>CM039681.1:44884172-45484172 GCA_022537955.1 Schmidtea mediterranea
AATATATTTATTTAAACAAATTTCCAAAATTTTCAAATTCGATTTATCAATATTATAAATTTAATAGATCCGAATAAAAATTCTAAATTTTATAAAAATCAGAAATTATTTATTCAGATTTAACAAAAATATTTAAAAGTCGAATTTGCATTTCAGAAAGATGCAAATAAATATTTAAAAACTTTTATTATTATTATTATTAACTTTAACAATACAAATCTGCAGTTCACGAAACATTAAAACATTACTTCTCATTATTTTTGCTGAAGTAATGGTTTTCAGTACTGGCACTTAAATGCCAAGAACAATAAATAGTTTCTTTTGGACAATATGATACAAATATTGTATATATTGTATTTACTCAGTATTTTTCTCGTTTACAAGCTCTACATTCAATCATTCAATAAAGAATACATTATAATTGTAAAATTTTGTAATTATACTATTTAAGATATTCCAACAACCTACAGAAAAGAAAAGTGTAGTAATTATCTACGTACTTCACTCTCCGGTTATACCCCGGAATACAACATCTTTGACATGACATAATTTGAAACAATTTCCATTTAATTAGTGAGTAGTCCATGTATATTGAATAAAATAAGTAGAGCACCCAAACCAATGCCCTATTAAGTAATCAGTACCGCAAAGTGACCAACCAATCATCCAAATGTCACTGATAATAAAACTGGTGCTGAACTACCTTATCAATAATATATGAAGTATGTGACATATTTCGCATTGCGCTATCGTTCAGCTCAAATGACAATTGATACACAGATTGGTATAGATAAAAGTGTCATTAATATTGATTAACAGGAACAAAAAATATTATCAATACAATAATAATAATATCTATTAATACTCATAATTGTTATTGATTTTTTGTGAAATCGATGAAAATAAAGTATTGATTAAAAAAAAATATTTAGAAAAGCGCAATTTATCAGTAAAGTGGCCCAGGCAAATATCCCAGGAATGCGATTATAATCAAATAATAATTATATATTTAAATATTATTTTTAAAAATTACTCTTGACTACTTTATATTAACGAGATTCTATAAGAAGCAAATAGAGCGAATAACTAGTGAAAGATTCAATCTCTGTAAATTTTGCTTGGATGCAATGTCTAAAGCAGTAGTGGCCAACCTTAAGCATACCATGCGCCAATTTTTTTCACAGGGGAATTAATATGCGCCACATAACTCAAGCACATTTATATATTTTTACTTTCCCGTTGGGTTGTATAATAATGAAAGGGCTAGATCTGCTTTGTTTAACTAAGGTAAAGGAATAACTCAAAATGTAAAATAGGGGTAGTTCTGATTTGCTTATGTAGGAAAAGAAATAGCTCAATGTGAGTGTATGTTTTCTCGGAGAGATCTGTATAAATTCGAAGTATGTATTGAATATATAGTGTAAGTCAAGATGTAAGAATTATAAATTGTCATAGTGAGCTTTCTGACCGTAAGAAGACATCATCAACAATATACTCTTAATTTACGGGTTTAACAAAACGTTATGATAATAATTCGATTTATTTCTGTGGTGACGGTAAAATAGTTCAAATTGACGAATCATTGTGTAAATAAAAGTCAAGAAGGTTGAAGATATAATATTACAATAGAAAAATTTTTGTCAAAAAGATTTTCAAGAAATTTTTTATTTACTAAAAATTTACTATTGATTATTACTTTTTATCTAATATTTAATTTGTTTTTTTTTAATATTTTTTAATTTTTTAAACCATATTTAATTATTTAAATTAAGTTTTGTCTTTAAGTGATCTCACCAAGGTAAAATTTAGAAATTTTATTTTATTTATTACTTCGATTTTTAAATATTAAATTTTGTAACATTTTTTGATTTTTACAATGATTATAATGAAGGACTTATGGAATCAATTATGATGTCGACGATAATTATTTATCTGTATATTTTACTAATTATTATTTTAATAAATAATCAAAGAAGGCAAGGTTTTAATAATTGAAAACGCCAACTGTATATTCTATAAAATAGCATTTCACTATATATTCCCACCGTTTATCAGTCTTCCTCAGGCTAGAAATCACATTAACAAAATCTAAATGAAAATAGGAAAATCCAAGCAAATTAATCAATAATAATAATAATAATATTATTATTATTAATAAAATAATTAATAATAATAATGATAAAGGTAATAATTATTAATAATAATTATTATTATTATTATTATTATTATTAATAATAATAATAATAATAATAATAATAATAATAATAATAATAATAATAATAATAATAATAATAATAATAATAATAATAATAATAATAATAATAATAATAATAATAATAATAATAATAATAATAATAATAATAATAATAATAATAATAATAATAATAATAATAATAATAACATTCAACTCACATTAGTGATCATTTTAGAAAATTTACTAGTAAAAATATAGCTATTCTGACTTCAAGAATATTGCAAAAAATCTGAATAATTATTGGGAAAGAATAATTTGCGAGGCGTTGTTGATAAAATCTTTAAATTCTATAATTAATGTTCAAAATATTCACTCTATATGTATTTTGAATGTATTTAAGTAATTGAATGTGAATTGTGTGTATGAGGTTTTTGATGTTTTGTAAAAAATAATTTTTAAATGTAAACTTTTATTTTGCGATTTTAAATTTAATTAATTTTTTATTTAAATTTTATTAAATATTTTAATTTAATGAATGTTTGTATTTTTATATTTGTTTTCAAAATTAAATTAAATTTTGTAATTTGAGTTGAATACGATTATTATTGATTAATTTGTTTGGATTTTTCTATTTTCATTTAGATTTTGTTTATGTGATTTCTAGCCTGACGAAGACTGATAAACGGTGGAAATATATAGTGAAATGTTATTTTGGCGTTTTTCAATTATTATTTTAATGATATAATTTTCAAGATTAAAATACATTAAATTTATTGTTATTGATTTCATTTATTTTCATTGTGCCAAATGTTCCAAAATTAATTAACACGACCACAAACAAATTTAATATCTAATAAAGAAAACAGATCAAAGGTGACCAAAAAATTAATCGATTTTATTGATATAATTGATTTATTATTTTAATTGCTTATGATTGATTGATTATTAATAATTGATCAGTGATTGATTAAAAATAATATTTTTTATGTAATAACTGTATTCCTGAAATATTTAATTTTACATCTACTTTAAACGATACCAATAAATGAAGGATTACTTACGAGAGATTAATTCGGGAAGTCTGTCTATTACTGACCATTAAAGTGTTGATCAGCCCGAAAAATTGCATTGCCCTTTCGTCTTGGCGAATGTCTTCATGACCTTTCAAGAGAAACATATAATTGTGACCATCATCACCGATAATTGTCAATTTTCTAGGGTGCTGTTTTGATGTCATAAGATTAAGGCAGTTCTTGATAGAGTTGATTTTAACAATTGGTCTATTGGGATCGTAGCTTCCAGGAATCGCTAGAATCCAGTCGTTGTAATCATGCAACCGCGGAGAAGCGACACTGAGTTCAAGAGTGCTGACATTGGAAATTTGTTTGCTCCACTTTTATTGAGAATAGAAAAACGACGTTAAAAATATTCAATTTAATTTTATAAATTCACTTTTCTATATAAATTGGAATAAATTTCCCAAGCTTGAGTTAAATCAGTTTTGTAATTCGAACTTTCATATCGAATACAAAGATTTTTAGCTGATGACAAATCCCCATAGTATTCATTATAAAATGCGACTTCGTGGTGGGTTTCGATTTCTCTTTCCATTAAAATATGCAACGGATAAAGAATTTTAAACATTGCGGTAGTATTTTTCTCCTCATAGTGCAGTCTGCTTGCGTCTTCAAGACATTCGGTCCACATCTCCATCCAACTGATCCCCAGACGAATTAATTCTTCATTCAACTTTAGAAGTAGGAAATAAAATTAATACTGTTTGCATTTAATTTTGATCAAAATGAAATCTTAAAAACTGATTAAAAGGTAAAAACACTCACTGTTCTTAAGGTTTCCTACAGAAGAATAAGTAGTTTAAATCTGGAATGCGTAAACTTTTCGTGAAGCGCCTCCTATTTTCTTCCAGATAAAAACTTTGACCACCTTCCATGTGTTGGATGATTTTTATCAAGATTTTGTATTTTTAAAGATATAACATGTCGATAATTTTTTTAAACAAAAGTTACACAATAACGCATATTTTATTTTTAAAAAATCACTATACAAAATATAATTAAATATCGAACTCTAATAAGAACAAGATAATATTTATTTTACAAGAAAAAACCGAAAAAACGAAAATACATGACTCAATATGGCAATCTTCGCACCCCTAGGTTGCTTTTCCCTGGTTTAAGTTATTCATTTTATAATATATTAGATCGTATACACTTTTATTATATTAGTCATAAACCAAGAGGCAATTGAAAATATATATGAGCATTTAACTGGGGAAAAAATTAAGATGCATATGTTAGATATAAATTATGGTTCGAAATTGTTTTAGAGTTTTTCGTAAGTGAAGGAGTATGCAGAGGAATATAGTACGTTAATCTCTTACAGATCTTTGGCATACAATGCCCAATTTCATACCGAAAATGAATAACTTTCAAAAATATATTGAATTTACATAATATTTTCTACAATATTTAACTATGAATCAGATTTATTTAAGGTATTCACGAATTTTAGGCAGTTTTTTTCAAGTGATTTCCACTTGTAAAAAAATCACTTGAAAAAAAGACTGCCAAAAATTCGTGAATACCTTAAATAAATCTGATTCATAGTCAAATTTTGTAGAAAATATTATGTCACTTATAAAGAAGTCAGAGGTGAAAAATAAAAAAGTCCTGAATATTGAATTTAATTGATATCACAATAATAACAATAAAATTGACAAAATATCAATTTCAATCTAATGTAGTTAATTTAAATAAATTATATATTTGGGTCCAGCGATGTAACATAACTATCGCATGTCTCCTACAACACAGTCTCAAAAATAAGCATCAAATATTTCCATTTCGCCAAATAAATATAAGTTTTATTTAACTTCAATTATCAAGTTTTGTAAACTTTTTTTTATATACGTGATGTATCCAATAAGAAGCGCGAAATAGATGAAATAAACCAAACCAGAAATATATATATCTAGTTTTGTGTATAAGTATATACATCAGTATTGGTTATAATCAATTATTATTTAATTATGAAGTTTTAGCACTTATTTTAAAATATCTAGAGAAAGCGTGCAATATCCAGTGTCATTCGATGGTATTTATGAAAGGGAATGCAGAGCTGAGTGATGTTTGTGATGATGAGTATTCATTAAAAATAACATTATTAAATTCACCGTTAGTAAAATTAATTCCAGAGTGGAGAACATCAGCTTATAATGAGGAAATCCCTGGAAGGCCTTGTAAGGTCAAGGAAAAAATAACGAAAGAGATGAGTAAAATTGTTCAGGCTGAGAGGAAAATTAAGGCCAGAGAGATAGTAAATGCACCTGAATGTGAATTAAAGGAACTATTTATACATTATTCAGTAAATGTGACAGAAGAAAATTATGTTCTTACCACGCTTTTTAGTTGCTGAAAAACAAAATCGACATCTGTAATGCTGCGAAAAGAACCTTCAAATTTCGAAAGATGTTAGATAATATTATTGCTACAAATTCATATAGTCTTTTATAAATAAAAATAAAAAGAAATCAGAGGTGATAAACAAAAAAAATCCTTATAATAATAATAATATAAGAACTTTTTTTGTTTTTCACCTCTGATTTCTTTATAAGTGACATAATATTTTCTGCACAATTTGACTATGAATCAGATTTATTTAAGGTATTCACGAATTGTCTGCACAGCCTTTTTCAATAGTAATAATAAAGTGCTATGACTACGAATCTTTTGAATAGTTTGAGTATGTTAAATTGTGATAAATTAATTTATAAAATATTTCATTATTATTTTAAAATTTTATAAGAATAGAGCTAAAAAATTTAAATATTTATAAAAAACTAATTTGTTTAAATTATTTGAATTAATCCATATTGTTTTAGTTGGTTTTGGTGCCTGAAGGTCACAGTTAAACTGTCGAAATATATCGTAAGACGAGTGTTTGATTGACTTTTTGTTTAAATAAAATCGTTGTCAAACTTATTTAATTATTTTATAATAATAATAATAATAATAATAATAAATATAATTAACTATGCTTACTAGAAACGCTTCCGAAACCAATCGTGCACTATGGACCTCCATACTATGAAGAATTTTATTGGCATTATAACGACGTCTGTCAGATCCACCAGATTTAAATGCTAAAACCAAGGGATTAACCATAGCTTGTGGATGCCTTTCGCCAACTGTTATTAATAGTCCAACGATGATGCTCGATACATGCTCTTTGTGAGTGTCAATGCGTGCCAACAACTGCTGTATTACCAAGAGCCAATTTTCAAGACTTATTTTCGATAAACCATCACAAATGACTTCTCTGATTCGAGAAATATGATCAAACTGGAAAAGAAGGATAACTAAACGTAGGCTGTCTTGTAAATTAGCTGTAGGTGAAAGACTAATCGCATTTACGAATCCTCGTACAGCAGGATGGCTGTAAGCTTCACGCTCGACAATTAGAGCTTTCCTTTGTTTATCTAGTAGACGATATTGGTTTTCAAGCATTATCAAGTCGTTTGGAGAATCATTTGATTCAATTGTTGCAGTAGAAAGGTTTTCGTTGTCCGGTTGTCTCACAGCTACAGCTTGACCGAAAGTAGCTAAAGATTCAGGTACATGTGGAACAGTAGATGGAAAAGATACAAGATTACAGCCTCTTTTCTGTTGCGATTGAAGCAAAGAAAACCTCAACTGCGGCTGGGATATTCGAGCCACCTCACTTGACATCACTGTAGATCCATTATTTTGATTAACTATCTGAGAATTCGTATTGAATCCTTGAGTTAATGAAGATCTTCTAGTATCTGTAACTTCTTGGTGTTGCAATTGTTTCCATCTACGAGCTATGACACTCATTTGCCGAGTAAGTTCAACGATACGATTTTTAGACATACAAATAATGGCATAGTTCGCCATTGCCCATGCTTGCCAAGCTCTTTTCGTTCCAGGAGCTTCTTCTGTAGCTATTCTATACGTACTTACAATTCTATACTGTAGATTATGATGTAATGCGTCTGTTTCCTTGGCTAAAGATTCGGTATACCAATCTCCTAATCGTAAAGCACATCTAATAAAATAAATAATAAAACATAAAAATTTTAAATGGAAACTTTGCCAATAAGATTCTTGAATTTTTCACACATGATTCATCCACAATTTGAATGTTATTAATACGTTCAGTCATTATTATTATATCGTTTTTCAATTTCTGTTCAACCAACAGCTCGAGATTACCTAGAGCCATTTGATGCTGACCTGTAGTCCATTGATACTTAGACCAGGAGAAAATTATCTGTGGAAATTGACAATTTAAAATGTTATTTTTGGAAATTTTGGAAAGTTCTGATCCATATAACCGGTCCATAATGGATTTTGACATCTCCTAGAAAATAAACAAATTAAGTTAACATTGTGAACGAACTATATCAAACAAGAATATTGAATGAATGACAGAAAGAAAGAGAAAGAAATGAATTAACCGGAAAAATAAAAACTAAAAGTTTAAGGGAGACAGTGTGGTAGCAAATAAACCATTGGTGAGATGAAACCTTTATAGGACAACCAACAAATATATCAACCAGGAATTATCAAAATACGCGGTGCACTAATCAATCATCCGAGATGAAGAAATAAAATGCGGTTAATAAATAATATTTTACACAATTACAAAATTAAGCATATAAAGCTTCGGTAAGAAGAAGGCAAAATTTGACACAAAAATATTTAACGTTTACAATTTCATTAGACTTCACCTGTAAATAAGTGCTTTTTGTGAGATAATACTGTTTATTCGTTTAATTACTTAAGGCAAAAATTTAAATGATTCAAAACAATTTTATAGAAACACAAAAGAAAACCAAGTCAAAATATAAAAAAACCTTTTAGAATTTTTAAAATCACAAATCTGAAAACAAATTGAGCAAAAATATTAAACAAAGTTTATAAAATAAAATTTTATATACCAAAATCCTTTCCACTAGTTTTTTTATTTGATTAAAAATTTCGATTTATCAAAAATTATTGGATAAAATAAATGTTAGATTATTTAATATAAAGAATACATATTTAATACATAGAATATCGTGTCGTCTTTAGTAGGTTGATAGTTTTCTCTACAAGTTATATATTTTACAGCACCGGCTTCCTTATATTAGTTAAAATAACAAGTTAACTATCTTTAAAATGCTTTAGACGGGTTTGCCACGAGCATGGGCTCAAAAATTGCAGGTGTAAGTGGTTAACATATTGATTAGTATAACAATGGACTATATGCAATAAAGAATCTTGTAACACGTTGACTGCGTCTGGCACCTATGCGTGATGGAACAGTTCTTAGCGCAGTGCACACGGCACTCGTAGGTGACAAGCCATTACTTGCATTTAAGGATGCCAGTTATTTGTGATTGTAGTGATGTAGAGGAGTTCGAGTCGGATCATGAGTCAGAAATGGAGGAAAGTTCAGGTGAGGACGAAGATGCTAAGAAATTTTGTACCGCATCGAATGTGTTAAACACGTCTTTACTCTTTTAGCCTGTACAAATTTTGTCTGAATCTTAATAAATTAATTAAATTAAATGCATAACAAATATATCGAGAATCTAGTTTCGATGGAGTAAAACTTGAAATCAATTTCAATAAATATAATTTAATTATTTGATATAGTATAATTGGACATTATGCATCATTAAATCGCGAAAAGTTAATTTTCAAATAACATTTCAAATACAATTAAAAATAAATTTTTGTTAAAATTTTAATACTACATATTGAATCTGACAAGCACGCAGATTTGAGAACTCGATTATCCGGATTGTTTTTGTTTCGAAAATGTCTCATTCTGCATAATGTCGTATACTTTAAAGTATATTTTGCGGTATAATAAAACAACAGTCCCACGTATTTCTGTTAAATTCCAACATTTCAGCAGCACTGTTAAGATATCGCAATAAAGTGGTTTGAGTACCAAGATGAGTGTAACACAGGTCAACTTACATGTCTTAAAAGTATTCGCGATTTAGTAGCTTCAAAAAGAACAGCTAGTTTTAGGCTAAAATCTATATATGAATTTATAAATAAAAAATATTGAAACTATACGTATAGCAAGACCAGAGGTTCCCAAACCTTTTTATCCTGTAAACCCTTTGACAAGATTTTCTGTTTTTGGTAGACCCCCTGATTTCCTTAAATTGAACATCTAAATAAGCAAAAATAAGCTATAGGGAAATTTTAACTTTAATAGTCTTTTCTGTAGAATGAAACTGTAAATATGTGTATTTTTACAGTTATATATCGATTAAAAAGACATAAACATTATCATAAAATAGATACTGAAAAATGAATTTTTTTAATCAATGGATGAATATGATGCTTTGATTGCAAAGCGTCAATATTTGGCTTAAATTTAATTAATTTCAACTTTAAATCTCTTCGGATAGTAGTTTTCAACCTTTCGTTTTTGTAATGAGATTTACAACCAAACTGAAACCCTTTTCCATGAGATAATATTCCATCGCTATATTCCATAATGTAGCACACTTTTTAAATATATACTTTTTAAGTCGGAATTTCTATAATTCTTTTTTGAATTCCACCTTAAGTTGTTCATTTTTACTTAATCCGATTATTGTAACATTATATTTTTAATATCATAGGTAATTTATGTCTATTATAAGTATTATGTTATGTGAATTATTATTCCATTTATGGAAAGCCAGAATTTTGGTCACGGTATGCTTTGGGTTAATTTTCTAGGAGCCCATTTATTTCTTATGCACCCTTAATTTTTATTTTTGTTGTCACGTACCCCTTGCAGTTCGGAATCGACCCCGAGAGGCCAATATAAACCACTGATCTTGACAAATATAAAATGTCATGTCTTTTTTTTATCAATTATGGGTTTTTCGATGATCCGGATTTTTCATTCTTCGAACTATCCCCACCGACAATTGGTCCGGATAATCGAGGTTCTATTGTAATTGTTTGTAATTAATTAGATGATTTTAGCAAAAAATAACCCGGTTAAGTAATCAATACATAATAATGTATTAGAGGTTCTAGGGTGCTTTATAAAACATTTAAGCTACTGTTAGTAGCTGCTTTCTGACTTGTCGAAACCACTTAAAGATTAAGAACTATTACATGAGAGAACAATTTATTAGAAGAATACATGGTGTTAAATAAAATAGGTCATTTTACTTAGAACGAATTTATATACAGGACGAGTGAGATATCTGAAGACTTGAATTTTGCGTTGTTATTGCTGCTTTTTATTAAATTTAATATATTTTAGTGAGGTACAATAATAATGACAATAATAATAAATGAAAAGCCATGCTGCAAATGTGCCTTTCAAGACTGAGCACAGTAATTTAGAAATATCTCGATTTTTAAAAGTCACTAGATTTTTCTTTTTTTTAGTTCATAAAGAGTTTGAAACCGTAATTGAAAACGTATCGCCAGTATCAGAGCGTGAAAAACATTCCAAACGCCATGGTATTATCAGAACAATTGAATTTATCGAGGTTTAACTGACCATTAAGGATAATCCTAAAGGTAAATAGCCAAAAAATTTCAAAAATAAAATTATCTATGAAATGATGATTAAGAGCAATTTATATCAGAAAAACAAAATAAAATTGCTTAATAATATAGTAAAGGCTCTAAAAACAAACTTAAAAATCCATCAGAAGATGTGATTTGGTTTTGATCAAGATCAGAAAGTTAACAGGCGAATTTACAGATGGTTTAAAAGTTCCTTGCAGAAATTCATATGTAAAGGCAAAATAGTTTTTGGTTCAGTAAAACTGTTAGCGAACACCTCTAGGAGGTAAATAGTTCAACGGTATGAATAATAGAAAGCTAGAAATAACTTATGAGTTGGCGGAAGGACATGGTCTTAGAACCCATGTAAAATGGGTGACCATAGTATATTTAGCCATATTAAACCCCATCTCGAATGGGAGACCACTCGATCACACATGGCTAATGTATATTTGCAAGGATCTACAAAGGCTAAATCAGTTTCTTAAATGAGCTCCAACAGTTGAACACACTACAAACCTTTTCTAAAAATGTCATGTCTTTCCGCATAGCTTTATATTTAACAGTGCTGTCTACTTTGATGTCTTAGAAACTATTGTCAAGCACTGGATTGATTGTGTACAAAATTGAAGCTCATTTGTGTTTAAGCAAGACTAAACCATTGTACAAGGCCAAAGGAATAGATAGACTGAAAATTTTTATGACTAAAAACTCTTTTATTAGGCTTGATAAACTCCCAGGATCTCAATCGATTATACTACATCATGTCAAGTGTTAATGGGAGAGAGATCAGTGAGCACAACCATAACACCAAAGGTTTTTTAAAAGCGGTCATCGTCAGAGTAATGTGAAATATGAACCAGCATCATTTAATTAAAGCAACTAGGAGATTACGATTTTGCATCGAAAAAATTATTGAACCGATATGTGGCTTTATTGAAAAAAATTATAAAAATAATATTTTTATAGGATATTAAAAAGTTATTAAAGGGTATTAAATATATATATATATATATATATATATATATATATATATATATATATATATATATATATATATATATATATATATATATATATATATATATATATATATACATATAAAATCTTTATTTTAAATATTAAATCACCATAGGTAACTATTAAAGCAGCAAAACTTTAAGTTTAGAGCTTAGAGAATACTTAAATTGATAAAACGTAAACTTATAAAATTAAAATCTTTTATATTACTTTTAAACATAAGTAATAAGTAATATAAATTATTATGATCGAGTGCTAATTAGAGACAGACACACAAAATTATTTCATTCTTATAATAATTGAATATTTTTTAAGAACATAAACTTGTCAAATATATATGGAAAGGAAAGTGGAACTGATACTTACTAATCTATTGCTACGCCTTGCTAGTCCTGCAAATTTAAGCCAAGTAGTCATGTCTTGATTTGGTGTCAGGACCAAGCTACGGATTTGCAAAAGTTGTCGCCAATCATCAATAACTTGTTGGCATCCTTTTAATCGATCAATCCAAGCTTGTCGAATTGTCTCTTGACTCTCTCGTACCAATTTATACTGAATAACTTCTTCAAGTTCCGCGAGTTTTTGAGCTTCTACTAAATCCTAAAGTTATAAATTTCCCATCATGTTATCACATGATCAATTATAATCAAATAGACATACGCCATAAGCCCGAATGTAACTTTCGCCAGCCATAGCTGTTAGGCATGAATCCAATTCATCTCTGGCTTTCTGAATGTATTCACTGGCCTCATGGAACTCTTCATGTTGAATCGCTATAACCGCTCGTAAAAATGGCCCTTCAAAGTTATTCAACGGAATCGATTCGACATATTTATTCATCGTATTAAAATCTCCTAACGCCCAAGCTGCATTGACAATAATTGGTGCCATTTTAGTTTTGATGGAATCGTCGACTTGATCGAATCTGTCAATCCCGATATTCTTTAATGAACTCCAATCGCCGAGTGCCTGCAAGCAACGCATTCGTCCCAATGTCAGTTCATTATTTTGTACACGTCTACTGTCGTTGTCTTCCAATTTTCGTTGATATAAATTAAGAGCCTTTGTCCAGTCTTGTAATATTTCATGCCATCGTTCTTCGTTTTGCTAATATACAATAATAATAAAAACGTCACTATATCACGTTTACCAATTTATCTCGATAAACTTTTGTTGCGTAGAGAACGACTCCACTAGCGGCTTCTTCGAGTTGAAGTTTATTATTTATCGTTAGCAAATCAAACAAAATATTTTGTGGTGCAGAACCTTTTTTAGCAGTTTCCTCAAGAAACTCTTGTTCTTTATAATAGAGAGCTTTTGCATAAACCCGATTTTTCAACGCACGAGATGCAAGAGCAGACGTAGCAATAGGTAATTTCATCTGAACACAATCAATAGATTTTTTAAAAAAAACCTGGATTACCCTTTCACAGTGTGTCATAAACTCTTCCAAGTTTAATACAGCCTGACTAACTTCAGTGCTAGGGCATTCATTTAGAATGCTTTCCAGAGTGGCAATCAAATTGTCCTGTTGAGTATCAGTTAGTTCCGGCCAACATGAAACGAAAGAAGCATTGAATAAGGCTTTACTAAGAACTCCAGTGCAACCACCAAGATTACTGCACGATCGAATGGCATTACTTGGAGATTCTTTGACAAGGGAAATCGAAAAGTTTTTCAGCCACTGTATCCAATCATCGCTACTGATCATTTTTTTTGCCGCCCAGGCCTTTTGCAGATTGACACTATTAATTTCTTGAGTCATAGATGTTTGACTAATATCCAAAATATTCGGTACATAAGTCGAGGAATTTTCTAATCGTTTCCGTCTTGCAAAGCTTTCAAATTGATCCAAATTGTCCTCGTGATTTGAGATATACGAAATTTTAAGGACCTAACAACGATACATAAATAAACCTTAAAAAATTTTGATATAGAAATAGATAATGTTTACTATCTAAAACTTGTAAACAAAGTAAGATTGATTATGAAATAAAATGATTGAGACAAATAAGCTATAAATTCATAGTATGGCATAATAAAGTAAAAATAGCACCTTATACTATATACATAGTAGATATCTAATCAAAGAAAGGCAATGTTTTAATAATTGAAAACGCAATCTGTATATTCTTTAAAATAACATTTCACTATATATTTCGACCGTTTATCATTCTTCTTCAGGCTAGTAGATATCTATTTCTTATTCTCATTTACGTGAGCAATATTTCAGTTTTTAACAGATCAAGACTATTAGCAGGGATAAAAAGTAACACGTTTTCTTATATGGTGATATTGACAACTACACTGTTTGACAACATCATATGAATAGGTATTTCTTAACTTTTTAGAAACAATGGAATTTTATTGATTATTCAAATGATAATA
Source organism: Schmidtea mediterranea (assembly GCA_022537955.1). Taxonomy (NCBI): domain Eukaryota; kingdom Metazoa; phylum Platyhelminthes; order Tricladida; family Dugesiidae; genus Schmidtea; species Schmidtea mediterranea. Next base: position 44,898,336 of record CM039681.1, read on the forward strand.
GAGATAACGATTCAAAGAAAACCACCTAAAAATTAAAAACAGCTTACTAAAAACTAACTTTAGAAAAAGTCACTTAATCAAAATGAGTCTCAGTATAAATCCACTTGCTTTTATTTGAACTTTTCATATAAAATTAAATTAAACAATTTATTTTTAAAAACCATTTTTAAATTTTTAAAAATATATAATTATAAGGTAAATATAAATGGTGGTAAATCATTGGTTAAAGGCCATTTTTAAACCCATCGAAAAAATTTCAGTAATTAAAGAGAAAATTGGGGAGGGGAAGAGTACACAAATCAGCAACACTCTTACACGAATCAAAATGCCAAACACTACCAGACGCGTTCAAAAATAAACTACAAAGATTAGCCGAAAACATTTTTTATCAAAAAAGACAAAACATCCATCAATATTTAACTAACTTAAATTTCAAGTCATTTAAAACTTCTAAAATTTAAATAAACTAATATAAAAATTTAATATTAATTAAAATTTTAATTTATTTTAACCAAATAAATCAATATAAAATATTATAAAAATAATTTTTTCCAGTTATATAAAAATAATAGAGAATAATCTAAATCCCTGGACAGAGCTGTGCCGAAAATTTGTGAATATCACAAAAACATTTTTACTGATTCATAGTGGAGAAAAAATAACAATAATAATAATAATAAAATAATAATAATAAAATAATAATAATAATAATAATAATAATAATAATAATAATAATAATAATAATAATTATAATAATAATAATAATAATAATAATAATAATAATAATAATAATAATAATAATAATAATAATAATAATAATAATAATAATAATAATAATAATAATAATAATAATAATAATAATAATAATAATAATAATAATAATAATAATAATAACCTTATTTAAGGCTGTGTTGAATCTTGCGAAACTCATAGATTGAGTAGTACCTGCAGGAAAATGATATTTAATATTTTCCAAGGTTTTCTGAATAAGAGGAGTAAGAACCATAAAACGCCTACGCATTTTAACTAATAAAGTTGTTAAAAGATCAAAAGCGGGAGGAATAAGCTCAGATAATTGCTCGTTTGATAGATTTGTCGTCGCTACGCCTTGTAAACTCGAAGATAGTTGAGTAGTGTACGCTGTAGATGGTTCACTGAAGTCTAATAATCTGCATACAGGTTGCACTATCCGCCCAGCAGAATCTGATAAATCTAGAGTTTCAGCTAATCGAGTCAGACAATCCAAAGCAGCTTTTTTAATTTGCAATGTTGAACCAAGATTTTCTTTAGAGATAATTTTGATAATAGATGGCAGCAAAATGTGAACGTGCTCTTCAATGGAATATTCAAATTCTGGCAATAATTCTAGGATCTGGCAGAACATGAAATGCAATATATTTATCGAATAAACTCACTGATCGCACAGACCCTTCCAAGGCATCAACTAAGGTTTGCTGAAAAACTCCCATTAGAGGGGATAAAAACGGTTTTATATCTGCTCCTAATCCAATATTGAGGCTTTTTAGAAGTTGGATGCAAACTAGAGTCAGTTTGTCTGATTTGTTCCATAGTTGTAAAAGAATTTCGATTAGTTGTGGCATAAATTGTTTGAGGTGTAATTTGACAACATCCGTAATTATGCACAATTGACTGAGAAAGGTTTGCTGGTGCTGCAAGAAATTTATTTAACATATTTATAATCATCAAATATTAAAAATAAAAAGTGATGTAGAATAAAAAATTGTTACTTAATAATGCATAAAGTCATGAAAATAGTATTAGTATTAAATTAAATAATTATTAAATAATTATAATACAAGAAAACAAAAAACAGAAAAATAAAATTAATAAACAAAAAAATTATAACAAATAAAAAAGTCAATAAAAAAATAATAACAACAAATAGAAAAAAATCAAAAATCAATAACAAAATAATAAAAAAGGAAAAAACAAAAAATCAAAAATCTATAATAAAGAACAATAAATCTATAACAATATAATAAAAATATCGAAATAATAATATAAAAAGAAAAACAATAAATTAAAAAATTAAAAATATAAAAAACAAAAAATTAATAAAAAAATAATAATAAAAATATTAAAACAATATATCAATAACAATATAATAAAAATAAATAGAAATATCTATAATAAAAAAGCAATAAATCTATAACAAAATAATAGAAAAAATCGAAATATTAACAAATAAAAAACAATAAATAACAAAATAATAAAAACAGAAATAATATAAAAAAATAAAAAATCAATAAAAAAATAATAAGTAAACGAAAAATTAAAAAAATAATAGCAAAATAATAAAAAGAAACAAAAAAATAAAAGCGAGAAAATCAATAACAAAATAATTTTAAAAAATAGAAAAATAAAAAACAATAAATCAATAACAATATAATAAAAAATATAGAAAAAAATCCATATAATAACAATTAAAAACAATAACAAGGTTATAAATCAATAAATGTAGAAAATAAAACCAAAAATAAATGTAATAAAAATAATAAAATAAAAAAAACAAATCAAAAATATGATAATAAAAATCGAAAAACTGACAAACATTAAAATAAAAGCAACCAAGCAAAAACCAGGAGATCAAAAAGATTAAAAAAATTGATAAAAAAGTAAAAAATAAAAAAAGCAAAATAATAAGAAAAAACAATACAAAAACAGAAAAATCAATATGAATAATAATTAAAATAATAAAAAACAAAAACAGAAAATCAACAAATTAAAAAAACAAAAAGTAAAATTACCAAAATAAATTAAAAGTATAAAAAAAAAAATAAAACAAAATAAGAAAAAAGAAAAATCAAATAGAAAACCAAAAAAAATAACAAAAGAAAAAAATTAAAACAAATGAAAAAAACAGGAAAACAAAAATCATTAAAACAAAATCAAAATATAAAACATAAAATATTAGAAAGAAGATCAATTTATAATAATTGTATTGCATTATAACTATACCCGATTATCTTGAGCTTCCATGATGCAGCGGAAATATTCAGGCAGCACTTGCTTGAGATATTGTACAGAATTCGGTCCAAGATATTTGAAAATCGAAATGATGACCATGCAGATTCTGTCGTAATTACTGCGATATGTAGGATCTCGAAGTAACTGAGTAAGAGATTGGAGAGCGCATGCGGTATAGAAATCATCTAAAATTTTCCACTGGGTGTTTACCAAAAGTTCAGCTTGGCTCATGTCAACTATGGGAAAATTAAATTCTTATTGGCATTAATCTCAACAAACCTTCTTTCTTCTCAATTGTTTCATGCATGCTTACAACAAGACCGACATCATTCACTGAGTCGAGTTCAGAACAAAACTTTTTCTGTTTGAATGGATCCAAAGCACCGATAGTTCCCAATAATTTTATTACCTACAAAATTAATAAATATAATGTGAATAAATTACGAGTTCATTATAAAATATTTATACTTCTCTGCGGATTGATCCGACTTCTTCCGTTCGCAACATCATTAAAAGTAATCGCAGCAATTCAGGATGTTTTCTATAAGGTTCGACAACATATCCCGTGTGGGTTACTAATTTTGATAACGTGGTTACAGCAACAAATCTCTTATCAAGAGAAGTTGAGTCTTGCATCATATATATTAAGGCTGGAACTAAGTCTCCTAAATGTTTTCGTAGTTTACTACCACAAACAACTGCCAAATTTTTTATGGCTTGAATCACAGCTAATTGAACTGCAGTTGGTTCGACAATAGGATTAGTAGCCACGAGATTATCAACAATATCTATGGATCCTTTACGGTAGATTGGAATCATGACTGACATAATAGTAGTAATAAAAATATAATAGTAATAATATTAATAATAATAATAATAATATTAAAAATAATTAATAATAATTAATAATAATTAATAATAATTAATAATAATAATAATAACATTAAAAATAATTAATAATAATTAATAATAATTAATAATAATTAATAATAATTAATAATAATTAATAATAATAAATAATAATTAATAATAATAATTTAAATTATTAATACAAAAATAACAATATTAAATTAATAATAAAAATAAATACAAGAAATAAATTTACTATCAATATTAAAAAATAATAATAATTGTCAAAAGAGATATTATTGCATTCAAATTCAGCAATGTTATTCAAAACTGAAAGGTTTCAAATTTATTCGACCAAATGAAATTATCAATATTCAAACTATTTTCATTTATATTTAAACAATTTTTGATTTAATGTTTATTAGAAATATGGTTAGGTATTATTTTTATATGAATTCTACCGTTCAAAAAAATATTAAAAATAGCATTATTAAATAGTTAATAATAATCATAATTATTATTAATATAACATTTTAAAAATAAATAAAAATAATAATAAAAAGAAGAAATATCATTTTATAATAATCATAATTATAATTATAATTAATATAAATCTAAAATTTTAAAATGATAAATATTATTTAATGATAATCATAATTATAATAATAATTAGAATATTAATAATTATGATAAATCACTGCTAAAAATTATAAAGTAATATAAAATAATAATAATGATAATAATTAAAAGAAATAAATAATTATAAATAATATTTAATATCAGTTATTATTAGAAGAACATTTAACTTTAAATAATATATATTTTTGAAACGACATATGAATAAACAAAAACAAATTTCCAATATAATATAGGTGAAGAATTATCCTAAATATAAATAATATTCCGATTATACAATTTCAACATATCACAAACATACGAATATATAATAATATTTTTAAATACATCTTGCAGTTATAATTAATAATTAAAATCATTATTAAAAATTAAAAATCAATATAAAATTTTAAAATAATAATAATAATAATAATAATAATAATAATAATAATAATAATAATAATAATAATAATAATAATAATCACTTACTACTACTGGTTGATATTTTATAGCCCTTGCCGATAATATGAGTTGCTTTAACATTAAAATTTTCCGTTGATTTTCCATCGGGTTGACTCTTAGCTGCACAAATAATAGATTGTATTCGAGGCAATAATACGAGTAATAATTTCTCCGAATGCGACTGGACAAATCCTGGTGCCGTATCAATTAGTTCAGCTAAAATTTGTGCTGCTTGTTCCTTATTCCTAGAAGACCCGCTAAATTCCAGTTCAGTTAACGTCTAAAGATTAATTATTATTATTATTATTATTATTATTATTATTATTATTATTATTATTATTATTATTATTATTATTATTTATTATTTATTATTATTAATAATAATAATTATTAATAATAATAATATTACTTGTAAAAGAATTTTTCTCAGATTTGGTTTAAGACATGATGGATTAATGGCTGAAAGTCGACCTAGGCATCGAATTACTAATTTGCGTATTTCGAACATTTCGTCATAGAAAGCGACAAATAAAGGACTGAGGTGACACTCCTGAGCCAGATAAGCATCGAATCGTTCATCAAAAGACTGAAAAACACATAGTCTTACGTCTCGTTCTAAAAAGGCTTAAATTTAAAGTTTGTTAATTGGTGTGAAACCTGGATCACTAGTGCTGACAATTAATAACTTTTCCAGTACATCGGCAACCGCAGTTAGAGTGTTTCTGTCAGAGAATGATCCCTCATCGTCATTGGCTCCAAGCAATGGTGTCAGTAATTGAGCGCAGGTTTTCACAGCTTCTAGGCGAACTTCTTTGTACGAACATGTTATGAATGAGATCAGTTTTGATGATATGAACCGGACGAAAAGTGACAGATTATGCTCTGAAATGAAAATTAAAATTTGAGGCATTTCCTGTATAAGTTTAACTATCGAAATCGAATTCCACCAGCGTTCGAAGAGCTATGATTTTATTTCTTGCTTCAATTTGATCGACAGATAAATTAGCCGCAACCAGAGGAGATAATAAACCGTTACACAGTAAAGTTTCATTTTCTAAACTTATTGAGGTACTGTATTGAGCTTTTTTAGGTTCAGTTCGACTGTTGTTCATTAACGTTTTTCTTAAACTTTTTAGTAACGTGCCCTATAAATCATTATAGTACAGAAATGATGCTAGATAATAATAAAGACAAACGTGAATGTCATTCGTTAGCTCTGGGATAAAAAGACTGACCATTTTTAGCGAATATATCAAAGGAAAACTCAATCCAACTTCAACCATCGTTCCAATCATCTCTTTGATTACTACATGGACTTTGTTTTTAAATCCGGTGGCAATAAGTCCAATCAACATGTAAATAGAAACTTCTAATAATGGTTGTCGTTTTTTAGTTGAAATATCTTTTCCGGGAAGATTCAATTTAATAGCAGTAATTGTTTTCTCAAGGAATTCGTTTTTCTCGAATTCTCCTGGAGCTATATGGGCGATAAAACCCATTGTTATATAGGATAAAGGTTTTTCTTTTTTAATGCAACGATGAAGGAAATCTAAAGATTGTTTGATATACTGAGAAGGCACTTCCAATGCAGCTAATCTTGGAATGGCATGTATGGTCAGTTGAATGAGATATGGATGTTTCCAATCAAAGTTTTGAATTAGCATTTGCCAAATCTAAAATTTGAAAAACTGAGTTTTAAGTCGGTTTTTCTAATACCCAACGAAGATTGAGAAGAAAAAAAAAGATAATAAGATTTTTCTTTGGGTAATCAGAGATAAAATGATAAATCAACTAAGACTTTTAAGAGTCCAAGAAAATTTAAATTCTTTAATATTTCAATTATATTAAAACTGATGTAATTTAACCGTAATTATCCTCTTGGAAATTGTAATTGTTTGATACTTTAATTTTACACCAGTTTTCATAAATTATGTGCAATATTATATCAAATTAAGATCTATGAAAAATAAATTTTTATATACAAAACATACATATACCGACTTAAAATATTCAAAAAATAAGGGAATGTACTATTGAAAAACATGGAAATGGTTTAGGTGAAAAAATATAAAACAATAAAAAAAAACACACATAATAATAAAAAATACCCGTGGCCACCAATGATTTATTACACACATTTTTTATTTTAAAAATATTCGATTTGTGGATATTTCAAGTGTTTATTCATATTTCACTTTTCCATGAGTACAAAGGAGCAAATTTTTCCATTTTTAGAAATTTAGAAAACAATAATAAATTATCAAAAATTATGAAAAATGTGAATGAAAAGCATCGAAAACCACAATTTAATAATTGAAATATTAAATTTAAAGTTAAATAATCAGAAATTGATTAAAAAACGATTGCCCGGAACGGAACGGGGAGATAAAATTTTAAATTCCGTATTTAAATACAAATTTAATAAATTTTACTTTTTAAAAAATTAATAATAAATGACCTGAAATTCATAAAAAATATGAAACTTTATTTAAAGAAAAATATTAATAAAATTAAAAAATTTTAATTATTTTTTAAAAAGTTTTAAAAATGTCAATTTAATGGGGAAAAAACGTTTAGCTTGCTAGTTGTTCATAAAATTTGTCTTTATTGCTCATAATTGATGATAACTGGTATATGATACAGTTTAGAAAAGTTCAAATTGTTTGGTTGTACTTGAAGTTCCATCAGGAATTTACATCATTTAAAACATGAGATTCATTGTGCATTGTGAAAAAAATATTAATTACTCAAATTAATTAATGAAATTAATTAAAATTATTGCAAATTTAATACATAATAAATTAGAAAATGATCGTGTGAATGTATGATAATGATTGATGCAGTTTGATAAATTCCTCATTTATACATCACTTACTACATTAAAGGATTTTCTCGTTAAGATTTGACGTTATAAGATATGATATTTGAGTATATTACAATAACTAAAAGGAAAAATTTAATCAAATTGCAAAAAGAAATTAGATATAGAAATAATAAAATAGGTTTTACGAATTCTAATTTAGCCATTATCAATTTTCTACATGACTGCGATAAATGGATTTTTGATCTGTGTTGAATTATGTGTTCTTCCATCTTGCTGTATGGCCACTCCATCCTGCAAATCGCACGGGCACTCAATACTCCGGATGGCATAGGAGAGGAGGACAATTGATCAAGTGACTACCATAAGAATCATATCATACGTATCGACATGTCACTACAAATCTCTTACCAAACCAATCATCCTTTCCAGTTGTATTCGGTTCATTTCCATTTCATCATTTGACAGTTTGAGCAATTCGTTTAAAAGTAACAAAGTTCCATGACTCCATGACTCTTGGTTGAGCTTTCGGCTATTTATCTGTGCAAAATTATGTTCAGAATATTGTAAATAATATATCAATGCTATGGAATACAAGAAAATATGCGGATATTTTTTTATTGATAATTTGATTAGTCTACGGAATTTTTATTAACAATTTTCTACTGATTTCTTACAATAAAAATGCATTTTATTATTTAATTTCAATTAATAAAATATAAAAAAGATGTATTATATGTGAACATTTTTATTTTATTATGTATGTAATAATTTCCCTGTATACTTATGCGACTAGGGCCGCAAATGAGGCGATTACGACCAATCAGGTTTCGTGCATCAAAATTTATAGTTATATTATAGTTATATGCTTTTTGTGTAATATAAATTTATCTATCTTGTGGATCATGACTATTGATTTTTATAAATGGATTTTGTTTTAAATTCCAGTTCGCCACAAACCACACATTCAGAAGATTAAAGATCTCCATTGTCAGCATGTTGGATTGGTAAAGCATCGTTCAAGAAATAACTCTAAGAATCAGCTGAATCAGAAAGAATACAATGATAAATTAGACAAGCTGTTCGATATCAGTCATGCTAACTGTAATGAACTGATAAAGAACGAGGAAGACCGCATGTTTCTGAAGTTGCAGCAAGAGGCTAGAATGGGCTGCATTGTATCTGTTGACATCAAAACCTTTCGTTGTGATAAACGATCATCCGACCGTAAAGAAAAATTACTGAAGAGAGCAGGCAAACAACAACAAAGTATTCTGGCAGGACCAACTGTAGGAGTACGAGGAGCTGAAGGATGTGAACAAGATGAAGATATTAACTCAAAATCAGACTCGAACAACAGCTCCTCAGAATCAGATGAATATTCTTCATCAGATGAATTTGTTGTGCCTTCAACTCCAACAACTCCAAGTAGCGACAGACCATGTAAACGTACCGCTGTGATTACTCCAAAAGTCTCAGATGTGTTAGATAGAACAATTACAAGTGTTCGTAGATCAATAATGATCATTGCATCGATGGTCAATGAAATAGGTGGCTCCGAGTCATCAACAATACTTTCAAAAAGTACAATTCACCGCCAAAGACAAAAATTTTGCTGTGATGCTGCCAAACAAATCAGGGATGCCTTTACAGCCACCAAAGCTGTGGTGCACTGGGATGGCAAGCTGTTGCCAGATATCACTGGAGAGCATGTGAAATTAATATGGATAGAAAACTGTGAAACTGCTTTTGAAGATATAAAGAAAGCATTGACGGAAATTCCGTCACGGAATCACCTGTTTTGAGATATCCAGATTTTACAAGAGATTTCATACTAGATACAGACGCTAGTTTTGATACAATTGGGGCTGTACTATCACAAAGAGATAATAATGGTTACGAAAAGGTAATAGCATACAGATCGCATGCAATAAGTAGTCATGAGAAAGGGTATTGCATTACGAGAAAGGAGCTGCTCACTATTTACTATTTTTGCAAATATTTTAATCATTATCTGTACGGCAAAAGATTTACGTTGAGAACGGACCACAAAGTAATTACATTTATGTTATCTACGAAAAAGCCAATAACTGCGCAATTTCAAACGTGGATCAATTATCTCAGTAGTTTAGACATCAAAATGGAGTATAGAAAGGGAGTGAATCACGCAAATGCAGATGCACTATCGAGAAGTACTTGTGAAACTTGTACACAATGCCTACTAAGCCACGAGAATGCAAAGACTGAAAAAATAAAAACACGGCGTATAAACATGGTGGAGAAAATTGCAAGTTGTAAATGGCAACAAGACTATGAGGAAATTAGAAAAATTAAAGAGGATATAGCACAAGGATCGTGTTGGAAATATATATAGAGATTATAATGACAATAGAAGGAAAACTATGGGTTCCGAAAAATAATAAACGAGAAATTATAAAAGAGATGCACGTATTACTATCACACGCAGGAGCTGAGAAAGTGACAAAATATATATCTGACCATTATGAGCCATGGGAGAAAGTATGCATAGACATATGCGGACGATTCCCAGAGTCGTTTAGAAAGAAAAAGTATATTATATATTGCAAGAAATTGAATTCACACTGAACGCAACATTTCAAAAAACAATTGGGAAAAGTCCTGCTGAGGTGGTATTTGGAAGGAAAATATACAGAGAACAATGGTACAGAATTAAACTGGTAGATCAAGTCATGAAAAAACACATCAGAAAGTTCTAACTAGAAGAAAGTTCAAATTAGGAGATTCAGTACTAGTAAAAGTAGAAGCAATGTCAAAAGATAAAGACAGATACGAAGGACCATACGAAGTGATTCAGAAGATACATGATAGACGATATTCGTTACGAGACGCCAATGGAAGATTGATTAAAAGAAACGTAGAGAAGATGAAAGAATTTTTTAAAGAAGGGGATGTGAGGATATTTAAGCATAGTTATCAACGGCATAAATTAAGTTTTAAAATGATTAAAATTAAAAAATAAGATTAAAATTAACTTTTGATAAATTAGATTAAATATTTTAAATATCTGATTATAAGTTATTAATTAATTATTAAAATATAACATAAAATAAAATTTAAATAATATGAAATTTAAATAAATAATTAAATAAAATTTAAATAATAATAATTATTAAATAAAATTTAAATGCCGTTGGTAATTTTTTTAAGTTTTCGGAAATATGAAGGATATAATTTTGATTTGAATAAATTTTTGAACTTTGAATGAATACAAATTTTGAATTAAATGAAGATGTTTTCACAGCATCTAAATCTGATTCATAGTCAAATTTTGTAGACAATATTATGTCACTTATAAAGAAATCAGAGGTGGAAAACAAAAGACGTCCTTATATTATTACTATTATTATTATTATTATTATTATTATTATTATTATTATTATTATTATTAGTATTATTATTATTATTATTATTATTATTATTATTATTATTATTATTATTTTTATTATTATTATTATTATTATTATTATTATTATTATTATTATTATTATTATTATTATTATTATTATTATTATCTGTTTAATATAAACTGTAAAATATTAAATGTCAATAGTAATAATAGATTAAAAGCCAATTAATAGGGAAATCAATTAACTCGATATTTGATGGAATTATCAAATCGATTTCAAGTATTTTATGGATTTATTGTAGAGCTATTGATTCACATATGAGGGAATTTTAATGGATTTTCATATGCATTGAATATTTGTTAGAATATTTGCATAAATAGTTTATTCATTTGTTGATTGGCTACGAAAGGTTTGAAAATTTATTCCCAGGAGTAACACAATTCAAAAATAGTAAATTTTTTAAGAATGAGATAGAAATTTTTGCTGAAGTCTAATGAATTAAAAAAGATTTTGTGGGTCTTGATGACGTTGCTTGAGCTCCTAATTTGAGCGGGACTGCCCCGAGTTCAACAGAATAATCACCGAGTCCCACATTGGCTCTGAAAACCCTCAATTAACTGAATTTGTTTATGTACAAAAATGTATGTATATAGTTAGATGCTCACCTAATTTTTGCAGGCTCTCATAAATGCTATATTTTCTTTTATATTTGAATTATTACTGTCGAATAGAGATTTTCAGATTTCTAATACAAAGATTGCTCGTCAGTCAATTTCAGTATTTTTAATAGCCATATAAACATTCAATGGAAAACAATAAAAACTTACATGCGAAGAGCTACTCGAATCATCCAGTGTTCGTAATAATTCAGCAATGCAATTAGAATACAACTCCTGACTCCAATCTTGTTCTATGTGTATTTTTCCCGATTCTAAAATTCCAGAATCATTAGCACGCAATTGATTTACTGGCTGTTGGCTTATTTGCTTTTGAAATTGACTGTTACCGAGGCTGACCATTGGCAATTTTGAACTGGCAGTGTTTTGATTGGTCGTGTCATTTATAACTTTTTGTCGGCGCCTGCCTATCCCTTCTCTGGCGGCGGTGACTGCAAATGCATTTGCTAATGCTATTGCGCAAACTTCTCTGACGCTTGCCTGAAAATGTTAACCATTATATATTTAAAGTTATATATTTTTTTACACGTTGAGTGCCGTATGTAAAGGTGGTGGTGTATATACAAATAGATATTTAATACAGAATATTATCAACAGCAAATTAATTACAAAGAACAAAAAATACTACTTCAATGAAGAAAAAATTAACTGTATAGTAGAACTCAAAGTGTTAAAGAACAGATTTAAGAATTACGAATTTTGTATACCAAATAATAATGTTATGTTTTAAAGATTATAGAACTTTTTATTATCAGTAAAGGTTTTTGTAATTTTTGCTAAACAAAACTTCCAATAATTTTATTATATTCAAAAATAACCTTGAAATGGCAGAAATTTTTTTAGTATTGACTGTTGGCGTTTGCTTTTTTTATTAACTGTGTTTGACTCTAATAAATCGTATTCTCGAATAATTCGGAAAAAACGAAAGATGAATAATAACAATACAAATATTAGCTGCTCATATTTTATATTTCACTAATCTACGTGTTTAAATTGGTACCGTACCCCAACAGCTCCTATCAAAAATTTCTTGTTCTTAATTGTCTCATGCGCATTTTTTACCATTCCTAGAATTTGTTAAGTATTTAGAGAACTCATGGTAACCCTCTGTAGTCAATGGAAATGTTTCAAAACGGTTATCCTAAATTTCACTTTAAATGCTTACTTGGAGAATCGAGTTGTAATAGATAAATGGAAAGATTTTATTTGAAATGTATCTCAGCTTAAATTTGTATTAGATTAAATGGTAATTTTTTAAGATCGAAATTCTGACATAACATCGGATGCAAAAATATTAACAGTTGACCCTTAAATGGTAATTGACCATATCAAAATCCTACTTTGGAGAGACTTCCCGTAATTTCTGCACACGAGTTTTTAAGCATTAATAAATAATAGTAAACACAATAAAGACGGTATGAATAAAATTGTTGATAACATTATTGGATCCAAAACGTTTCTATAACCTAATTCCACCTAGCCAAATCTAGCTCAAATGTACATCAAATGTACATTCCTCATTTTATTTTCAAATTCGAAATCGTGATTCATCACTATTTGTTAAAGCTGGGAAATAAAAATCTTCTTGCAATAATTCGTCTAATTCATTATCGGCGTAATTGTCTTAGTATTGGCTTATTGTGGAATTTAGTATTATCTTGGTCATTACTCAGACAAAACGATTTTATTATAAATATATAATATATAATTTAATCTGTATATATTACTTTAAATTTGTAAGTGGATTATTTTATCAGAATTGAAAATTATGACTTAAACTCAAACAAAATAATTTTAACATTATAAAATATTTTTTTAAGTTTATTTTGAAAGCAGTTAAAAAATAGATGATTTATTATTTGAATTAAGTTAATAATATATAAAAAAATAATCTATAATGTGCATAGTTTGTACCATACTTTCTGATGATGAAAGGAAAACTGGCGAATTATATCGTAAAACGAACTTCTTATTTTTCTTTATTGCATTTTATTTTTCACTTTTTATTAACTCAGTGAAGATTTTTTGATTGTGATTTTAACGTTTTCATTTGTTTGTGTTGCAAAAAATAAAATTTAAAGTTTAGAAATGAAAATTAGAAAAAATACTATTGAATGCTATTTAAATTAATACAAGCCGAAGATGAATTAAATACATAAATTTACGAATCCTTTTTACTACGGAAGTGAAAAAAGGGTCTGTTTTGCGCTCATACCTTAACTCCATTTATCAACAGTTCTTATGATGAAAAGATTATGATATACTATTAAAAATTAAAAATATTTTTAAAATGTAAATCTCTTCCTAACTTAATTATCAATTTAATTTATACTATTATAAATTTAATTAGATATATTAAATTGATAATTGATGAAATTAAGTTTGAATTAGATTAAATTAAGTTGGAAAGAGTTCAAATAAGGGTGTAAACCCTGTAAGACTGGAGTATGAATGACACTGGTGTATTTCCTGAAATAGGATGTCTACGCGGTTTTATTATTTGTATGGAAATCAAACTTTGATCTATAGAAATTTATTAAATCTGCATGTTTCAGAAATTATAGATTTACGCTCTATGATTGATCCAACATTTAAATAATATATTTGTGGTAAAACTGGAAATATCCAGTCGTTTTCAGTTGGCAAATGTAATAGATATAACGTTATGTAATTAGATTATAATTTTATATTTAAAGTAAACCAAAAAAATTAAAAGTACACGGAAAAATGAAGATTAAAGTATTTAAAGAACTTCGGTTTCTTTATTTTATGAATTTAAGCCAATAATCACTCTCGATACCTTATGTTATACGTAGAGCTTACTCCTTCATAGCTGCCTCATAGTTGTAAACATCCTTCTTATTAAATTTAATCACTTAATCGTTTCACTTAAACGTTTTTCTGTCATATAAACGTCATGATACGTTAAATTTGGTATGATTTAATTATTATAAATAATTCATTTCTCGCAGTTTGCTGTTTTCAGATTTCCTTTATCATCAAAATGTAGAAAATATGAAATACGACATTCTGAGAGTAACATTTCTTCAAAAGTGTCCGTAAATGAAATAAAAATAGTTATTTCGTAAAATATCCAAATTAAATTAAAGTAGCAATTAAAATAAATTAAGTCAATTATAAATATTCATAATCAATTATAAATACATTGACATTAAAATTAAAATGAAACTAAAACATGTATTTGTGAATTGGATAATGGCTAAAGTGGAAAAGAATTTTTATTTTTATTCATAAAAGGAAGAAAGGTCAAAGTTCAAAACTTTATGATATTACATTTTGGTGTGTTCAGCAATTTTTAAATGCTTTATATCTATGTTTATTTAAGTCATTTACCATTCATAGTTCAAAGTTACCAAACGTTATGCGGGCCTGTCCCTGATTTAAGTTGTTTTCCCTTCATTGAGAACTTTCCCGTAAAGCGGCCCACATTAGACATGTAACGATTTCATCATTTCCGCAAATTTTCTGTTTATTTTTTTCCTATTTTTTCGATTTTGAGTACAAAAAAATTGTTTAATAAATTGACTAAAAATAAATTTCAATTTCAATTTTATAGTAATTAATGCAAGAATAAAAAGAAAATTGTGTTAAGCATTTTTTTTAAATTTTGACTTGAACATGTCCCGTATTCCGATAAAAGTTGTTTTGTCGTTTGAAATTAACGCTTTTTCAATAATCTTTTAAAATCACTTGTCTCAATTCACAAAGCATCAGTTATAAGTCAAAATAAGTCTTTTTATATAATGGAAATTTGGTTTGAATTTTTCATTTTAGAAGGATTTTTTAATTCAGTTTCTTCATTGTCGATAAAGCCGATTGAAATTGAACTTTAAAATTTGTTTAAAAATGAAATGATAAAAATGTAGGGGGGGGAAACTGAAAGCAAGAAATATATAAAATAATAATCCGAACTTGTTTATCTCTGATTCCTATCAGCAGAGAGTTAATGACTCGCGACGCAAATTGAAAGAACACAGTTGAAGCGTAGAATGAAATCTCCTTGAATAAAAGTGCCTGAATATTATCAAAAACAGATTATTAATATAATCAATATATAATAATAATAATTAATTGGATTTTTTAGCTAAACAAATAGAAATATTATTCTGACGATTAATTTCAATAAATTTCCCGAAACAAAAACAAAACTTGTGACTGTCCAACAAATAATGCTGTCGGAATCAGCCGCGCTGTTAACTATTGCTGAAATATTCATTGATAGCCTATCGCCAAATGTCGGTAATTCTGGAATTTATATTTAGGATTGAGAGATACTGTTAAAGCTTAAGCAGGTTGACGAATTTCTAAACAAAATGTAGTCTGTGTAAAGTTATAAGAGTAAGAAATTATTTTGATAGGCCTAGAAATAGCAATGAAAAAATGACTGGGCAATTAGATTAGTATTGAAAGTTTTATATTGGTTGTGCAGATGAATTACATGACTAACAAGAGCCAATCAAATCGAGAGGATTTTAATGTTTTCAAAATAGAATCTTCCTATTGGTGAATCACTGAAAAGAATGAAATCTAGATCATGATTAAATTGTTCCAAAATTGTCCCGTTTCTTAAGTTAATGAATAATTTTAATAAATAATATCATTTATATGTATCATTCATCAATTCTAATATACTGATAGTTGGTAATTTCTTTATGGAAATATCATTCTACTCATAATTTGTTGATGTACAAATAGGGAGGGGGCACAAATCAATCGGGTTACGTGTGGAGAAATTGAGGCACCCTATATCCTTTTTCCAATCTGAAAGAGAACCTAAATAAAAATAAATCCCCCCAAGCCATTTCCAAATTTGGAATGGTTATAAAACAAATAAAAAATTATCAATAAAATTTCAACTAAATTTTTAATGAAATTTTTAATGCGTTTTTTAGTTGTAATGTTGGTTTCGATTTAACCTACCGCATAAATTCGCTGGCCTTCCGATTTCGAATCGTCAACAACAACTGAACACGACTCTTTGATTTGTGATTCCACTTTTTCCGGGCTTGATATTAAATTGAATTGAGCTATTAATCGAGCTTGAAGTGCACTTATTTGTATATCATTTGTTATTGGCATATCTTGGATCAGTAATGATAATTTCGAAAAATTACTGTGAGAAAAAATGAAATCCAAGTCAACAATACAACCTTGGAATTAACTATCAGATTTGATTTTTATTTAAAATCTAACTAACCCATGCATATTAACACCGCTTTTCGTTCATTAATGTCATTGCTTTCGATCATTGAAATAAATTCAGAATAGATTTTATCAACAAAAATTATCATTTCTTCGTGAGATTTATCTTTTAATTCATTTGCAACAAAGTTTTTAAACTCTTTAGCAGTTTTTAACTTTAATTCGTCTGATTTATTTTTTAATCCTGCTAAAAAATAATCTACATAGTCGATGGGTGTCATTGTAATGATAAAAGCCTAAATTGAAATATAAACTAAATTCTGTTACAAAGAATAATTGATAAATTTAAATTTAATAAAAAAACAATGGTTTACTTAAAATAATCAGGAAATAATATTGTTAATTTTTGGAAAATTCATGTTAAATCAACTTTTAAAACATTATAGATTATATATATGTATTTAACATATTTAAACTAATATCAAAATGAAATATGAAATTTTTTGATTAAATATTTTTGAAATTGTAAATGTAACTTAATAAAATTTTATACCAATCAGATTTACCATTTGTTAAACAATTTCCTAAATTTCACTTCAAATGAATTTTCCAAAATATATATTTTTCATATAATCAGTTATCTTCTCAACTCCGGCTGACAAAATATCGTTTCTGGTGGGTTTCTAGGTGATTGAATTTTTAGATTATATGGTTTTTACCCAGACAACCCCCTACAAATATCTTCGCTACCACTCGGCACCCGTTGCTAAGCAACGTTGGAACTGTGTTCGAGTGCGTGGGTCGTCCGCAAAAAGTGAGCGCCATTACTAATGCTATAATTGACCGAACGATCCATGGGTCCAACGAGCTGTCGATAGAAGACATGTGCTCGATTTTTATACTGTCCCTGTTTTTCTGTCTAGGTTGGTGGGTTATTGTGGTACGGTTGTTTGTTTAATCTTACTGCGGTTACCTTAGTAACGTCATATAAATATTCCTTATTACCACTCGGCACCCGTTGCTAGGCAACTGTTGGGCCAGAATACATATGGCCTTGAGAAATGTTTAAATGGATCGGTAACACACATGCAAATATAACATGCAAATTTAAATAAACCTATTGAAACATCAATTAAACCCTATCAAATATGAGAAAAAAAGAGAATTAAATATAAAATAATAAACATAAAAATAAATTAAAATAATAACAAAACGCACCAGGATCCGCACGATACCAACACAAACATAACAAGAAAACACAACAAATTCTGCAAAATTAATAAATTAATAAAAGTTCATGAAAATGAAACTTAAATCAAAAAATTTGAATTAGTAATAATTCAATAAAAATTCTAAATGAAAATTATTAAAATAAATCAAAAAATAATAAAATTAAAGAATAGAATTCACTAGAAAATAACAAGGTCGAATTTTGTTTTACTGCATCAAATTTAACATGCGAGGTTAGGGACAGAAAATAGGTATAAATACCGGTCCATTTTCACATTAAAAAAAACATTTTTGAAAACATTTTTAAAAATCATTTTTGATCTAGAATTTTGTTTGAAAATCTACATTTAGAACTTTCAATTTTAGGTGAGAATTAGTTTATTTGGAGCTCTCTCTCCACGTCACATCCTCGCAACCTCGGTAGAGCTCTGCTTGGATGGCGGCGTGGGGGGAGATGCAATTTTATGCTTTATGTTTTTATTGGTGGAACAAGTAATTTTGTATGTTAATTATTTAATATGCTTAACAAATATTTATACCATTAACAACAATGTTTTTCATGCATTTATAATATTAATTAATCTGTCGAGATTTTTCCGGCCCACAGCCAACACATATTGCAAGATAGTAAAATCTACATAGTACAGATTTGTGTAAGTGCTTGGAAAATCGCCAATGATATGTACCCGTGAAGACTCAGCGTGCGGAACGCAGGGGTCGTAACGTTAATATTGTTGGGCCACAACGTAAACGGCCTTGAAAAATGTTTAAATGGATCAGAAATACACACGCAAAAATAACACGCAATTTAAATACCCACACTAAAACATCAAGTAAACCATATAAAATCTGAGAAATAAAAGAATTAAATATAAAATAATAAACATAAAAATAAATTAAAATATTAACAAAATGCACCAAGATCCGCACGATACCTACACAAATACAACAAGAAAACACAACAAATTCGACGAAATTGAAAAAATCAATTAAAGTTCATTAAAGTGAAATTTAAATCGAAAAATTGAATTAGCAATAATTCAATAAAAATTATAAATAAAAAATTATAAAAATAAATCGAAAAATAATAAAAATAAATAATAGAATTTGCTAGAAAAGAACAAGGTCGAATTTTGTTTTACTGCATCAAATTTCACACACCGTAAAATTAGGTATATATACTGATCCATTTTCACATTTAACAAAACCACTTTTCAAACCAGTTTAAAACCATTTTGAAAACTTAACCATATTTTCAAATCCTGAAAACCACTTTGAGAATTGTTTTAACTATTTTTGAAAATCTTAATTGTTTGAAGATATTTCGAATTTACAGTTATTATCTAGGTGAGAAATATTTTGGTTGGAACCCTCTTTCCACGTCACGTCCACAGCATCTCTATAGAGCTCTGCTTGGCGGCGACGTGGGGAGAGAGGCATTTATGTTATGTTATGTTATTTTATGATTATTTTTATGAATTATGGAATGGTCAAACATGGGTAATTTGTTTGTTTTATAATTAATAAATATTATTAATATATATAACTTGTTTTATATGTCTTTATAAATTTTAAATGTCGAAATTTTTCCGGCCCACAGCCGACACATCACGCAAGATAGTAAAATCTACATAGTACAGATGCATGTAAGTGCGTGGAAAACCGCCAATGATATGTACCCGTGAAGACTCAGCGTGCGCAACGCAGCGGTCGTAACATCAATATTTATCCCTATAGCTGAAGCGAGAAATAAGGAAGAAGTCTATGGCTGCTTCCTCGTTTCTCAATTCTATAAAATCGACCTAAAATCATACTACAAACGGCTTAAAATCACCACACCGAGTAGTCCAGTGGGCACTCAGTAAATATAATATGAACACAACATGCGCCTGAGGTCTATTAAAGGGAAAGGGTACGGGGATAAATAAATTAAAATCGTTGATATAACTAATGGAAACCTATAATGGGTAATAAACTAATCATTGGTATACTAAACTAACTGTAAAAATTATTCAATAAATAATTTATTAACTCGATTAGATTAAATGATTGATTAATAGTTAAAGACAAATAACTTCTGAATTAAACTGAATTTGTTTCACTTTTGGAAAATTTCAAAGGAATTTTGCGTAAATATACCCCCTTTATGGTTAAATAATTGAAACAATTAAAGTTAACGTAGTTATAGATTAGAATCAAGGTTTTCATATATTAGTTTATTGGTTAAATAGTTCCCCGGTTAATAAAAATACATTAATTGAATCGAAAATCAATGCCGATCAACCAAGTCATTCAGTAATTAAAGTTAGACGATTCGAATAAAAGTAAAATAGTTCCCTTAGTAAAGATCAAACTAGATTCATGAAGTTACTAGTATGATGTTAATGTTAAAATGGTTTCGTAGAATTAAAATCAAGGTAGAATACGTTAGCAATGATGTTAATAGTAAAGTAGGTTCACGGAATTAAAATAAAGGTTGAATAAAGCAATGATATTAATATAGTTTTATAGAATTGAAGTAAAGGTTGAATGAATTAGCGTAGTAAAAGATAGGCGAAAACTGAGTAACGAAACCGAACTAAGTTAATTCAATCATTCCCAAACCTAAACTGAAATGATTTAGAAGTCTATGATAAGGTTTTCTAAAAATTAAAACAAGTTTAGAGATGAAAAACAAGATGAATTATTGTTTAAATTAAATTAATATCATTATAAAAATCAACGTTTCAAAAATGAGAAAACCTTTATTTTAAAAACATACAAAATCGTTACTCACGAAATAATCGAACGCATAAAAATCCATAAGAGAAAATATTCCACTAGCATAAAGTCCGTCAAGATTTCGAACGTAATATAATGATTTCCCTTAAAAAATAGCGTTAAGATATTCAAATTAATTTGCAGAATAACTTACCCGAATAGTTTTTCGACGAATTCGCCAATCGATAATTCTAAAATGAAATCTTGTAAATCACCGGATGCAACTATATAATCTTACTTCCGTTCCACCGTTCGAATCGCGATATCCGCCGGAAGTTACACCACACATACGTCGACGCTTCAGCGAATCGACATCCGCTCTCGCCTTCCGACGATCATTCGATTATAACTTTTGGTAAACAAAATTGACGTCGATATTGGATTTTAGAAAACCCATGAATTTATAACATAGGACGTGACGATAAAAGTTGCTAGGTTAAATAATTAAATGTTATATTGAAAAATCTAAAAATAAAAATTTAAGTAAACGAATAAAATAGAATGCCGGTACGAAATCTTTAAAATCCCTACTTACATTCGACGCTACCCCATAGCCGCCATCCTTAAAATCAACTCGACAATTTCTTGACATCATCTTGCTTAACTAAATAAAATGAATTGATCAATAGGCTTACCACCTGTGTAAATGTAATTCCACCAACTTAGTTCACTCGTTTCGAAAGAAGTACAACAAACGAGAAAGCCACTAGAACTCAGCAAGATTAAATCAGATGGCACACTCGACAGCGACATAAGCCTTATTTGTTTAATAATTTAACATGATAAAGTTAATAGAGATAATAATAGAGTGTTTTAGATATGCCACACGAACAAAACAGCAGACGAAGTGTAGGAAAGCCGAGTCAGCCAATAACTCAATCGACCACACTGTCAGTAGATCCGATACATCAATTATGGCAGTATCCGACTGCTTGGAGGGTATTAGACGTAGAGAAGGAGCCCTGTGATATCCCAGGAAGACAATACCCAGCAGCAGAAACATACACAAACGCACAGAACCTCCTCACCCAGTGGGAAAGGGTGCAGGAGCAAGTAGATCTGCAGGTGGTTAAGGCGAGGATGTACCTTGCAAACGTGGTAGAAGACATCCTCGCCGGGCGGATCGCCATCGCCTATCAACCTCGCCCAGTCCGGGATACCCGAAGACCCTACACAGTGGAGGCTCTCCGACGAAGCCTGCAGCGATACTGTCCCGAGGAATGACTCCATAATGACAATTTATGTAGTGGATGATTTAAAATATTAGCAATTTGTGTCTTCTTTTGTTTTGTGTAATTGGAATTATTTGCAATTTTGTTTAAATGAAATAGATGACTCTTTAGCTTGAGCAATAATAAATAAAATAATCTGTGTAATTACAGCGATGTCTTCCTTACGAATCTTGCAAACGGAACTGGACCACGCGAGACAAGCAAACACAGAATTACTCGCCCAGATAATCCAATTGACGCGAGAAATGCAACATATGAAAGCGACATGGACGGTTCCCACAAAGACGAAAACGATCTACCATCGACTCACAGCGGCCCAGAAAGGCTGGGAAGAAGAACGGCAACTCAACCAGAGTCTGCGCACGCAGATTCGGGGACTCGAAGTCGCCCTAGCGGTATGCCGAGAAGGTGAAGCGGTAACTTACCCGCTCATCTTCGCCTCAACCAAACTGCCACAGACAACCACCAAACCAGCAGAACAGTCCATCACGACAATCAACAACCGTCGACCGGGACGTAAAGAACGTGCCCAACGTCGTGCAGCACAACTCCAGAACATCAAGCAGTAAATGTTAATGTGTTTAGATTGAATAGAAGGGTTTTAAACTTAGTTAAATTGTTATTTTAATACAACCGTATACCAACATCACCAATTCGTTCCACAGTCGATTAAGAACTAATCCTGAATAGTTACGAGGGACAGAGCAAAGCGAGCACAGGTCTTCTATCGACAGCTCGTGAACCCGAGGGTTGTCCGAGCAACTATAGTACTAGCCAATGGTACTCAATTTTTGCGGGCAATCCACCACTTGAACACATTACCAACGTTGCCTAGCAACGGGTGCCAAGTGGCGATCAGTATCATTTTGTATGGCGTTACTAGGGTCGCCAGGAAGACAAGCAAGATTTGAAACCCTGTAACCCACCAATATTATCCATATAGATGAAACGAGAAATAAGGAAGAAGTCTCTGGCTGCTTCCTCGTTTCTCCTTTCTGTAAAATCGACCTAAAATCATACTACACACGGCTCAAAATCATTACACCGAGTAGTCCAGTGGGCACTCAGTAAATATAATGTAAACACAATATGCGCCTAAGGTCTATTAAAGGGAAAGGGTACGGGGATAAATTAAATTGAAATCGTTGATATAGCTTAGATTGATAATTTGAAATAAGCTAATCATTAGCATACTAAATTAAAGTTACAATAAAAGTCATTAAATAAATAACTCAGTAACTCAATTATGTTAAATTATGGATTATTGGATAAAGACAAATAACTCATTGGTTAAACTAAATTAATTCATTTTGATTAAACCTAAAGGAATTTTAGAGTAAGAGTAAATATTTTATTGATTAAATTAGAGTAAATAAAACGATTATTGAGTAAAGTTAACGGATTAAGAATAAAATTTCCTTTACACTAATTTGATGATTAAATAATATAAATGCTTTGATTAATAATAATTCGTTAATTAAACTGAAGAAAGTTGTTGATTAAACCAAGTCATTCATTGATTAAAGTTAAAAATAAATTGAATAAAAATAAAATAATTTCTTTGGTAAAAATTAGGTAAATCTCCGAGTAAAAATAAGGTAAAACTGGATCCATTGATTAAAAATATTGAGTTAATAGTAAAGTAATTTCATGGATTAAAGTAAGGGTTGTAAGAGAAAAATACAAGAAATTCGAGTAATAGGAATCAAAATATTTTATTGATTAAACAATTCGTTGATTGGAATTAGAATAATTTATTGATTAGAAATAAAGTTTTCCTTAAATAATACGAATTCATGGACAAAATGAAGCGATTAAAGACGAAATAAATGGGTTATTATTTAAAACAAATTAATACGAATTACGAAAATTAAAGTTTAAGATGATAGATAAAATTTTTTTATTAACATTACATAAATTGTTTAATCACAAGAAGGCTTACTACCGATTTTTCCTTGAACAAATAAAATTCCACATAAAGAAAATATTCCAAAGGTATGGGCTTGCATCTGCTTAGAAGCCTCGGTGATCGCAAGGAGTTTTTTCTTAAAAATATCAGTAAAATACATTCGATTTAATCAACATAATACTTTACCACAATTAATTTAGCTAAGCTTAGGCGAATCCGTTGATCCATAATTCTAAAATGTAACGTAAATTATATAATTACCAGATATAAACATACCCAACTAAATCGTATCCGTTCAATCGATTAAGCTGCAAACGGAAAGATCCGCCGGAAATCGCCCACATAAAATCATCGATTAAACACGTCTACGCACAAACGACTTATCCGGACCAACATCCGGCCCTGACATTCAAGGTTTTAATCACACATATACATTGGTATTGTCCAAAGGGGTACATGCAAAAGGGTCAGACCTGTGAGATAAAATAAACCCTCTTATCAACAATCAATCGAGTAACGGAAAGTACCATTCACATCGTAACAGTAAGTCGCAAATTTGAGTAAACCTTTGACGACCCGAGATGTCCGTGAACCAATTTACATAGCACCAGAATATCACTTGATTACTGTAAATTTTAAAAGAATATATAGGAAAGACAATCGGTGGAATATCGCATACCTAATACTTATAGATAAACCGCCCATAATTTACAATAAAAATCAAAATTAATAGAATTCGATAAGTTTAAAGTTGATTACACCCAATAGCAATACCCCAGTCTTCATTTAGCTGATCATTATAATAAGCGGACGACTTAATCGAATCTGATCACGATGATATTTTAGATATGTCATTCGAACGAATCGTGAGTCAAGCAACTGACGAACAGGGTCAAGGAGGAACTCCATCAGCTACGGAAATCTTCGACGAGTTTCAACAACAGTGACCATATCCCACTACTTAGCGGGTACTAGGTTTATAGAAGAACCCCTGTGGACTCGCTGGTCAGCAGTATCCCGCCGCGGAGACTTACATGCATGCACGCAACTTCCCCACCCAATGGGAAAGGGTGCAGGAACAGGTGGACCTACAGGTGGTCAAGGCGAGGATGTATATCGCAAATGTGGAAGAAGACATCCTCACCGGGCGAATTGCGGAAGCTTATACACCTCGCCCAGTCAGCGATACCCGACGCCCATATCCTGTAGTTCCTCCGAAGAAAGACTTAAAGAAGCCGTGCCACGGAAAACAGTGAACCCTAAAAACACTAACAATAAACGTGATTTAGTTTTGTTTTTAAAAGAAATCTTTGTTAACTTGTCATTTCGTTTCGATCGTTTGCCTGAGTAGACCCGTTTTTAATAATTATGTTTATGATAATTATAAACACAAATTATGTAAATCATTAGAGAAAATTTAACGATCTTGTCCATTGTAGTTATGACCACCAACCAAATCTTTCAAGCAGAACTAGATCGCGCAAGAAACGCAAATGCGGATCTCCTCAACCAAATCCTCCAGATGACTAAAGAGATACAGCAGATCAAAGCAACTTGGTCGGATCCGAGGAGAATGAAGACATTATTTCAGGCTAACCGCAGCACAAAAAGGGTGGACGGAAGAGCGACAGCTCAATCAGAGCCTGCGCACTCAAATCAGAGGATTGGAAGTCGCCTTAGCAGTCTGTCGGGAGGGGGAAGCGGTAACATACCCGCTCATCTTAGCCCCGCCCCAGATGCCACATACAAGTCCTCAGTCCACCAATCAGTCCGTCACTCCATCAAATAACCGTCGGCCGGGACGCAAGGAGCGTGCCCGACGTCGAGCAGCACAACCTCCAAACCCACCCCATTAACTCATGAATACTATGTTTCTCTTTGTTGATTTGAATAGAATAGTTGTACTGATAGTCAATTTGTTCCCTGGATACATTTATATGCAAGCGTTATTAGGAATACTCGCATCGCGGTTTTAAACCATCATTCCACATCCGATCATAAGTTTTCTTATACGTGGGACAGAGCAAAGCGAGCATAGGTCTTCTATCGACAGCTCGTGAACCCGAGGGTTGTCCGAGCAATTACAGTACTAGTGATAATACTCAATTTTTGCGGACAATCCACCACTTGAGCACATTTCCAACGTTGCCTAGCAACGGGTGCCAAGTGGCAGCTAGAATCATTTTGTATGGCGTTACCAGGGCAACCATAAAGATAAGCAAATTTCAAAACCCTGTAACCCACCACAACGTTGGAATTGTGTTCGAGTGGGTAGATCGTTCGCGAAAAGTGAACGTCATTACTAATGCTATAATTGCTCGAACGATCTTTGGGTCCAACGAGCTGTCGATAGAAGACTTATGCTCGCTTTTGATTATTAAGTCCCCTTTTATGTCGTATGTTTATCGTTGAGTTCATCAAGGAATAATAAAAATTCGATAATGATATAGAACGAGCGGCTACAAATTGTAATGGTGCATCTTAGTTGCTGATTGCGGGTTTCTCAGATACTTGTCAGAGATATCATTTTTAAATAGTAAGAAATATGAAATCTTTTGAAATAAACGCATATAATTCTCCAATAAACACATTCTATGAGTCAGTTAAGATTTATTGAGTAATCGAGCGGCTCAACGTTTAGCCCGCTCCTTCCGTCCAGGGCGGTAACTGTTCGGAGTTGTGGTTGTTGTTGAGGTCGTTGTGGGGGTTGTTATCGCCTCCCGGTAGGCCAATTGAGCGGGAGCAAATACGAGGGGATACGTTACAGCTGCCCCTTCTTGGCAGGCGGACAGTGCAACCTCCAGTCCCCTTATTTGTGTTCGCAGACCTTGCGTTAACTGTTTTTCTTCTTCCCATCCCTTTTGTGCTGCTGTAAGTCGCTGATAAAGCGATTTTGCCTTCCTGGGTTCTACCCATGTGGCTTTGATTTGCTGTGCTTCCAGGGATAACTTAGTAACCTGGCCATAAAGGTTTCTATTGATTGCCCTCGCGTTTTCCAATTCTTTCTGTAGAATTTTGAGGGGTTCCATTTCTATAATAATGAACATTACAATAAATCCGAATTTCTCAATCATACAGTTAATTTAAACATAAGTGATGAGATTATATTTGGAAAACAAAAAAAACTAAAACAAACGGCAAATAACAAGCATTTATTGTATATAAGGAAAACAAAAACATGCAAAATGTATTCTACAAATCAGCGAGGTCAAGGATCCTCGAAAAACTTTCTTATCCCTTCCTCGGGGGAATAGCCTGGAATTATGAACACGGGCCGTCTCGTATTACGGGCCGGGCTTGGGCTAGGTAGTGGCATGCTCGAGTAGACGTCCACGATCCGTCCGGCCGCCATGTCGTCCTCCACGTTGGCCAGGTATTGTCTGGCCCTGACCATGTAGAAGTCAACCTGCCGTTGATGGTCCTCCTGGCGTGTTCCAGAATTTCTCGAGCCGGATGATGTGCGTCATCTTGTCCGTTTGTCAACGGTAATCGCTGGTTCAGCCCCAGCATCTGTCCGATAGTTTGTCTAGGTCTTCTTGGTTGGGGTCCCTCGTAGCCTTTCGCTTGCCAGG
The DNA here is from genome assembly GCA_022537955.1 of Schmidtea mediterranea. Classification (NCBI taxonomy): domain Eukaryota; kingdom Metazoa; phylum Platyhelminthes; order Tricladida; family Dugesiidae; genus Schmidtea; species Schmidtea mediterranea. Next base: position 44,926,003 of record CM039681.1, read on the forward strand.
CTCGCTGCCAGGCTTTTCGCCATTCACCAGCAACTTGTGTAGGAACACAATTGATGGCTCTCAAATTTCCTGAATGAAAACGTAATCAATAGGCTGGTCGTCTTCTCAGGAGAAGATAATCTCGAAGAAAACAAAAATATGCTTATTGTAGTCCCAAAACGTCATGGCAATCATTGTGAAAACTATACCTATTGACTCCTAGCGTGGGCCCATCTTTTCATTAACAACATTTTTGGAAACGCAGTTGGAACATTTAATAGTATTATGCCGATTTCTTATGCGTGCCCCTAGATTACAAACTTTTCCCGCGACATCAGTAATTCTAGACTGGTAAACTTATTCGTGATGGATCCTTCTATTTCACTTTATCTCGCATATTCATTTCTGCTATTATTTAACCAAACGAAATATCACCTTGTTGTACTATGTAAAAATTTTCATATTTGGTTGTTCGATTAGCGAAGTGTGAAAGTTTAAAATAACATTCTAGAACTATGGGATTAAATGAGAAGAGAATCAACCAGGAGGAAATGGACATATTATCGTCTTAGATCTTGTTAAATGGTTGACACGAGACGTTTCACAAAACTCGAATACGAATATCCTTATATGATTTAAGCGACGGCTTTCGATCTTTAAAGTTCCCCATGTTCCTTGATTTTAAATAAACGTCCTTATAGTTCGCAACTACTATACCCATCTTCCGCTCCGCATTTCAACCTACCAATTTTATGGATAACGTATATGTACTATACAGAAATTTATTTATGTTGGTAAATAAATTTAGTTTATTGTTTATTTAATTGAATTAATGTAGTTTAGTTTTTAGTATAAAACTGAAATTATGAATTTAAATGAAGTAAGGTTACTATTATTATTTATATTTGACTTATATGTATGTATATAAAACAACCCAATATTGGTGAAGTTAAATTTGGAAATTGGCCGTAAGTTGCATCATACATTGGGTTTTCCCTTCCCCTCCCGAATATAAGTAATAAAATCGCAGAAATTTTCGTCCCAATTCTCTGAACATTAGTTGCTATTGATTCACGAAAAGAAAATTAAGGTTCTTCGTCAAAGGTTAGTTATCGTGTTTTTATCGATAATCATAATAATAATTAATAGTAATAATAATAATATTAAAGGGCTTTTTACTACATTGGCTGTGGTGGGTTACAGGGTTTCGTTATTTGTTTAAATTGTCCTGTGGTTGCCCCAGTAACGCCATACAAAATGTTTCTCGCTACCACTCGGCACCCGTTGCTAGGCAACGTTGGAAATGTGTTCGAGTGGGTGGATCGTCCGCAAAAAGTGAGTATTATTACTAGTACTGTAATTGCTCGGACAACCCTCGGGTCCACGAGCTGTCGATAGAAGACCTATGCTCGCTTTGCTCGATCCCTCGTGTAAGGAAGTTCACGATCGGATTTATGTTGACTGTTGGAAATGGAATGATGGTCTGAAAACGTAGTACGGGTATTCCTGATGATGATCGTACACAGATCGTAACTTGGAATTAAATTTAGCAAGGAATGCAACTCATTTATTCAAATCAGCAAAAATATATAGCATTCGTGAGCTAGTGTGATGGATTTGGTGGTCGTGCTGCTCAGCGTCGGGCACGCTCCTTGCGTCCCGGCCGACGATTATTTGATGGAGTGGCGGACTGGTTCGTAGATTGAGGATCTTTATACGGCATTTGGGACGGGGCGAAGACGAGCGGGTATGTTACCGCTTCCCCCTCACGGCAGGCTGCTAGGGCGACCTCCAATCCCCTGATTTGAGTGCGCAGGCTCTGATTAAGCTGTCGCTCTTCCGCCCAACCCTTTTGAGCCGCCGTGAGCCTGTGGTAAAGAGTTTTCATTTTTGTCGGATTTGACCAAGTTGCCTTGATTTGTTGCACTTCCCGAGTCATTTGGATTATCTGGGTGAGTAGATTTGCATTTGCACCTCTTGAGCGATCCAATTCGGTTTGCAGAAATTGGATATTTGCCATTGCTGTAATAACAAAATCTTTAAATTTCTTTACGGACTTAAATAAATAGAAATCATGATTATTGCAAAAATAGTTATAAAATGAATTCATTCGCGAAAAGAAATTAAGACGAACAACAATTAACGAAAATTAGAGGGTTGATTATTATTTCGTTATACGCGTAAATAATTCTCAACGTATAGGCTGCTAAGGGGCGATACTTACATTCGTGGAGTGGGAATAGTTGTTGCTAGTCATTCAAGAAGAAAAGAAATCATTGCAATCGTGAATCAAGCATCTTTATCCAACCACGGTAAATTCCTTTATGCTAACTTGCACCCTGAAATTTTCTTCGATGTTAATCTTTGGGTTAATAAATGTATCATTACGATTAGGACTACCCAAATCTAAATTTTATTAAATTCCATTAAATCTTTAATGGTTACCGCGTTTTTTTCAAACGACGTAAATACGACTGTTCGTCTGTGCATTTTGTGTTGCAAATGTATTCCATTAGTTATCCCAGTTCATGATCCTCCTATCGTTTGTAATGGCTATAATAATTTTAAATCAACGGTACATCATTGCTACAACTAACTGACTTATGGTCATTTAAAGATTAATATCAGTCTATTTACCATCTAAAGGCTTTACATTTAGTCGGGTACAATAGCTAAATTTTGATTTATGGATTAGTCGTTAATTAAAAAGTTTATAACATTACGACAATTAAATTAATGAAGGGGATTTATGTAATATTACCTGGTAAGCTCGAATCCTTGGATAAATTCTTTATAGTCGTAAATTCCATGTGATGCGAATAAATTTTCGGTTAATCAAAAATGACTTAATCGGATATTTGAGGCGGTTATTCCGTGGTTAGATAATGCCGAGTAAATTTGTTTACTTCAAATCCAATTTATGTGATCCGAATGATTTCCGGTTAGATGGTTCGATCGATGTTTGTCAATGACTGATTTTCTAATTCTAGTGTTGGTCAATCATGCGAGATTTTAACTGTTAACAATGCGCGGACAGTATTAGATTCGGGTAAGATCGGATGTTTATATTATTTATAGTTTATGTTAAAAATTTTCAAGATCTGACGTAGGTAAATCCGGCGAGAAATTGATTTCACTACTGTGTTGAATCGCTATTGGTTTGTCAGGTTAATGTGTTAATTATTTTATATGATTTTTCATCGACTTTTTAGGGAAATACTTGGCAAGTTTAGTGGGGATTTTTGGAGATGGGATCTTTCTGAAACACTTTCATGATGGAATATATTTGGATCTTATAATGTTCGAAGTAGTGGGTTTTTTCAATTAATCACTATTCTTCATGCATCACAAGGATATTTGCAATGCGCTTTGGTTTGATGTTGGGTAAGTTTGTTCTTGCCGTTTCTAAGTTTTGTAATATTAATGTAAAGTCATGACTCTTTTCTTATTATGTTAATTTGCGTGATATCAATATATATTTATATCCACCTGTTTTGATTTTCTTATTGATCTTATAGGCAACGGTCGCATTTCATCTCGGTTTTTGGGGTCATCTTTGGGTTTCTATCAATATTTTTGCTATGGTAATTTTTAACGAAACATTACAGTCAAGTTAAATTTATTAAATACACGTATGCCAAAAGATTTTTAATTTTAATTCATAATACCAAATCAATTTATTTATATCAACGATTTCAAGTTAATTTATTCCCGTACCTTTTCCCTTTAATAAGCCTTAGGCGCATTTTATGTTTATATTATAGTTAATGAGTGCCCACTGGACTACTCGGTGTGATGATTTTGAGCCGTGTGTAAAATAATTTAGGTCGAGTTTACAGAAATGAGAAACGAGGAAGCAGCCAAAGGACTTCTTCCTTATTTCTCGTTTCTTCTATATGGGATAATATTGACGTTACGACCCCTGCGTTCCGCACGCTGGGTCTTCACGGGTACATATCATTGGCGATTTTCCACGCGCTTACACGAGTCTGTACTGTATAATGATTTTATTAACTTGTGATATGTGTTGGCTGTGGGCCGGAAAAATTTCGACAAAATAATTTTATTTAGTTATGTAAAACAATTTATGAATATTATAAATATTTATTAATGCATATAACAAGTAAAACATAAAATTACCATACAGTCCATTCCATAAAATACGTGTTATAAATAAAATTTTCATAGCAAAAATAAAATACCTCTCCCCCCACGCCGACGTCCAAGCAGAGCTCTATCGAGGTTGCGAGGAGGTAACGTGGAGAGAGAGTTCCAAATAGAACTACTTCTCACCTAAAAATTAGTCTTCAAATATTGAAAATTTTCAAACAAAAATAGTTTAAAATAACTAAGATTTCGTTCCCAAAATAGGTTAAAAATGGTTAAGTTTTATGTGAAAATGAATCGGTATTTATACCTATTTTCTGTCCCTAACCTCGCATGTTAATTTTGATGTAGTAAAACAAAATTCGACCTTGTTATTTTCTAGTGTATTCTATTCTTTATTTTTTAATTTATTTTAGAATTTTTTATTTAGAATTTTTATTGAATTATTTCTAATTCAAATTCTTTGATTTAAATTTCATTTTCATGAACTTTTATTAATTTATTAATTTTCGGTCGAATTTGTTGGGTTTTCATGTTATATTTGTATTTGTATCGTGCAGATCTTGTTGCGTTTTGTTATTATTTTTATTTATTTTTATGTTTATTATTTTATATTTAATTATCTTTTTCTCATATTTTGTTAGGGTTTAATTGGTGTTTTAATAGGCTTTTTTAAATTTGCATGTTATGTTTGCATGTGTGTTACCGATCCATTTAAACATTTTCCAAGGCCGTTTGTGTTCTGGCCCAACAGCTGTATTGACTTTAACTGAAATGGGTGCTTGCACTATTGCTTAGTCATATTTTCAGATTATTAATTTACCATTATGTTTAATATTAAAGGGGTCAAATCAAATCCGTTAGTTATCATGGTTAATAGTAGTAATGATGTTTCATAAGAATAATAATAATATAACATGGTTAATAATTTTAATAATAATTAATAATGATGATGGTAATAATTAATGATAATAATAATGATATTAAAAGGGTTAAATTAAATTTGTTAGTTATTATGGTTATTAATAATAATAATAATAATTAATAATAATAACATAAGATTACAGGGTTTAAATTAAATTAATTCCTAAGAAGTAAAGTTTACCTGAACCATAGGTTCCGAGATTCAGATTTGCGTCATCATCGGGTGTCCGGGTTGACGGAGTCCCATTAACATAATCCAAACGGTGATACATTTTTAAATAATTGTCTTTTACGGAAAAAATTCTTTTATTCCGTCCAGATGGTCTTCTTAAGTAATCTAGGCGTCGATCGAGAGAAATGTGTGTATGTCTAGTTGTCCTATCAGAGGGAATCAACCGATACAGTAGACATGTTTTGTAGGCATGTCATCATAACCCGTATGTGCCATATTGATTATACCCACCGTCGTCAGGATTACCGTATCTGAGGCATTCTCTGTGTGTGATATTTCATTCGCACATGCCTAGTAAACTTGGTGACATATTATTGTGCATACGTGGTGGTGATTATTGATTTATTATGTAAGCAATTTTCGCTTTTTCTTTTTTCTCGATTTTATCTGGTCAACTCTCTTTTATAGATTCAGGTTTGCTCGCGGTTTGATGATGACTCTCGCCAGTTAGATTAAGTTAACTACAGGTATTATTTTATAAGTTTTTAGAATTTTATTCCTAAAATTTTTCCAAGGATTCATTTCTTATCGGGGTATTACATCATTTGATGTTTCTTGCATTAGTGGTCGTATATCTGGTGGACGTTTTACTTGGTATAATGGTGAATTTTATTAATTATTGACAGTGAGTACTATGTAGAAATTGATTTATAAATTTTTCATTCTTAGTTTTTCGGGGAATTTTCCGTTTAAGTCGTATAACTGATGAGTGCTGTTTAGAAACTAATGTTCAAGGTTTTTACTTTGCTCTTTCGTGGATTTGAGAGTCGACCGCATTAATGGCAAGTATTATTAGAGTATATAAATTTTATATTCGTATTTTGTAGGATCATATTTTTACTGTATGGATGATAATCGATCTCCCAAAGCTTTCCTTTATTACTTTTATTCCGGGAATTTCTAGTGGATTGTCCTAATGAGAAGTGATTTCTGATTTGTCATTCTTAATGTTGTTCAGGGATTTTTCTAAAATGGTTGCATAGAAGTTAACCCTAACTCGGAGGACTTCAGTAGGAAACTGGCGCCGTTTCTTTTTAGTAAACTTGATGAAAATTTCCAGTACATTAATAAATGATATTTTTCGATTTATTGGTTTGGTTGTGCAGATTGGTTGGTTTTAATCGATGGTATTCTCCGTATTTAAACATGGTCTATGAAGCGCCAACCCTCTTTGGCGAACTCATTTGGTTATCCCGGTAATTCCTGCGTTTAAATAAGGAGATTCTTTTGACGATACTCGTGATTTTATGTTGTCATGTGCTTTAATAATAGTCGTGGTTATTTGGGGTTCTATAGTGGTCATCGAATTAATTATTACATTTTTGGGGTGGGGGGCATGTCAAATCTCTGTAGTTATAATTCATCCAAATTTTCGTCAAAATACACCTATCGAGTCTATTATATTTAGCGTAAACTAAAAATCAGAGAAACAAATTTTTGATATTTCGTTTAGCCTTTTATTACCCTATTCGAGTGTATAATAACTATTTGGGTTTTTAATCTATCCACCTTTATAATTATTAATCCTTATAGTAACTAATCGGTATTTATGATTACTCTAACTTCGTATCAGCTACTTAAATTTATGGTTATATAGTAACAGTTTGAATTTATTTTTAATTTATAACAACGATTTCATTTTATAGTTCCCCGTTACCTTCCTTTAATTGACATTAGGCGCATTGTGTTCATATTATATTTAATGAGTGCCCACTGGACTACTCGGTGTGGTGATTTTGAGCCGTATGTAGAATAATTTAGGTCGAATTTAAAGAACTCGAGAAACGAGGAAGTAGCCAGAGACCGCTTCCTTATTTCTCCTTTCTTCTATACGGGATAATATTGACGTTCCAACTCCTGCGTTCCGCACGTCGGACCTTCACGGGCACGGATCATTGGCGAATCTGAATATTATGTTGATTTTACTAGCTTGTGACGTGTCTTTGGCTGTGGGCCGGAAAAATTTCGACAAAATTTTTAAAACAAAAACATAATTTGTATATTATAAAATAATTTATTAAAATCAAAATTAAGTTACCGATACAATGCAATCCACAAATTCAAAATGTTGGGCCAGATCGTAAACGGCCTTGAGGAATGTTTTAATGGATCAGTAACACACACGCAAATACAACATACAATTTAAATAAACCTATGAAACACCAAGTAAACCCTATAAAATATGAGAAAAAAGGAGAATTAAATATAAAATAATAAACATAAAAAATAAATTAAAATAATAACAAAATGCACCAAGATTCGCACGATACCTACACAAATATAAAAAGAAAACACAACAAATTCGACAAAATGGAAAAATTAATAAAAGTTCATTAAAATGAAAATTAAATCGGAAAATTTGAATTAGTAATAATTCAATAAAAATTCTAAATAAAAAATTATAAAAATAAATCAAAAAATAATAAAAATAAATAATAGAATTTGCTAGAAAATAACAAGGTCGAATTTTGTTTTACTGCATCAAATTTCACATGCGAGAAAATTAAGTATATATACTGATCCATTTTCACATTTAACTTAACCCTTTTGAAAGCGTTGTGAAACTACTTTAAAACCATTAACCGTTTTTGAAAATCTTAATCGTTTTTTGAAACTATTTTCGAATTTGAAGCTATTTTCAATTATTATTTAGGTGAGAAACATTTATATTGGAACCCTCTTTCCACGTCACGTTCTTTGCATCTCAGTAGAGCTCTGCTCGGCGTCGACGTGGGGAGAGAGGTATTTTGGTTTTATTTTATGATATGTGAATTATGATATTTTATGGATTGGCAAGGAATGGTAACCTGTTATTTTTGTTTTATAATTAATAAATATTATTATACATAAATTGTTTTATATATATATATATATATATATTTCATAAATTAAACTGTCGAAATTTTTCCGGCCCACAGCCGATACATAACGCAAGTAAATAAAATCCACACACAAATCAGATTCGTGTAAGTGCGTGGAATATCGCCAATGATCTGTGCCCGTGAAGACCCGGCGTGCGGAACGCAGGGTTGGAACGTCAATATTTATTCCTATAGCTGAAGCGAGAAATAAGGGAGGAGTCTCTGGCTGCTTCCTCGTTTCTCAATTCTGTAAAATCGACCTAAACTCATACTACACACGGCTCAAAATCATCACACCGAGTAGTCCAGTGGGCACTCAGTAAATATAATGTAAACACAATATGCGCTTAAGGCTTATTAAAGGGGAATGGTACGGGGAGTAAATTAAATGGAAATCGTTGTTATGACTAATTTGAATCAATATTTCGAACTAAAATAAATTTACCATTCGAATAAATTAGTAAAGATTATGAAATGAATAAATCACTGATGTTAATTAGAGTAACTGTCGTTTAAAAATAAAGAAAATTTAGAGTAATCATTAAATCATTATACTTTAAAGGTAGAATAAATATTTGAGTAATTAAATTTGTTTATAAATTATGAATTACCGGTAAAATAATTATCGAGTAACAATGAATATCTTATTTATTAAATTCTATTAAATAAAATAGTTACTAAATAGAATCGATGCAATTTCTTGATCCACAAACAAAGTCTTCTTTGATGTAACTTCAGAATTAAAACCAATCAATGTGAATTTTTCGACTATCGTAAGTTCGTAGAGTGAAATAAAGAGAGTTGTGAGTGGAACCAAGTGATTTCTCGATGAACATCAAATCCCCTTGAATAACAGTAAAATAATGCTTCAATAAAAATCCAACAAATCCATTGAGTGAAAGAAGAACTTTGACTTGTTGATCAGGGAGTAGAGTCATCGATCGGATAAAATGATTGACCAAACCAATTGAAAAATTATATCATTTATTTAGCTAAATAAGCCATCGACTTAAAATTATAACAATTAACCAATTTGAAATAAAACAATTTACATATAGAAATAAGGAGTTTTATTGATTAACAAAATAAAGATAAAGATAAGTAAATGAAAAACCGTTGTTTAATGATCACCTCTCAACACGCAAAACATTAAAAACGATATAGTAGAATCATTTTCACATTCACAAAACCATGAATTCAACAAATATTTTCGACGAGGAGTTAGAGCTCGAATACTCAAACATTACGGAAGATCTTTTAGGTAAATTCTAATTAATTACTGTTATCATAACTTTACGTATGCATTCGAGTTATAGGAGCAACCCCAAAACCATCAAATCAGACCTGACGAAACATATTAAGATTCTTATCCAGATGAACCCCGAATCCAACCACTCCCTCACTAAACATGACAAGTTGGACCATATACCTTAGTTGACCGTTATGGATCTACCGTGCTACAACTAATTGATTTAAAAATCATTAAGTGACGATTCTATCTTGATTACATTTGAAGTCGCCAACAACTTACAATTCTTGTTAGATGAATCTATCAAATATCTACCAATAACCAATCCCATAGGTATCTAGAAGCCTGTATCACGGTCGTAAGTTCAAGTAATGAAATAACAAATGGAAAATCTTCCTATCTTGCGTGATCACCAAAGCAACGTTTATAAAATATGACCCATGGAACTCGGTTCCTGCCGAAATCTAATAACTAACTAAAGAACATTTTGATAATTGGTTCATTTTATTTTGTTTTCTTTGAACATATTTTAAGCTGATGTCATTATAGAATTGTTCATTCATTTTGTTTTATTTATTATACTTGGTAAATTAACGGATACATATTATAATTCTAACGCTATTGGTAAACCGTCATGTACGAAAGTAACGCAATCATGAATAAACTGTAATATTATCTTGCAGCGTACCAAAGATATCTTTTTAACGCACCCTTGCGGCACGAGAATACATGAAATACCAGACACAGTACCCATAAAATACGTCCCACGTCCCATGAATTGTAACGCATTTAAGATCAAGCTAGCGAGTTTTTCTTTTACATGACGAGAGCGATTGCATTTTTTTTGGCGAACCATTAGATCACCGTCCCCATCAAAACAGTAGGAGAGATATTGAGTGAAAACATATTTTTCTATTCAGGACACACTGGAACTATGGTTGATATGCCCGCTCACGTCGTGGAACAATGGAGACAGGCCTGGAATCGGGTATATCAAGAGCGATACCCTGAGGTGCCTGAAGACGACCAACCAGAGGAACTATCACCGGAGGAATTTATGAAACGATTCAGGAAGACGTCCGACGAACCCAATCCGTCCCGAGACATTCTAACGCAGGCCCAAGAGCTTCTGGAAGGCCTTCTACAGCATCAGCGCCAAGTCGAGGCAGTTGTGGCACGGGCCACAGAATACCTGGTCAATGTCCAAGATGACCTGGCGGCTGGACGACTGGCTAGCAATTACCCGACCTCTCCACGACCAATCCGAAATCTCAAGCGACCGGTATTCGTAATACCTGGATATTCACCTGAAGAGGGGATCAAACGATTCTTCGCCGACGAATAATCCGCAACGACTTGAACATTTTATCGTTTGTAATAATATTTGTATGATAGATTTTAGAAAAATTTCTTCTGTCTCTTCTTGTTGTCATTATTGTAGTTTTCATTTTATAAATAGGTTTAAGTGATAATATTTATTTTCGTATTAGTCTTCATCAAATTCAACCCGTACTATTTTAGATGGATCCCGTGAAGTTACTACAAAATGAATTGACCCGAGCACGACAGGCGAATAAGGATCTTCACGACCAACTCGTGCAGATGGCCCGAGAAACGCAACAAATCAAAGCGACGTGGATAAACCCCACGAGAGTCAAGCCATTATATCAAAAGCTAGCTGCGGCCCAGAAAGGGTGGGCCGAAGAAAAACAGTTAGTGCAAGGCCTAAGGACTCAAATCAGGGGGCTAGAGGTAGCGTTATCCGCCTGTCAAGAAGGAGCAGCGGTAACCTACCCTCTAGTTTTCGCCCCGGCTCAATTGGCCTATCGTAAAGCTAATCCGATCTATTCTGTAACACCCATCACTACCGAAACCACTACTCCAATAACTCCCTCAACAACTAGCCGACGACCTGGACGTAAGGAGCGGGCTAAGCGCCGAGCCGCTCGATTCGCTGATCAATGTATTTCATAGATAATTAAACCATCATTTAGTTATATTGTAATTCCGCATATCTCATATTGTATTTATGTCCTCGTAAGGTTTTGAAATAACATTGTGAAGGGTTAAATAAAAACCACCACTTATTTTTGTTTTCTCCAACAATGCCAGTAAAATAGCTAGATAGACGATAGAAATTTAAACGCAAGGGGACCAAATGATTAAAAGCGAGCACAGGTCTTCTATCGACAGCTCGTGAACCCGAGGATTGTCCGAGCAATTATAGTATTAGCAAAAACACTCACTTTTTTGCGGGCAATCCACCACTTGAACACATTACCAACGTTGCCTCGCAACGGGTGCCAAGTGGCAGTTAGCATCTTTTTGTATGGCGTTACGGGGGCAACCACAGGATAATTTAAACAAATAACGAAACCCTGTAACCCACCAAAAAGAAACATTATAAATATATCGCTCTCCCCACGCCGACATACAAGCAGAGCTCTATCGAGGTTGCGAGGATGTGACGTGGAGAGAGTTTTCAAATAAAACTCTCACTCACATTGAATATAGATTTTTAAGAAAACTGATTTGTCAGTAAAAACGATTAAAATTGTGTAAAAATGGATCGGTATATATACCTATTTTTTGGCCCTAACCTTGTGTGTTCTTTTTGATTTAGTAAAACAAAATTCGACCTTGGAATTTTCTAGTGTATTCTAATCTTAATTTTTATTATTTTGCAATTTTATTTAATAATTTTCCTTTTAAAATTTTTATTGAATTATTTCTAATTCAAATTCTTTGAGTTTTATTTCATTTTCATGAAATTTCACATTTTGTTAAATTATCAAATTTCGGTCGAATTTTTTATGTTTTCGTGTTATGTTTATATTTATATCGTGCGGATCTTGTTGCATTTTGTTATTATTTTAATTTATTTTTATGTTTATTATTTTATATGTAATTGTCTTCTTTCTCATATTTTGATAGGGTTTAATTGGTGTTTTAGTAGGTTTGAATTTAAATCTGCATGTTATATTTGCATGTGTGTTACCGATTCATTTAAACATTTACAAGGCCGTTTATGTTCTGGCCCAACATTATTTTATATGTAATTGTCTTCTTTCGCATATTTGTTATTATTTTAATTTACTTTAATGTTTTTGATATTATATTTAATTACATTTTCCTCATATTATAGGGTTGTTTATTTGGTGTTGATAGGTCTGATTTTAAATCTGCGTACTGTGTTTGCGTGCTGTTTCCGATCCATTTGGTGGGTTACTGGGTTTTGCTGTTTGTTTTAAACGTTCTTGTGTTTACCCCGGTAACGCCATATAAATATAAAAAACTCGGCACCCGTTGCTAGGCAACGTTGAAATTTGTTCGAGTGGGTGGATTGTCCGCAAAAAGTGAGCGCTATTACTAATGCTGTAATTGCTCGGACAACCCAATGGGTCCAACGAGCTGTCGTTAGAAGACTGGTGCTTGCTTTAATCTGCTGTGTCCCTGTGTGGATCGTCGATTTTTATCTAGGCAACCTGGTCTTTGCTCATCGAGAAAAATAAAATGGGAGTAAAAAATATGAACATGTATATTCAAATCACACGGTAAACTCCACTCATGTATTAGTTAGTCTATATTTAATAGTCGAGCAGCTCGGCGCTTCGCTCGCTCTTTTCGTCCGGGTCTGTAACTGTTGGTTGTTGTCGTGGTGGGAGTTGCGATGGTGGTTGGAGTCGCCGCCGATTCACGATATGCTAATTGAGCCGGGGCAAACACGAGGGGGTAGGTTACCGCTGCCCCTTCTTGACAGGCGGACAGGGGAACCTCCAACCCTTTTATCTGGATCTTTAGACTCTGAGCCAATTGTTTCTCTTCGGCCCACCCTTTTTAAGCTGTCGTAAGCCGTTGGTATAGAGATTTGACCTTCCTGGGGTCTATCCAGGTGGCTTTAACTTGCTGGACTTCTCGAGTTAGCTGTAGGATCTGTTCGAGAAGGTTCTTGTTGACTTGTTTCATTTGATTTAGTCTATCTTCCATAGTTGTGAAGGCTCCATTACTATAATGGAAGATATTAAAGTTCTCATTTATTTGTTAGAAATTCTCAGACATATTATTAATTCAAACACATGGTGTAAAAGTAGGTTACCAAATTATAACAGTAAACACATATTTTCAGAAGTCATATATTTTATTCAAAATCACATAACCGACTTTCAGGAGTCACTGGGATTCGGAGTCCCGGAAAAATTTTTCGATTCCTTCTTCGGGAGAGCTGCCCGGAATGATAAACACGGGTCGTTTCGTGTTGCGAGTCGGTCTCGGACTGGAAGGATAGACGTCCGCGAGTCGTCCGCAGGCAAGGTCGTCTTCCCCGTTTGCTAGGTCAACTAAAGAGTTGACCCTGCGCTGGTGTTCTTTGAGATGGGCCAGGAGTACTTGGGCCCTCACGAGGATGTCTCGGGCCGGACTGGGGTCACTTGGGTGTCTTTTCTTCCGGAATTGTCGCATTGTAGCTTCTATGAGGAGCATATCCTCCCATCTATTTTCTCCTAGTTGATGCACGTCGGCGTACCTCTCCTGATGGGCACGCCGCCATGCCTGACGCCATCGGTAGGCCTCTGATGCGGAGATCCAAGCAAGAGGTCCTGATTGTTCTAAAGTAATAACTAGACTATGTAATTACTCATTAATATAACTGCAAGAGAACCAAAACTCATATAACTATTAGATTACTATCATTCAATTAAACTTTGATCATATCTCGAAACACATATGGTTTCAAAAAATTATTAAGGAAATTGAATTTTTAAAAATATTCATGGGGATTCAGCATTTATTACTGTATCGTCAAAAATAGATTTATCACAAAAAGGACTTGTGAGACGATTCTCCTGATAAGTACGATAGGTTCCTTGCGGTGACTTTAGTAATTTGTCTACAATGGATTTATGTTTAAAGTAAATTTAACATTATCTACAAAAGAGTTATAATTAATACAATACATTTATTACGAGGAAGGTTGGAATCTGATTACAAGAAATTCATGTGAATATTGCCTTACATGTATTGAGATGAATCCCAAGAAATATCAAACAAAATTTTGCTCATAATTTTTAATACACGTTCCTTTAGACGTAACTAACAATTTGCCTATAAAAGATTTATGCAAGAATTAATATACATTTATTAGAATAAATTCAAAATTATCCACAACAAAAAATATATAGTTAATAATGAATTCCAGAAATCTCTTCGCCGGGTCTATATAACTTTGGAATAATAGAAAATTTATCTAGGAAAATTAGGGCGATCATACTGTTGGGCCAGAACGTAAACGGTATTGAGGAATGTTTTAAAGGATCAGTAACACACATGCAAATATAACATGCAGATTTAAATAAACCTATTAAACACCAATTAAACACTATCAAATATGAGAAAAAGAGAATTAAAAATAAAATAATAAACATAAAAATAAATTAAAATAATAACAAAATGCACCAAGATTCGCACGATACCAACACAAACATAACAAGAAAACACAACAAATTCGACGAAATTAAAAAAATTAATAAAAGTTCATGAAAATGAAACTTAAATCAAAAAATTTGAATTAGTAATAATTCAATAAAAATTCTAAATAAAAAATTATTAAAATAAATGGAAAAAAATATAAAATTAAAGAATAGAATTTACTAGAAAATAACAAGGTCGAATTTTGTTTTACTGCATCAAATTTAACATGCGAGGAAAATAGGTATAAATACTGATCCATTTTCACATTAAATTTAACCGTTTTTCGAAACAACCATTTTGAAACCAATTTTGAAGTTGTGTTTAGAACCATTTACAAACCATTTTTGAAATCGTTTTTAAAGCTATTTTCAAACCGTTTTCAACTTATTTTTAGGTGAGAAATGTTCATTTTGGAACTCTCTCTCCACGTCTCATCCTTGCAACCTCGGTAGAGCTCTGCTTGGATGTCGGCGTGAGGGGAGAGGTATTTTTGTTTTATTTTATTATATGCAATTTTATGCGATTTTTATGGATTGACATTTGATGGTAATTATGCTTATTTGTTTATAATTAATAAATATTATTAATATTAATACATTGTTTTATATGTTTAAATAAACTAAACTTAATATTTTTGTCGAAATTTTTCCGGCCCACAGCCAACACATAACGCAAGAAAGCAAAATCTACATAGTACAGATTTGTGTAAGAGCGTGGAAAATCGCCAATGATATGTACCCGTGAAGACCGTGCGGAACGCAGGGGTCGTAACGTCAATATTATCCTTATAGCTGAAACGAGAAATAAGGAAGAAGTCTCCGGCTGCTTCCTCGTTTCTCATTTCTTTAAAATCGACCTAAATTTATATTACACACGGCTCAAAATCATTACACAGAGTAGTCCAGTGGGCACTCAGTAATTATAATATAAACACAAAATGCGCCTAAGGTCTATTAAAGGGAAAGGGTACGGGAATAAATTAATTGAAATCGTTGATAACTAAAATAGATTATTATTTGGAAATAAATTAATTATTGAATTTACATTTCGAAATAAAATAATAAAAATCATCAGTAACTCCTTGAATCAATTGAATTAAATTAATCCATTGATTAACATGATTATCGAATAAAAATAAATATCTCCTTGATTAATTTAAATTAATTAGAATAACTATTGAGCAAAATTAAAGTGATTCATGGATTAAACTAAATTAACTCATTGATTAAAAATTAAAGTAATTTGGGTAACAGTAAAATAAATTTTTGATGAAAATAACGTAATTCTTTGGGTAAAAAGGAAGTAAGGCTTTGAGTTATTGATTAAAAATAAAAATTTTTTAAAATAAAGTAGTCCATTTATTGATTAAGATAGGTTAATGATAAAGAAATCCATTACAAAATTTAAAGTATTTAGCAAGAAAAAACGGAGTGATTTGTTGATTAAATTAATTCAGTAACCGTTGGTTAAAACTAAGTAATTCCTTGCTTAACAATAAAGTGATCCATTAATCGAAACTGAAGTAAAGTATTGGCAAAAATAAAGTAATTCGGTGATTAAAACCAAGATGTCCGTTTGTTAAATAAAGTAAATAAAAGATAACCATTAACAAGCCAAATATTGATTAATTCCCGCTCCCAATTAAACTAGCTTAAACAATTAAATAATAGAATAGAAAATCCAAAACACTAATAAAACGGAGGAAAATTTATTGAACTAGATACAAAGAGATTACCGACTCCTAACGAGAAACCCACTGGCCAATATAACAATCCACTTGTCCCTATGTCCTTTATTTCATCTCGGTAATAACTGACGACATAGATTTCCCCTGATTGACCTTCACTGCACCATTAGAATTCACATAAGTGCGCGATCGAGAACATTAAACGATTAATCACATTCAAATAATATCACAAGTAATTCCCCGAAATGCCAGAACCAAGTATCCAACATTTCCTTGGAATAACAAACTAATCAATATGTAAAATAAAACTAGCTAACCCCACAGAGCAAACAATAAATCCATAATATAACAGCACCGACTCGTAATATCATAAAGACCATTCAGTAAGAATATATATGAACAAAACCAGATCCAATATGAGCAAATACCTACGATAATTCATAAAATTTCAATTTCTAGAAAAGAAATAAATGGTTTAAATTTTAAATAACTAAAGTAATGCTGAAAGTTGGAATCAAGAGGGGGGACGCTCGCGGTGAGGTTGAAAAATTTGCAACGTCACGTATGGGTCCTCCGCCGTTGATATCCAAACAAGAGAAAACTTACTGATTTCCAACAATTAATCTATACCGAAAATTTAAAATGTGGTTAACATTTTCAATGAACCGGCTAAATTCAATAAACATACAAAGTGCGAACGGATGTCACAACTGTTCAGATGAATCGGTGGGTTCAAAAGTCACCCAAACGTCAATTATGATGCTTCCTTTCTAACATCCGGTTCAGCATTAGACGATTGTAGGAGATACACCAAAAATGTTCAAATGTACAAATTATCATTTTCGGGTAAATAATTAAAATTGACCATTTCGAGAGCCGAGTAAAAATCGACACCTACCGGAAGATAAGACCCATTGTATTATACACGCTGCACCCTATTAGTTAGGATTAATGACGAAAACCCCACTCTACAAATCAAACCAAAAATTATCACCTATCTCGCGTCAACGTGATTCTAACACTAAAACGCCAACCAATCAATCCACTTTTTCTCCCGAGCGTCCGGAATTTTCTATGATACCCACAGGTAGGTTTTCCCTCGAAACAATAACAATTTAAACGAATTAATGTTCTCGATTTAATATAACTTTGTTGTATAAGAACTTATTCTTTTTGTTAAACAAATTATATATGGTTTAATCCTAATCAAATAATGTCAAATTAATTAGAAATCTCTTTTACATATGTTTTATGTTTGATTTTATAACCTTTAATACACAGGGAAGAACTATCATAATCGCCTAAATCCAAATTCATAAATGTCATCATCATTAATCTCATAACATCCAGTTCAGATACTAGGTTTCCCTGACGTTAAACTAACTGGTAAATACACTTCCTATAATTAATCGGACGATTCAGGAATATCGAAATCAATGATTTTAATAACCACGTTTTATAGAACCATGAATACGGTAGATATCCGAGATTACCACTCATCAGTCTCAGTAGGTTTCTCGTAGGGATTTCGACCCAAGATAGTGATGGTTTTTCCGAATGATCAATAATAATCATGCTAGGTTTACACGAGCTTAATAAGTATGTCCACTCAGCCACAGTTAAGTTTTACGTAAATATTAATTAGACGTAGCATACATTTTCAAGCCATTAATGTCCTTATATCCAGACCGTAGAGTGATGATTAATCATTTTGTTTCCCTGGCGAATACTAAGCGATTAGCTATAAACGACTTAGATACCCTAAGGACGTTTCCGAGCGGCGATATCAGTTTAGCAACACTTCAATACACCATGAGAGTGGTGAAAATTTGTCCACCTACAATAATTTATTTGATAATGAACATTAATTTCTAACGCCAATACGCCTCATAAACTATTTTGAGATTGCATTATATTAAATCATTTGACTCTCACGATTTTAGAAGAACCAATGCTTCCCGAATGGATATCAGCTCACGAGGCCGCTGAATGGCGTCGGGCTTGGAAGCGAGCGCGCCCGTCCATGACTCTCGAGGAGCCGCGTTCCAAAAGATCTTGTCCAACCCTTTGGCAGATTCTGGGCCGGGAAAATGACCCTTGCAGGCCAAATGAGGAGCAGTATCCCGCCGAGGAAATCCGCGACCACGCGCGGAACCTTCTTGCTCAGTGGGAGAAAATCCAAGAACAAGTCGATTTGAACGTAGTAAAGGCCCGGATGTACCTCGCCAACGTTGAAGAGGACATCCTCGTCGGGCGCATTGCGGAGACCTACCCGACTCGACCGGCCCGCAATACTCGACGTCCCGTGCCCATCATCCCAGGCTACTCTCCGGAAGAAGGGGTCAAGAAGTTCTTTGAAGAGCCATGAATCCCCAGGCAAAGACATAAATAACAATTTACTTTATTGATGTTGTTAAGATCTAAATATTCTAAAAAAGTCGTTCCCTTAATTTTCTCTATAAATAGATTTCACTTCTATAACTGTGTTTGTAATAATCGGAACTTTATTTCATTAAACTCATAAGGAAATTTGAATACATTTTTTATTATTATAGTGATGTCGGCCCTACAGTTGATTCAAACCGAACTAGACCGCGCTAGGCGGGCAAACGCGGATCTACTCAGTCAGATACTACAGCTAACTCGAGAGGTGCAGCAGGTCAAGGCAACCTGGTCGGACCCTAAAAAGACGAAGACGCTCTATCTCCGACTTACTGCCGCTCAAAAGGGCTGGGCGGAGGAGCGCCAACTCAATCAGAGTCTTCGCACACAGATCAGGGGGCTAGAAGTGGCCCTAGCAGCCTGTCGGGAAGGGGAAGCGGTAACGTACCCGCTCGTCTTCGCCCCATCCCAACTACCGAGTCGAAGTTCCCACGATAATGTCACACCAATATCAAAGCCAACAACCATTCAACCAAGCATCCGCCGGCCGGGACGTAAGGAACGTGCCCGACGCCGAGCCGCGCAACCGTCAAGTCAACCGAATTAACTTATAGATATTGTGCACGTCATTTGTTTCATTAAATAAACTTGTACTTATTATTGATCTAAACCCAAGTGACCAGCTATAAGGTGTGATTGGCACGAAATCATCTCCACGAGTAGACGCCCGTTATCCATACCTTCGTTTTACCTCCACCGATTAACCTAAATTTAATTCGAACTTTCTCATACAAGGGACAGAGCAAAGCGAGCATAGGTCTCCTATCGACAGCTCGTGAACCCGAGGATTTTCCGAGCAATTAT
The DNA here is from genome assembly GCA_022537955.1 of Schmidtea mediterranea. Classification (NCBI taxonomy): domain Eukaryota; kingdom Metazoa; phylum Platyhelminthes; order Tricladida; family Dugesiidae; genus Schmidtea; species Schmidtea mediterranea. The sequence goes on from CM039681.1 coordinate 44,945,754, forward strand.
AGTATTAGCAATAACACTCACTTTTTGCGGGCAATCCACCACTTGAACACATTACCAACGTTGCCTAGCAACGGGTGCCAAGTGGCCACTAGAATCATTTTGTATGGCGTTACTGGGGCAACCATGAAGATAAGCAAATAACGAAACCCTGTAACCCACCAATACAAAATTTGAAAAAAACTATTTCATGCTCACCCAGCGGTTGTGGACCTAAGTTTGACGTTATCCCACTACTGGCTTCCTCATTCGCTGTGTCTCTGTAGTCTTTTGATTTCGTTCTAGAAGTCATTTGCACCAATAATTAGACTCGGGTGTACAACTATTTATGGAATTGGAAATGGGTGCGTGTGTGCCCGTTGCACACCGCTCGGTGAGTAGTGTGATGGTAAACATTCACGTTGAGGGGATTTCATGGAAGCGATATTTCTAAATGTCAACGTCAGGTTAGTTTAATTTATGTTTCTTTATGTAAATTTTATATATCGATTCCCAGTCGGACTATTAAATTGAAACGACTTTCTACTGACGTGGCAGTTTAATTTCTATAATGGAAGATCAAAAATTATTTATTCTTAGTTTAATTGTGGCACTTATCCAGATTTCGAGGTTTGGTTTTTTTTGTTTGCTACCTTTTCATAATTGATGTTGACATATTTTAGGTGCGTTTTCTTTTACTTTTCAAATGTCAGCCATTTCGGAAATATATTTCACGTGAGTAATTTGAAGTTACCACCAGAAAACCCGCATATGCTATTGTAAAATATTATGATTCGTTGCGAGTGTTCTAATGTTAACCCTAATCTTCAGCATTTTTGCTTTATTGTCTTAATGTTTTATAGTTGGCGATAATAGTTTATATTTCCTAGCATTTAATGTTTCCATTATATCGCTCCGATGGTGTAATGGTATAAATGATTATAAGTATCGTCTCGGGCGTTTGTCTTTTTACCAGGACTGAGTTAAGTAAGTATTGAATTTCATAACCAATTTACACGTATTTCCTAGGGATCTCGATCGGGTTTAGCTTTTCCTTTTTTATTTTTGGTCTGCCACTTAATACACGCAATTATGACTATATTCATTGATGTGTGGACAAAGCCGGGTATATTTTATATTATATAATTACGAACTTATTATACTACTCTAGGAGATGTTAGAGGTTGGAAACTGACATTTGATTTTTTCCTTTTTTTTTGACATCAAATCTTGATTTCGGGCAATTTATGGATTATTCATGGCGACGGTTGTAATTTGGGAGTTATTATGGTTAATAAATCTACTGAAGGGTTATTAGTCAAAACTAAATTTTTGGTTAAAGAACTCGTGATTTGACGATGAAAAGGGTTAATCGGATGTTGGACACCGGTGCCGTAGTACTACCAGTTAATATTGAAGTGATTCAGAAAAAGGAATTTTGTATGATAAGTAAATTACTCTACTCACTGGATAGACTCAGTTAGCATACCGGATGGATTTTTGATATCAGACTCTCTAATTTTGGGTTCGGTTCATTTTAATGGGATTGTCGACCTGGATTGTTGAATATAATAAATCTTCCTCTACCTGATCAGTGTTTTGAATTTTTGTTTTATTAATTATTTAGGTCAATTTAATTTTATGTGGGAGTCCATTTGGATCGGCGGTTGGACTTAGCAAGTCCTAATTGGTATCTACTTTTTAATTATGAAGGTTTCAAAGGACTCATCTATTGCTTCTATTGGTAAAATATATCTTGGATCCGCAATGTGATTTAAGTTTTCAACAATTATCATTAAATCTACGACCTTACTGGTGGTTCATGGTAACCGCTTAGTAATATTTTTAAATTATCGTTTCAAAATTTTCGTATCTGGTTTAGATTTATAAGAATAATTGCTTTAATTACATAACAGTGATTTCGTTTTTTCATTTTTATTCCCCGTCACCTTTTCCCTTTAATAAGCCTTAAACGCATTTTATGTTCACATTATATTTAATGAGTGCCCACTGGACTACTCGTTGTGGTGATTTTGAGCCGTGTGTAGAACAATTTAGGTTGAATTTAAAGAAAACGAGAAACGAGGGAGTAGCCAAAAGACCACTTCCTTATTTCTCCTTTCTTCTATACGGAATAATATTGACGTTCCGATCCCTGCGTTCCGCACGCCGGGTCTTCGCGGGCACAGATTATCGGCGATATTCCACGCACTTACACGAATCTGAATAATATGTTGATTTTACTGGCTTGTGATGTGGTTCGGCTGTGGGCGTGAAAAATTTCGACATAAAATAATTATAGAAAAATAAGTTGGATATTATCAATAATTTATTTAATAATAAAATAATTGATCCAACGAACAATTCATCATACAACATACTACTCTCCCCACGCCGACATCCAAGCAGAGCTCCATCGAGATTGCGAGGACGCGACGTGGAGAGAGAGTTCCAAAATAAAACTCACCATAAAATAGATTTTTAAGCAAATTAAGTCACGATTTTCAAAAAACGATTTTCCGATTTATTTTTTTGTGAAAATGCATCGGTATATATACCTATTTTTTGTCCCTAACCTTGGGTGTTCTTTTTGATTTAGTAAAACAAATTTTGACCTTGGATTTTTCTAGTGTATTCTAATCTTAATTTTTATTATTTTGAAATTTTATTTGACAATTTTTCTTTAGTTTTTTAATTGAATTATTTCTAATTCAAATTATTTGATTTTTATTTCATTTTCATGAAATTTGGTATTTTAATAAATTGTCAAATTTTGGTCAAAATCATTAGGTTTTCATGTTATGTTTATATTTAATTCGTGCGAATCTTGATGCATTTTGTTATTATTTTTATTTTATTTTTATGTTTATTATTGTTGGGCCAGAACGTAAACGGCCTTGATAAATGTTTAAATGGATCAGAAACACACACGCAGATACAACACGCAATTTAAAATAAACCTGAAAAACACCAAATAAACAATATAAAATCTAAGAAATAAAAGAATTAAATATAAAATAACAAACATAAAAATAAAATAAAATAATAACAAAATGCACCAAGATCCGCACGATACTTACACAAATATAACAAGAAAACACGACAAATTCGACGAAATTGAAAAAAATTAATAAAAGTTCATTAAAATGAAATTTAAATCGAAAAATTTGAATTAGCAATAATTCAATAAAAATTCGAAATAAAAAAATTATAAAAATAAATCGAAAAATAATAAAAATAAATAATAGAATTTGCTAGAAAAGAACAAGGTCGAATTTTGTTTTACTGCATCAAATTTCACACGTCACACAAATAGGTATATATACTGATCCATTTTCACATTTAACTTAACCATTAACCATTTTTGAAAGCTAAGCAATTTTGTTAAATTAAAAAACCATTTTTGAAGAAACCATTTCTCAAAGAGAACCATTTTAAAACTGTTAGAATCGTTTTGAAGATTGTCAATCATTTATATTTCAAATCTATTTCAATCGAAATTTTTAGGTGAGAATCAGTTATGTTGGAACCCTCTTTCCACATCACGACCTTGCATCTCAATGGAGCTCTGCTCGGCGTTGATGTGGGGAGAGAGGTATTTATGCTGTTTATGCTATGTTTTATGATTTAAAATGTTATGGAATGGTCAAATGGGTAAATTTGTTTGTTAATAAATCTTATTACTATGTATAACCTCATTTATATGTTTTTATAATTACATAAATTTTAAATGTCGAAATTTTTCCGGCCCACAGCCGAAACATCACGCAAGTTAGTAAAATCAACATAGTGCAAATGCATGTAAGTGCGTGGAAAATCGCCAATGATATGCACCCGTGAAGACTCAGCGTGCGCAACGCAGCGGTCGGATCGTAAATATTTATCCCTATAGCTGAAGCGAGGAATAAGGAAGAAGTCTCTGGCTGCTTCCTCGTTTCTCAATTCTGTAAAATCGACCTAAAATTATCTTACAAACGGCTTAAAATCACCACACCGAGTAGTCCAGTGGGCACTCAATAACTATAATATAAACATACTATGCCTTAAGATCAATTAAAGGAAAAGGGTACGGGGACAACGTAAATTGAAATTGCTGATATAACCACTTCCGTGTCAATGCCATAAAATGAATTTAATAAAATTATGATTAATAGGAAATAAAATGAATTTAATAAAGCTATGATTAATAGGAAATAAAATGAATTCAATAAAGTTATGATTAATAAGAAATAACCTGAATTTACTAAAATTAGGATTAGTAGAAAATAAAATCTCAATTGTAAAGTGATATAAAAGAAACTCTTGTTTGTAACAAAAACTGATAAAGTTTAATAAAGAATAAAATCTTGTTTGTGAGGAAAAATTTAATAAAATTTCCGATTAATAAAAATAAAATCTTGTTGATAAAGTAGGTAAAGTTTATGATTGATACGAAAATAAAATATTATTTGTGAAGTAAATCTGATACAGTTGACAAGTCATAGGGAATTAAAATCGTACCTACTAAGATGTAGGATTAACCATAAAATCGAGATCATGTTGGAGAGATGAACAAAGGTTACGATCAATAATAAATTAAACTCCAATAGTACAGCGAAATAAGCGAAGTTTATGATTAATATCAAATAAGAAAACCCTGTTCAAAAAAATAAATCCGGAAAATTTAGAATCAACAACAAAATTGAAACATTATTTAGATAGCTTCGACAAGCTAGGGCTATATGATAAATTAATTCGACAGAGAGTTTCCGAGTTAATATAAATCAAATGAATAAAGTGGGGATTGAACTAAGTTACGATTGAATTGAGTAGCAAATTCAAGGAATATAATGGCCAATAGATGACTGAGAATGAATAGATAATTAGTAGATGAAGATAAGCCTCGACCCGAGTAATTGTATTTGAATTAATATTAATAGTTTCCTCCATCCATTTTTCCATGCTGCGCTCCGATGAGGATAAAATGATATCACGTTAGTTGAAACTGATTACTGTAGAAAATGAGACGACATAGATGTGGCAAATTCAAATTGACATTAAACTCGACAACTCCATAGAAGCGTTAAACCGAATAAAATCCGAGTTAATCAGATGTAACCTGACTTGTAAACTAACCCGTCCTAAGATCTGAACAATTGGAAAAATAGTTAAAATCCGTTTTCACCTCATGGAAAAATCGACTTTAAGAAACGATTTATTAATAACAACACCCTGAAACACTCACCAAAGTTCGACAAGATTGTAACATGTCCTGACCAAATTAGGAGAAAACCTCCATCCGAGAAAGTTAATAAATTCCAAAGATATGGGTAACCCAGTATCGCAACGAGATCCTCAAACGCTACGACGAATGGCAAATATGTCCATCAATAAACCGAATTTTCTGAAAGAGACATTTAAAAATTCCGAGACGATGGAATTCGTTAGGCGGCTCAATTAACACGTCTAGAATTAATTAGCTAATGCACACCCGTCCGGTCGATAATATAAACATAATGACAAAATATTTTTCTCAAACATAGAAGTGACCAATTTTGAGATCTATTTTAAGATTAAGTCGATTTTATCAATTTGGTTTTTAACTTGAAATAAATCCAAAAATTATAAAACTTTAATTAGAAATGAATTATAATTGAAAATAGTGTACAAATTTCAAGCTTTAAAGTTAATGCTTTTTTAAATACCTTACTTGACAGCCATTACTAAAATGATAATCTCATGAATTTCACAAAACATTTGACCCGTCTTTACACTAAACTGTTTTATAGGTAGGTTTATTCATTGCAGACGAATCGAGTCTAGAAAAACCCCAATGTTAGTCGCTAAATACCCCAAATCTTGGGCCTACCTACACTCTCTTTAACTAATACAGCAAAGACCCTATTCCCCACACTCTTGTTTTCATAATTTAAATCTCAATTGTTATAGAACATGTCCATCAATCAGACCACCGCTCAATCAACAGGGAAAAAACGCTCGAGAATGGTATTACGAACCACCGACGCAATAGAAGGACCCCGGTCCCAGTGGCCTTATTCCATCCCTCGAAAGGCACGGGATCCGAGTAGCGACCCTCTCGAACCAGTGAGACAACAATACCCAGCCGCAGAAATCTTTGCAAATGCGCAGGACCTCCTCACCCAGTGGGAGCGGGTGCAGGAGCAGGTGGACTTACAAGTAGTCAAGGCAAGGATGTACCTTGCAAATGTGCTGGATGACATCCTTGCCGGGCGGATCGCCGTCGCCCATCCACCTCGTCCGGTTCGAGATACTAGGCGTCCTTACACGGTAGAAGCTCTCAAAAGAAGCCTAGAACGATTCTGCCCGGATGAATGAACTGACGAACAAAGCGTTATAGTGATTAGATAATAATTATAATTAGCACTGCGTGTATTTCTTTTTCTTATATAACTGAAAATGAATGTTGAGTTGTTTGAAAGATTTTTAAACATTTAGGCCGACCATAAATTGACGAGTAAAATCCATTTATTTTCAGTAATGTCCCCTCTACGGATTCTACAGACAGAACTAGATCGTGCGAGGCAGGCGAATACAGAATTACTTGACCAGGTCCTACAATTGACTCGAGAGATACAGCAGGTCAAAGCCACTTGTTTAGACCCTAAGCGAACAAAGATCCTGTATCAACGGCTTACCGCAGCTCAAAAAGGCTGGGCCGAAGAACGCCAGCTCAATCGGAGTCTGCGAACGCAGGTTCGGGGACTCGAAGTCGCACTAGCAGTATGCCGAGAAGGTGAAGCGGTCACCTACCCGCTCATCTTCGCCCCAACTCAAATGCCGCAGACAGCAGTCAAGATAGCAGAGCAACCCGTCGCCATCAACAATCGTCGACCGGGACGTAAGGAGCGTGCCCGACGTCGAGCAACCCAACTTCAAAATACCAAACAATAGATATCCCATATGTGAGAGATTTAAATAAAATAGTTTTAGCCTTAGTTGAGTCATTTTCTTTTGAAATTGCATACCAGTACGGTCACAAGTAACCCTATTACGTCTCAGTTTTCCGTAGTCAATTAAGCACTAATCATGAACAATTATTTATGAGGGACAGAGCAAAGCGAGCATAGGTCTTCTATCGACAGCTCGTGAACCCGAGGTTTGTCCGAGCAACTATAGTACTAGCCAATGGTATTCAATTTTTGCGGACAATCCACCACTTGAACACATTTCCAACGTTGCTTAGCAACGGGTGCCAAGTGGGTAAGTATCATTTTGTATGGCGTTACTAGGGTCACCAGGAAGATAAGCAAGATTTGAAACCCTGTAACCCACCATTATTTTATATTTTATTACCTTTTTTTTTCATATTTGATAGGGTTTAGTTGATGTTTTAATAGGTTTGAATTTAAATTTGCATGTATGTTACCGATTCATTTAAACATCTTCAAGGCCGTTTGTGTTCTGGTCCAACACATTTAAACAAATCCTTGTATTGGCCCAACAGATATATTTTATAGTAAATACGTAATTTGTATTTTAAGTTAACAGCAAATTAAAAAATGCACAAGTTAAATTTTTATAAAAAAAAGTAAAAATTCAACTTTAAAACTTTAAATAATAATTACGATATTATTAAATTTGAATTAATTTTTACTTTTCATGTATGTGTTTTACCGAACTATTATTAAATGATTAATAATTGTAGAAAATACATGATTAGTTTGGAGAACTATTAAATTTTTTTGATTTTTAAAATTAAATTAAAATAATAATTAAATTATGTCATTATATTTAGTCATGTTTATTGTTTTAGAATGTATTGTTTTTCTTAACATTTTAGGTTAATTGACTTGAAGTTGAACAGTTAATTATTCAAAATGGAAATAGATTCTATTGATTTTAAAATGTTTTCATCATCAAGTGAAACAGAAAACTCTTCTATGGACGTATCTTACGAATTAGTTACTACTAATTTTGCAAATGAATATGATTCAAAGTCACGAAATAGTAAATCTGAATCTACTCGATCAAGTGAATCCGATATTAACAATAGTATATGCTTCAATAGTTCAATATTAGTGATGTTACAGTGTGAAGAAAAAGGCAACAAAAATGAATTATCGAAAGGAAATGGAAAAGCCAACAAAAGAATCAGTGAACCGACTGATAATATAATCACAATTGAAGATATCGATGTCGATCGAGTTAAAAAAATTGTCGAAAACAATTATACAATTGATGGTTTAAATTATTGCATAATTGATTCTCGATTTCCGTTTGAATTCAACGGAGGTCACATAATTGGAGCAGTGAATTTATATACTCCGCTAGATGTGTTTCAATACTTTTTCGGGCCAGATCAACTAAAAACCCAATCGGATAAAGATAATCTCGAACTTGTCGTCAGAAATATCATTAATTTGCAAAAGTTTTCATCTAATTTGAATTTGATTTTCCACTGTGAATTTTCCAGCGCAAGAGCTCCTAAAATGTGAGTGCGAGCTATTGAAGGCGCTATGCTAGTTTTTTTTCATAATTTTTATCAATACTTTTATGTGATTTCAATTTATTATAATTTAATCTCGAAATTTTAAATTTCACTAAAATTCGGTTAGCTTTGCTTAAATTTAAATTATTTTGGATCCTTTTTGTTTCGAAGTTTCTACGAAATTTGTATTATAGTACGTTTAGCTTGTAATTATTGAGGATTGCCTCGGCTTGGGTTACTTTATTCGATTTTTTTTTATTGATTTGTTGCGTAGAAAATACCTGCTCAAATTTGTCAAATGTTACAGAATTTTTAAGGTATATATAAAAATCAAATATTTTGCTGTATACCCGTTAAATTTTGCTTTGGTTCTGACAATGTCCATTTATTTGATCCCCTCAATTGTCCTTCTGAAAAAGTAATTAGTAACATTAAAATTAGCGCGAAATTTAAAATAACTCTCGGACTGTTTTATTAACTCGAAAACTCGCTCCAGATTATACTAACTTCATGGATACTCCTTACAGGTGGACGTCCTTAATGAATGCTCCATTAGGATTCTGTAGGCTGATCATGCAATTATAATTGATTTGGATCGGGAGACCGAAGGAAATCTACTGAAACCATTCGCATGACTATCATAAATCTTTTACACATTAACATTTATTATAAAACGAAATAAATTTATTCTCGCGAAAATACAGTTCGGACATTACACAATATTTCGTTTCTTAGAATCGTTAAGAGGAAAGTGTATTTCTTAAACGGCGAGAGAAGTGGATAAATTAATGTTAAACAAAGATTGGAATAACCCTATTTATATTAAGGGTTCGATTGAAATTTATTTTTCTAAACTCATTCATCATATCTCGGTTTTTCAAAGTTGGTTTACTGTAAACGAAGATTATTTTTGTTTTCCTATGATTTCTTTTTTATGTTAGCCAATGGTTTATAATATACCAAGTTGAACCATTAAATGACAGCTGTTTTCAATTCTATCGTCATTCAAATATCGAAAACGAGCAAAAATGTGGTGAATTCTACTTTCCCATTATATTTTGCTATTGGATTATCTTAAAACCCCTTGATACTTCCAAACATATATTAAATTCAGATCAATGTTTAAAATGTAAACAGTTTCAATTGACCTCGTTTGCTTTTCCTATGAAATAATCACTGATATAGTTAGTGTTTCCTGAAACTAGCCAAAAAATCGTACTGAAATATAAAACGATATTATTTTTATTTATTTTAATTTTTATAATGAATTCTGGGCAAACCATAAAAAAGGTAAGTCTGTTTAATTTTGTTTTTTATATTTCGTATATACCAAATCTTCATTTTATTCAAAAGATTGATTATATTTCTGAAAATTATTTATAATATTTCATTTATTTTTGTTACGATAATAAATCAAAAATTTATCTGCTTTTGTAACTTAAATTTTCTTAATGAATGAAATGTTAAAGGGAAACAAAAACTTATCAAAAGTGAACAAACAAAATCAAGGCTTTTATTAAAAATTACTTTAATTATGCTTGCTTAACAATTTAAAATCTTAATTTTAGCTAAATATAAAAAATAAATAAATAATTTCTTTTTGACAACTTTGAAATCGAAATCTCATTGTAGTTTATGACGGATCCATGATGCAAATTTTTGTATGTTCTCATTTTCATGCTTGGCGCCACGCTAGCTTGACATTTATGGCTGTTTAAATTTTATTTTCCACATTCAGGGCCGAAGAACTTAGGTGCATCGACAGATTTGCTAATCTTGATTGTTATCCACACTTGTTCTATCCTAAAATCTTCATTCTTAAAGGCGGATACCGAGCGTTCTATATGAATAACAAGGTTGGGCATGATTTACTATTATATAAAATGCAGGTTTTCAGTGATCATGGAATTAGATTTCAAGAAACAAATAACATATTTCAATAAAGTATTAAAACATTTAAAAATTCAAAAAGGTATTATTACATTTAATATTTATTTTTTGCCGTTAGATGTAGTGAATAGGTGGCACTCACATTACTGCGCCTAGACTGTCTTTGGAAGTTTCACAACCTTTTTAATTAAAATTTTGATTAAACACTTATTAAATTTGTGTTATTTAACAATTTTATTAATAATAATTAAAACGTAAAGGAAAAAAATGTAAATCACTGTAATATATTTCAATGTCTACAGTTTCTTGAAAATAGAGTTTCATAATTTTTATCAACATTTGAGTCCCGATTGGGGATAATTTATCGTATGCTCAAATGATATCGGTTATATAAATGGTGAACGAGGGACATTTATAATACAATTGACTCCATGACTCCGTTGTTTTTCTCTTTTTTATATTAATTTGTTCGTTTAAATGTGCAACATATGCGATCTTTATTTGAATTTTATTTAATATTTGTTTATAATATATATTAAAAATTAAATATAATCGGCAATAAAATATAAAGTTTTCATCTAAATTCAATCGTAAATAACTCAATTGGCATTTCTCAAAGTGATCTTGAAATTAAAGACAGCAGACTCCTTCTAAGTTTCCAAAAAAATTTCCAGGATTAAAAAATGATTGCACCTTTGAAACTCACCGAAAATGTCACTCGCGCATCGTCATGGAGCAACTCACGAAAAGACTTACAAGTTAAGATTGTCATTTGTGAAATATCGATAGGATTTCTGGAATATATCGAAATAATATTGTTATTTAATTATTTGTTGGATTGAAATGGATTTTAGTGGCACCGCTTTTCACAAACATATTATAATTAGGCTTCCATGAAATTCGAAATGAGTTATAGAGAATGTCACTTTTTGCATTTAAACAAATTAATTACAACTTTTATTCCTGTGCTACTTTGGTATCCTCACACGAGTTATAATTTTATATTTCATAAAAATAAGACTTAAAATTGATATTAGTTAATATTAATGTTGTTCTTATAGTTTCAATCAATTTTTAAACCTAGGAACTTTGTGAACCAAGTAGTTATAGAAAAATGGATATAGATGATAATCTCGAGACATTAGCTCAGGGTGCCGAAGTGTCCAACCCGAATCATTTGGATGACGATATAAACAAAATGGGAATTCCTATCGACATTTGTAAACAACAGTGGGACAACATTGAATTCTTTAGAAGTCAGGTTGAAAATCAGCTGGAAGCTCTTACAAATATTAAACAATCCATAGTTTTGCAAAAGAAACAAAATCAGTTGAATATTATTTAATTACTTTATTCGGATTTCATTGCTAATAATTTCTGCTTAACAATATTTGCAGTTATTTGATCTCATGTATGCTCACTTGACTGAGACTTGGCTTACTTGCTGTTTTCTATGCTTCGAATGTCTATTTTTACTAGTAGATCATTTCTGTAAACTTTAGTCTTCAATATATATATATACTTTAATATGACACTATGAAGGGTTTATAAGTGCCAGAATCCTTAATACTGTTTGTGTAGTCATAAAATTATTGAAATATAAAATGGCATAAATCACCAAAATAAATTAAAATCTATAAAATTTGAAAATTAATATTGATCAGGGATAATTGGTTTGGTTGAATGCCAAGTCATGAGACGAATCCAAATATAATAATAAAAATTTAGTAAAGTGTCTTTAAGTTATAAGCATAATACAAACTAATTAAATTTAATTAATCGCTATTGGTAAACCCGAGAGATGAAAGAAACCCGGCGAATGAAAAATTAAAGACTTAAATAATTATCTAAGTCAGACGAAAGAAATATATCCAAACGAAAAATCAAGTCTTTGTGGTTGTCAGATGAGTCCGGGTAGTGTTTACCTAATTTATGATAAATACCATTTAGTCTTTAAAACTTCTGAATAATGTTTATCAAATATTAGATAATTGTTTTCCCAACAAACTATAAAAAGGAAGACCATAATTGAAAGAGTTGCCAGTTGGTCAAAGAAAAATATTGTGACAAAAGACGAGTATATAATTCTCTTATATAGGGAATTTCTCCTCCACAACTAATTAAGTTTAGCAAAATTTTGATTGGACTCCCAGATAACTAGTGGAGTAACTTGTTTTATCTTTTGGCCTTTCCACGGAGAAACATTCAGCACAAATTACATAAAGAAATAAATATTTCCCTTAGATAATTAAATTTGTTGAAATCGGAGAATTTCTCCTTAATTAAATTTATTTGATTTCGTCATTTTAATTAATTTGTATTTTCTTAATAACATTTTCAAAGGGTCTCAAATTAACTTTATATTAAAATTGTCTTAGTCATCTTGTCAATTGGCATCGATACATACCTATTCCCCGGGAAAATATCGATTTTAAATTTTTGATTATTTTATTTTACAATGTAAAATAATTTTGTAAATATACATAATAATAATAATATTGATAATAATAAATAATAATAATTAATAATAATAATTAATAATAATAATTAATAATAATTAATAATAATAATTAATAATAATAATTAATAATAATATTGATAATAAAAATAAATAATAATATTAATAAATAATGATAAATAATAATTAATAATAATAATAATTAAAAATAAATAATAATAATAATATTGATAATAATAATAATAATTAAAAATAAATAATAATAATATTGATAATAATAATAATAATAATAATAATAATAATTATAATAATAATTATAATAATAATAATAATAATAATAATAATAATAATAATAATAATAATAATAATAATGATAATAATGGAATGACAAAATCAAAGAAGCAGCGAAATATTTATTGCAACAAAAAGTAGCCAATGAAAACTGATAACAAGCACCTAAATCAAGTCATCATTCCGATGGCAGCCAAATATCATCGATAAGCGTGCTGTTATCCAAGGAGTCAAGAAATGCCAATTCGAGTGCATTTGGTGAAATTGACATGAACTCATCATCGATTGAGGGATCAAGTGATTGAATTACCGACGGTAGCGATACCTGGGGTTGTATATTCACCTGCTGAGATGGATGCATTCCTGGCTGCCTTCTGTTGGATGTTTTGAAGGGTTTCGATTCATTATTCCCCAATGGACAGAAGGTGACACTCGGATTGCTCATCGATCGGTAAGATTTCGAGCTTGGCTGGCAGTCAGATAGCGATCCCAGATAAGTGCTGAGGTTATCCTGATCCATGCTCATGTCGGCTGTCGACAGAATATCAACAGGCATTCTTCTATCTTGTGAGCTCTGATAATTCGATAGAACTTCCGTTAAAACCGATTCGACCAGAACATTGAGATTCTGAAATGTTACAGCAAACCAATTGAAGCAATTCTCGTAAATATGTTGTAAGAAAATTTTGGAAATATCTATTTTCATTAAAAATTGTAAAATTTTTATCAAAGACACAAATTAAGGTCTGTAATAATATATGACTCGTTTATATACATAGAAAAAATCGCATTGACTTGAAATAAGGACACAAATTAAGGGCATTTACTATATAAAAATAAAATACGAACATTTAAGTATTTTAAAGCACTGAACAAGTTTTTGGTAGCTCCGATACGAGGTGTTGGGCCCAGAGCCACAATTTAAACAAAAAATAAAAATTAAAAACAGAGAGTGAAGGTAATGGAACAAATCACTGTACACAAACATGCACCGCACGAAGAGACCAAAATTTAAGAAAAACATATTAATTAAAACAAATTAAAAATATAACAAAATTAAATAAAAACAAATAATTAATCAAAATTCGGAAAATGCCTACAGATGCAAAAAGAAACATACGAAAGATAAAATAAACTGCCAAAACCTTGCAAAATAAGGTTTAGAAAAAATATAGGCAGAAGCGGCGGCCAGAAAACAAATAAAAAGGGCTAAAAATAACATGACAAGAAAATAATAATAAAAGTAAAATTCAAACGTAAAATAAATTATATATCAAAAAATAAAGAAAAATATACAAAAAATAATAAAAATAATTTTAAAGTAATAAAATAATTAAAAAGCCCCAAAAATGGCGAAAAATCGCCTATTGGTCGCACACACGCATGAAAATAGTATAAATACAGTGATGAATTCCATTATTTTTAACTTTTATGCCAATTTAAAAACTATCAACCTTTACGAGGAATCAGAAAATTTAAAACGTAAGGCATTTGGTTGTTGTGTTTTCATATGTTTACTGTAACTTTTATATGTTTTTATCATAATGTTCATAGGTTTAAAATTAAATGTCTCGTTCATTTCTATGCTAATTCTATTACTATGTATCGTCCGACCCCTATTAAATTCATATATAATATTAGTATAGTAATAGACGGTTCATGGGACGGATCTCGGGCCGGCAAGTGGGTGAAAACCCTTAGTTGAGCTCGCGGGTCATGCCTCGTGAACCCCTCGGCATTCCGCAGTCGGGTCTGGCGTTATGCAGAGGACCGCTACGCAGGGCGCCGTTGTATACTCGGGGCGGCTGCTGAAAAGTGGCCGGAACGAGTCGGATTAAAATCAAGGATCATGCGACAACACAGTCAGGGGGAATTTAAGAATGATCACGAATAGATCAGACAGAATTTTTTTTTTTTTCGGACTAAATGATAAGGAATGGGTAGCATGGTTAAGGTATAATTACAGCCAAGCGTAAGAAAGGTGGTATGAATAAAATCCAAGTGTATGAAAGCCAAATAAACTAACAGAGTCGTTGTAATGCGTCGCGACAGTCAAAATATAGATTTTATAACTCAACGGGAGTGACAGCACATAAGGATCCTAAGTTATCAACTCGTAAACTTTCAATATCTACCCTCTCTCAAGTCGAAAATTCACTCTAAAACCTGTACTCACAGTAAATCGATACATCGTCAAATAAATCAATAATATTAAACCTACGTACCATAATGGCAATCACGCATAAGTGAACAATAGGTATTCGAACATAAACTAGACATAAATCGTACAAACCACGTAAAATTCATCACGGACATACTCTGATTTGCCTAGACGGAACGACTAATCCAACCCAGTCGTGATTTGAATTGCATTATTTATGTCCAATTAATTAACTACGAATAATTAAATTAGCTTATTAACTGTAAATATTTTTTTGGTAAAAGTTAAGTGTAGATATTACGATTTAGTAGCACTATTTTAGTAACATATTCATGTCCTAGAGTGATTAAATATTTTCCTTTGGGTAAATTAATTATTCGCAAGGGCATACGACAGCAAATAATTAATTAAATTTTAATAATAATATACATGAAAATACTTGCGATTCAAAAATAATGATAAATGAAGGATGTATTTTAATAATAATTTGAATAAAATATACACGATTAACCACAATATTCAAGAATCGATAAATTCCCAGCACCACTGGTGGGTAACATCCAGGGTTTAATAAAGGTTCTACATCCTACTAGGCCCAACATGGCCCAATTTGAGAGGATTGATAAGATGTACTTTGAACAGGACACGTGTCACTGAGGAAGTTCCACAGACGACGGAAAATTTGTAATGAAACCCATGACTTAAATATAGAATAGGCCTCATAATTTCCTGAGAAACCAGAATGTTAGAGGAAAATTATCAACTAAATTCGACTCGAATTAAAACCTAAGGTGAATATAGATGACGCGGATAGGGTGGATTCTATCAGAGAACACCGTACCTATAAACATACAAAGGGGGAAACCCGAGTAATTTTTTCGTTTCAAGGGAGTGTAAATAAAATAGAGTCGATAACAACTATCCGCCTAACCAACAAATATTTGTACGATGTCGCCACTGCGATTAGCGGTTTCCGGATACCAATTTCGTTAATATTAACGACCATTATTCAACATAAGCCGACTCAGTTTTAATAACCTCATTAAGTCTAACCATAAACGAACTCGCGGTAACAGTAGGGACAGATTTAAAAAATCCTCCTCGAAATCCCTCCCTGATGTATCCATACCCTTTTACCACCTCACTTCTCAGAGAACCCCGCTTTTAAATTTCCTGTTTTTATTTTTAGGATGAATAACCATAACCATGCAGAACCAAACGATCTACCAAGGATACCCCGTCTCCCCCTCTATCGTGGCTATCCGCCATAAATACGAGGAGCTCAAACAGAAGCACAGTGAGCTCGACGCGAAGTACGAGCGAATAAAGGGCACCTGGGCCCCACCGGAAGCCTTGAAGGCATTGAGACAAAAGATCGAACGGCTCACTCGAGCTCGCGATGAACTGATCGCTGAATCACGCAGCCAGCGGCTGCTAATCAAGGAACAAGCAACCGCTCTACGGCGTGCGTTCACGGACGCTGAGCTCCGAACTCACGTCCCGGGGAGTGTCTGGGCTATCCAATTAAATGTCATTCCAGCCCATCACCTTCCCGTCACAAATGTCCTTCTTTCTCCCCCAGCCTCCATCAATCCAACTCCAGAAACTTCCATCCACGTAGTAACGCCAGTTCTTCCTCGATGAGTTAGGGCTCGGCACCGAGGACATCGCCATTCTCACAGGCGAAGTATCCAACAACATCTCCTCCCAAGAAGTAGCGGGTCCCTCGACTCGGAGAGAGGACAACCGCCCAGCAGGTCCTCCGCCTTATAGACCGGCAAAGCAGAGATATCTCCAGACAGACATCGACGAGGAAGATTAACGGGGAAGTCGAAACTGGCTCCGGTGATATCGAAGAACACGCCTGAATTATCCACCCTTGACAAATTGTTATTAATGACCATGAATCCTTTTTCGTTAATCTAATTTATCTGTAATATAAATTTTTTTTTTCTTCTTCAATGTTGAAACTAAAATTAAATAAATTTGTCTATGAGAGGTGTGGTGCGAATAAAAGGTATAAAACCTGATAAATCGGTACGGGGGCCTAAGTAGCGTTCACGAATTTCCCTCCGGGATTAAAAAGCAAGATAAGCTAATGGATGGAAGCGTAAGCCTTTCTAACGGCAGCTGATAACCGGGAAGACGAAGGTCCTTCGGGGAGTAGTGTTAGCAATAGCGCTCACCTGCTCGAATGGCATTCGGCCATTGTGTACAGTACCAACGTGATTTCGATCATGGGTACATAATGGTTACTAAAATCGTGCGACGTATTCGGTAGTTATCCCTAGTCATAAATAGTGAAGGTCACATTAGTGGGAAAAGTAAATTCTGAAATTCGAAAAACTCCTGTACGTCCAACAGAGGCAATAAGGACTTCAGAGGCCACAGTTCATTTTAGTATCAAAAAACTTGATTTAGAGCTTTAAAGGACCAAAAAGGTCGGTTACGAATTATTACAAGTCAAAATTCAAAAAATTGATAATGCCTTTTTTAGTCCAACTGTGTGATTTTTATTATAGACATTTTTGGAACCGTGCTTGTGTGTGTGTTTTTCATTTCTATAATAATGCCCTTAATTTATGTCCTTATTTATAGCAGGTGTATATAAATTAGTCTTTTGTTACTGCATACCTTAATTTCTGATAACGATGCCTATAATTTTCGCGCTTATCTGTATTTGTTATTATATGGTTATATGCAGTGATATTTTTATTTTCACTGCAAAAATTACTTTTTTTCATTTCTATAATAAATGCCCTTAATTTATGTCCTTAATTAAAGTAATTGTATATCAATTAATTTTTATTACCATAGACCTTAAAATTTATGATAATAAGTGTATTTGTTATTATATAGCTGAAATAATGAACTTTAGAACTAAATAAAAATTGGATTATTACAAAATGAAATTTTAAAAAATAATATTTAAAAAAATTTATTTTAGAATTAAATAAAAACTAAAATCATTATTAAAAAATAACTAGAATAAAAATTTGACTAATAACAAATAAATATTAAAAAAATAATTTTAAAAATATAAATAATAAATTTTAACATATTATAATTAATTTAGAAATTTGAGAATTAAATAAAAACTAAAAATCATTATTTAAAAAATAAGTAAAATAAAAATTGAACTAATAAAAATTTTAAAAACAAAAAAAATATTAATAAAAATAATTTTAAAAATTGAAATAATACATTTTATTTAGAAATTAAAATTGATTTAGAAATTTGAGAATTAAATAAAAATTAAAAAATCATTAAAATTATTATTTAAAAAAATTTACTAATACAAAAATAAATTTTAAAAATAAAAATTATTGACAAAAATATTAATAGAATTTTCTGAAGTAAAAAATTAAAATATCAGTAATAAAAAAGTTACAAAAATAATAAAATTTATTTATTAACTTAAGAATAAAGAACAAATGGATTATTACAAAGAAATTTTAAATTAAAATTGAATTAATTTAGAAATTTTATTTTTAAATAAAAATTATTTCCAAAATTTAAAAAATAATTTATTTTTAGATAAAATTTTTTATTTTTATTTAATTCTAAAATTTCGTAATTAATTTTATTTTAATTTAAAATAAATTTTTAAATTTCTGTTTGTATTAAGAATCATAGAAATGAATAAAATTATTTATTTTGAAAAATATTAATAATAATAAGGAATAACGTATTAAATAAATATTATTAGGTAGGAGCTAGCCCCATGGACCAGTATGAGTTACCGCGCAACAGGTCAATATGTTATTTCACATATATATTGAGTTTTGGGTGCAAAAAAGTGCAAAGTGGATTTTTTGACTATAGTCAGAGGTGCTTTTTGGTTTCCTGACAATCTACAGATGGACTTATGTTTTTGCACCATAAAAAATATAATTATTGATTTAAAAGTGCAATTAAAAGTGTAATAAAACAAAAATTAAAAATAAAAATTTTTAATATCAATCAAAATAGTAAAACTACAAATAATAATTATGTTTCACCTGGGGTTTGCAGTATTCCTCCACCCAGTGAATGATTGTCGTTGAGGCTGTGGAGAAATTGTCAAATTTCGTGCTTTTATCGAAAGACTGAAACAACTGCTGGAGAAATTGGCCGAATATTTCAAATTTCACTTGTTCAGGCACTTCGTTTGTTTCTTCGGTTTTAATTTGATTTTTGTTACACTTGGCCATTTCCTCATAATTTCTAATGAAAATATTCAACATAGACGTTTTTTATTTTTCGCATTTCACTTACGAATTCATTATGCGCAGAGCAAACAGTTCATTTTTTAAATTCTCCAGTTCTTTTTCCTTTATACTCGTTTGTTCACTTAATGACCTTATTTGAGAAATTGCTGAATTAGAAATTATATTTGATATACACTGTTTCGGTACTACTGAATTTCACAACCCTAGCAATTGTAACAATTAAATAATAATTGAGTTTTTAATCTATTGTAGTTGAATTATAATTAAAAATTCTTAAATTTAGTATTATTATTGGGGGCTGTGAAATGTAGCAATACCTTTATTCCTATCCTACTTCTTTGTAAAATGGTTGCTTTACTGAGTTTAGTTCCATTTGTTTCTGATGCTGGGTGAATAAGTGGCATTAAAGAATCATACCCACTCTATAATAACATTCAATTAAATATTAATTTATCTTACAGATTTTCTATATCAAATTATTTTATTTCGTCGATATAATTCATATCAATATTTATTACAAAATAAATAGTAAATACATTTATATTAATAATCAGTAAGAATAAGTAACCTTAATTGCATCTCTACGACGTTGTTCGGCTTGAGTATGTAATTCTCTACGTCGATCCTTCCTTATCATAATATTAGCAGTGTCAATATCTTCATCAGAATTTTGTGATGATACCGATGATGCTATTTTAACAATCTGAGATTGATCATACATGTTTGATGGATTATTAACATTGTACATTAAAGCTTTTGAATAATTATGTATTTAATATTATTATTATTATTACACTAATATGTATGTAATAATATGAAAAAATTTAAGAGATTATTATTTTAAAATTGCGTTAAAAACAATCAAATATTAAAAGAAATGGAATTATTTACTTTTCGAATGATTTTATTGAAATGAATTAATTTTCTATAAAATTAATGTTTGTTTAATAAGTTATTTTAAAAATTGATTAAATATTGAAAATATCCGTTTACGTAGACAAATCTTCTTCATTCTTTTTTTATTAAAAAGTTTTGTTTTTCAAATAATGATTAGTTTTAAAGCCTTTTGTTGGGCCAGCACACAAATAGCCTTGAGAATTGTTTAAATGCATCAGTAATACAGCACGAAAACCCAGCACCAAGATAACTTAAAATACAATATACAATACCAACTAAACACTTTAAAATCTGAGAGAATATAAATAAATATAAAATCAAAAACATAAAAGTAAAATAAAATAAATACAAAATGCATCAAGAATGGCACGAAATATACATAAAAATAACACAATAACAAGAAAATTTGGCCGAAAAACGACAAGTTATATAAAAGTAAAAAATTAATGAATTAAATGAGTTAAAATAATATATTTTTGTTGAATAAATCCAATTAAACATTTTAGAAATAAATTGTCAATTTAAATTTTTGGGCTAGTACAAGATTTTGTTTAAATGGATTGGAAATAGCACGTAAGCATAACATGCAAAATTTAAATCGGACCCATAAACATCAAATAACCACCTCAAAATGCGAGAAAATACATAATTAAAAATATAAAATGGAAAACCATAAAAGTAAATTAAAATATTAACAAATGCACCAAGATCGGCACGAATTGACATAGAAATAGCATAATAACAAAAGATTTGACCGAAAATTGACAATTTACGGAAAAAGAAAAGAGTTCATGAATAAATTGAATAAAAATAAAATAATTTTAGTCAGAAATGATTAAAATTAAAAGTAAATAATTAAATTCTCAAATAAATCGAGAAATTAATAAAAATTAAAATTAGAATAGACAAGTAATATCAAGATCAAATTTTGTTTTATCGCATAATAATTAACACGCAAGGTTAGGGTCACAGAACATGTATATATACCAATTCATTTTCACAGGATTTTAACACATTTTTTCACTCAGTGAACAAATTTCTCTTAGCTAGAAATTTATAATTCAAAGAAGCAACTCTCGGCAATTGTTTCCACATCGCGAAATCAAGCAACTTATATGTAAGCTCTACTTGATCGTATGTGTGGGAATCTTTTGTCGTGTATTTGGATGTATGAACCGAACTGATGAATGAAAAATGATGTAGTTATTTGAAAAATATATGTATTCAGAAAGCGAATTTTGTTAACATTTCGAAATTTTTCTGGCCCACAGCCACACAATATGCAAGTCATTAAACTCATACATAACTAGTCACACTATGTAAGTGCGGTTTCTCCGCCTAAAGTGTGTGCCCGTGAGAGTTCCGTCGTGCGTAACAACGGCCTCGAACGTAAATATTCTATTCGTTATAGGGGCAGTGGGAAGATCGGGAACTAGTCTTCCGGCTGGCTCTCTTTCACCTATCTCCTGAAAAATCGACCTAAATTCAAAGATACAAATCGGCTAAAATGATTACACCGAGTAGTCCAGTGGACACTCGTAAAATCTAATATAAACACAAGATCCTTAGGACTAAAATTGGGTTCGGGAAGTGGGGACTTGATATCGATGTGACGGAAAGTAATTAAATATCAAAAATGATAAAAAGTGAATAACTATTAAAAATGACGAAAATAATTAAATATTGGTGGGTTACAGGGTTTCGTCATTTGTTTAAATTGTCCTGTGGTTGCCCCAGTAACGCCATACAAAATGCTTCTAGTTACCACTCGGCACCCATTGCTAGGCAACGTTGGAAATGTGTTCGAGTGGGTGGATTGTCCGCAAAAAGTGAGCATCATTACTAATACTGTAATTGCTCGGACAACCCTCCGGTTCACGAGCTGTCGATAGAAGACCTATGCTCGCTTGGCTCTGTCCCTTGTGTAACAAGTTCAAGATCAGATTTATGTTGACTGTTGGAGATGGGACGATGGTTTGAACACGTGATACGAGTATTCATGATGATGATTGTATGCAAAGTGTATCTTGGAGATAAATTAACAATGAACGCGACTTATTTATTTCAAATCAGCAAAAAAAAAATACATAGCGTTTGTGAGCTAATGTGACAGGCTTGGGGGTTGTGCTGCTCGGCGTCGGGCACGCTCCTTGCGTCCCGGCCGACGATTATTTGATGGAGTGGTGGACTGGTTCGTAGATTGAGGACTTTTATGCGGCATCTGGGACGGGGCGAAGACAAGCGGGTATGTAACCGCTTCCCCCTCCCGACAGACTGCTAGGGCGACCTCCAATCCCCTGATTTGGGTGCGCAAGCTCTGATTAAGCTATCGCTCTTCCGCCCAACCCTTTTGTGCCGCCGTGAGCCTGTGGTAAAGAGTTTTCATTTTTGTCGGATCTGACCAGGTAGCCTTGATTTGTTGCACTTCTCGAGTCATTTGGATTATCTGGGTGAGTAGATTTGCATTCGCATCCATTGCGCGAGCCAATTCGGTTTGCAGAAATTGGATGGTTGCCATTGCTGTAATAACAAAATCTTTAAATTTCTTTACGGACTTAATTAAATCGAAATCATGATTATTGGAAACATAGTTATAAAATAAATTCATTCAAGAAAAGGAATTAAGACGAACGACAATTAAAAGAAAATTTCTTGTTAATCATACACAACATGTCCTTTGTCCGAGAAATCAGGACTCTTCGGAGAATTGTCTTTTTAGGTCCTTCCTCTGAGTAAATGCCGGATATGGCCGTCGGGTATCGCGGGCCGGTCGAGGTGGATAAGCCCCCGCAATACGCCCGACGCGGATGTCCTCTTCGACGTTCGCGAGGTACATCCTCGCCTTGACCACGTTCAGGTCCACTTGCTCCTGCACCCTTTCCCATTGAGTGAGGAGGTTCCGCGCGTGCTCGCGGGTTTCTTCGGCCGGATATCGCTGTCCGTTGGGCCAGCAAGGGTCCTTTGCCAGGCCCAATATCTGCCAAGTGGTGGGATATGGCCGCTTTGGTTGAAGCTCCTTGATAATTGCTGTGGCCTGTGGTATCTTCTTCAGATGCTGTTCATCGGCTCCTTGGGTGGGGGTCCAATCGAGTGGCATGATTTCTTCTGAAATGACTTTGTGAATAAACCGTTGAGTAAAAAGGAATAAAAGTTAATTTATCCAAATCGTCTGCATGATTTGATGTTCGGTTACTTCGGAAAAATAAAGGGTTGATTATTATTTCGTTATACGAGCAACGTTGGTTGTTTTTAGAGACGTTATAGTAAAATAATTCTTAATGTACAGACAGCTAAGGGGAGATACTATTAGCATTCGTGGAGTGGGAATAGTTGTTTATTGACGAAATGCGACGATTGTTTATGAAATGTACCCTGCAAAGGCATCTATGTGATTGTTCGATCTTCTAAAATATAGTTTCCTTGTATTTCTTTCATGGTAGTTGTGATAGTTTCCAGAATAATACAATACATCCTTATTACAGTTAGTTGATTCATGAAGATTAAGGTTCCTAATACACGTTTATTTATAATTTAGCGATTTTTCTCTTGAAATGGCGTTAGTAAAGCGCATTCGACTAGTATTTCGGTAAATTTAATCGACAAAAGTAAAAGAAATGATGACAGCTCTTGAGACATATATCATTCACGATTTCGATGTTCCTGGACATCTCTGATTAGCTACCTGGGGAAATTCATGGGGAGCAAAACTAATTTGTATTTTGGCGTGTTGGAAAATTGGATACCTGAATGTTAGTGCCATAGTAAATTACTGTTATTAATTAGTGGATTTTAATTAACTCACGACGGACAGTTAACATGGTTATTTAATACGATTTTTCGACCTTATTTATTCAAGAGTAATTTTACCAAAATTACCTGGAGTCGGTGAGTTTGATTTTTCCGATGAAATTTTTTGTATGGTTTGATTCATAATCCACAAAGTTTTAAAGGAGAAATCAATAATTAACTAGACTGCAAATTCAATAAATGATGGTGGGTGGACTATCGTTATGTTGTTGATAGTTTATCACACTCGTATTTATGCAAATTGAATCTCGAAGATCAACCCATTTTGGAATTCACTATTTCCGGTTGGTCAAAGTTGATTTATAGTTCAGGTTGATTTTAACTTTGATTTTGTTTATATTTAATATTTCTACTTTCTTAGTGTAATATCCAGTTTATTCCAGGTTTAGCTCGAATGTCGATAATAAATTCAAGTAGGTTAATTTTGTTTGATTATGTCATCATCAATTTAATTCAAAGGGTTTTAAGGTTGGTTTAGTCGTAGTTTGTACATATTGTGGATTCATAGGCGACTGTGATGGTTTGGAAGGCTGGCGAATCCGGACTCTATTTGGAGGGTGTATTTTCGATCGGATTCCGTAACTATATTTTGGGATTTCATTAAGTTTCACCTAGCTTTCTATTAGGTTAGAGATTTATTTTCGTTATGTAATTTCGTCGTGATTTTAGATAGACTTTATGGTTATCGATATTGAAGGACTGAATCTTATCTACTCGATGGATTTTTGTAAATTTTTGGATCTACTTCTCGGTTTATCGTTTCGCTTTCTGCCGATTATTTTGGTGATGATTTCAACTATCAATAGAGTTGTCTCCTAAACTTAGCTTATCCAGCACGCTGGTCATACTCACGGTGCGTTCCAATCTATTACCTATTCAAAACTCTCCACCGGCACTGATTTATAAGAAATCGATTTGACCCTATGATCGTGTATTTAATAAGTTTGTAATGGTAATATTAATTTCACGTGTTCTCTTCTGAATTTCGCGTTAATATACAAATTTATAAGGAGAGTAGTTGTACCGCGTTTTGAATTTGAAGTCAATTTCTATAGTTTACACCGTAATGATTAAAGCGAAAATATTATAATTAAGTTAAATCTTTCATTTAGTATGATGAATGTAACGTCGAATAAAAGATTTATAATTACGAATATGAGTTTACCATTACGAAAAGGATTAATAATATGAATCTAAAGTTAATAATATGAATTTATCATTAATGAAAAGGTTTACCGTTACTAATATGAATAAATACTATGAATTTAATAAGAAAAAATTTACAATAGGTAATCTGAATTCATGATTAATATTATGAATTTACAATATAGATTTAGGATGCACAGCGTAGATTGATATCATGAGTTTATAGCAAATAACAACGATTTCATTTATTTATCCCCGTAACCTTCCCTTTTAATAGGCCTTAGACGCATTTTATGTTTATATTATAGTTAATGAGTGCCCACTGGACTACTCGGTGTGATGATTTTGAGCCGTGTGTCGAATAATTTAGGTCGATTTTACAGGAATGAGAAACGAGGAAGCAGCCAAAAGACTTCTTCCTTATTTCTCCTTTCTTCTATATTGAATAATATTGACGTTACGACCCCTGCGTTCCGCACGCTGGGTCTTCACGGGTACATATCATTGACGATTTTCCACGCACTTACACGAATCTGTACTGTATATATTTTACTAACTTGCGATATGTGTTGGCTGTGGGCCGGAAAAATTTCGACAAAATGATTTATTTAAGAGTATAAAACGATTTTTAGATATTATAAATATTTATTAATGCATATAACAAATAAAACATAAAGTTACCATACAGACCATTCCATAAACAAAATTCATAAAATCGCATCTCCCTCCACGCCGACTTCCAAGCAGAGCTCTACCGAGGTTGCGAGGAAGTGACGTGGAGAGAGAGCTCCAAAATAAAACTATCTCTTACCTAAAAAATTCACAACGAATGTTTTATAGTTTTTAAAACAGTTTCAAAAAATAGTTTTCAGTTTGAAAAACGGTGTGTTTTTACGTGAAAATGAATCGGTATTTATACCTATTTTCTGTCCCTAACCTCGCGTGTTAAATTTGATGTAGTAAAACAAAATTCGACCTTGTTATTTTCTAGTGTATTCTAATCTTTAATTTTATTATTTTTCAATTTATTTTAATAATTTTTTATTTAGAATTTTTATTGAATTATTTCTAATTCAAATTCTTTGATTTAAATTTCATTTTCATGAACTTTTATTAATTTATCAATTTTTGTCGAATTTGTTGGGTTTTCTTGTTATGTTTGTGTTTGTATCGTGCGGATCTTGTTGCGTTTTGTTATTATTTTAATTTATTTTTATGTTTATTATTTTATATTTAGTTCTCTTTTTTCTCATATTTGGTAGGGTTTAATTGGTGTTTTAATAGGTTTATTTTAAATTTGCTTGTTATGTTTGCATGTGTGTTACCGATCCATTTAAACATTTTCCAAGGCCGTTTGTGTTCTGGCCCAACAATATCAAAAATGGTAAAAAGTAATTAACTATTAAAAATGAGGAAAATAATGAAATATCAAAAATGATAAAGAGTAAATAGCTATTAAAAATGACGAAAATAATCAAGTATCATAAATTGATAAAAAGTAAATAACGATTAAAGAGGACGAAAATAATTAAATAACGTAAAATGACAAAAGGTGATTAACGACCAAAATTGACAATATAATTAAATATCGTAAAAATGGGAAAAGAGATTTAATATCTTGAAATTGACGAGGAATAATTAAATATAATAAAATAACGAAAAGGATTGAATACTAGCGACGATGAAAAATAGAAGCACGACTGATAAAAACGATATAAGATCCAAACTTACGAAAGTACTTGAAACTGATAACGAGGACGAAACAAGTTAAAATATATATTAAACATAATTGTAGCTGAATAGGATGACCGAAAGGGTCCAAATAGAAATGATTTGACTAACTTTAACTAGACACACTTACAAATAAAAAGCGTAATTAATGTAAACTTAACTAAAAGATCAGAATAATGTTTAACTATACATAATCAAAGGAATAACCAACAAATACGAATAAATTAGATGCAAACACTCACCACCATGAGAGTGCTGTTAAATTAGCTAGAGTTAATAACATTATTATCCAAATAGACTCAGAAATGATGATAGTGTAGACTACCAGAAAACCCAACTGAAATAAAGACGTGTTTAAAGAAAAAACTAAACAGGATAACCGTGATTATCACCCAGTAATGAAATATAAATCCATACTTCATGAAATAAAATTGAACCGTAAATCATAACACAAGAATCAACCAACAAAAATATTCGATTTAATTAAAATTCAAAATTCTAATATCATGGCGTCACCCAAAGATTCATCATTAGAGAATAGACATCGAGTGGAATCGTACAGTAATCTTCTTCGTGGCAAGGACATAGGGTTGAGTACACAGGACAGGCATATTATTAGGAATTATTGGAGTCCGCGAGAGATCTTGACCAATTTCGTTTTTAGTAACATTAACATCACGATCACTGATATAGAAACTGTAGCATCTGTAGGAACCCATCGACTGATTATACCTCTGCTGATACTCCGATACAGGTGATTGAATTGGGAAAAGAGCAAGACATCGGCGGAGAGGTGATCTAGATTTCATCAGCCCAGGGAATAATTCACTCCTAGTTGTCATCGAATAGAGAAGGAGTTCGGAGATAAATCAGTTTAAACATCTAAATTCCTTTCCCTGGTTTACAATAAAGGGGACGATATCAAGATACATTAAGTCAACAAAAAGAATCGAATGATCTCAGTAATGATATAAATATTCCGATTATAGACTGGTCATAGTCCTAATCATTGATTGACATAGTGGTAGGTAGTAACAATTAAATCAACCACCGGTATAAATAATAAGCAATATTCCAACCAATTAATAAAAAATGAGATTACAATCATGTTGAGACCTACGTCATAGAAAAATAAACTGCATGAGAAATAATTTAAATTGACCTATAAACACCAGTTGATCGTAAATAAAGAAGGGGTTTGATCAACCACGTCGCCATAAGACTACAATCACGGCTATAAAAGTAACATTAAATTTTACAAAACTCATAACCAAACATCATGTCGAATTATCATTCAACTAATAATAATCGTGGACGCTACTCTAAAAAACGATCAAGAGACTCTAATAAGAGACTCTTAGGCAGAACGCTGAGATACACCGAGATATAGTATTCTTATGATTTCCATTTTTTATCATTCCATTAAATTCATCTTTACTACAAGGCCGCGTAAATAAGCTAGATTACTTTATGACTACCCTATAATTTTATTATAAATAAATTCTTAAGATATGAATTATAATTAATTATGATGCTTATTCAGACCGCCGAGATCCGTACGGAGGATGGAGCGATGACTCTCGGTTAACATTACAGATTACCACCAATTTAGCCGCACGATACAGACAGGTATTGTGGGATCAGGGATATGTCGTTACCACTTATGGAGAAGCCAGCTGGCCCCGACGACCAGGCGATCGCGGAGACGAGATAGACCTGCCTAGCATCGCCATCAAACGGGAACCAGGCAGGAATCCAGCACGGGAAGTCCGTCAGCAAGCTGAGTATACTGCAATGAAAATGGAGGAGATGGAGAAGAAATATCACAACAAGGCAGTTCTGGCCAGACAACGATTGGCCCAGATAAATCGGGATATAGCGAGTGGAATCATTCCCAGTACCGATGGATATCCTCCGAGCTATGGAGTCTCGTTTAAATTGGATGACTCGAGATTGTCGCAAATGACCACCCCAATGAAGCTGATCTTGCCGGAGAAATTGGTCCAACCAGCTCTTCGTAACAGATTTGGATCGAGACAGAACGAACATGCTTATGCCAGCAGACACCCAAAATGGGCTTTCTCCAGTTGTGTTCGTCGCCATACCAATTCCGAGGACCGAAGATGATCGTAAACGGATAAACTTGTATTATGGTTGAATAAATATTATTGATCATTTTGACTGTTTACTTGTATCTATTAATGAACGAAAATAAATATTAGCGCGGTAAAACATCGACCGGCCTAATTACTTTATTTACGAACGCGTCATTTCACAATATAGGACATAACCACCACAAGAAAGGAAGTTTCTATTGCCAAGTAATAAACCGCGAATTTAATTAAACTAAACGACGACTACGAGACGCATATATCACCTATTTGATTAAATTAACATTGTACACTAGAAATATTCGAGATAGGAGCCACTAAGTCCATTTATGTGTCTAATTCAGCGACGATAAATTTGAACACTTATCTAATTTCACTTAATTTAGAAATGGAAGCGACGAGGATCTTCAACCGCGACCTGAAGGAGCTTAGACGCGAGAATACGTGTCTTCACCGACAACTCCTCCAGCAGAGCCGCGAACTTCAAGAAATAAAAGCCTCTTGGTCGAACCCAGAAAAGATGAAGAGCTTATATCTCAGGCTCATTGCAGCACAACAAGGTTAGAAAGATGAGAAATCATTAAACCAAGTCCAATGGACGCAAATCAAAAGGATTGGAAGTTGTCCTGTCAGTGTGCCAAGAGGGTAGTGCAGTGACGTACCCCTTAGTCTTTGCACCGGCACAGCTGGCCGACCGCGACCAGAATCACCCAACACATCCTCACAAGCGAGCTCATCCTCATGCCAGACCGGGCAGAACGGAGCGCCTACGAAGACGTGCCCAAGGCGAAAATAAATGATGAATAAACTTGAATTTAAATGTTAATGAAAATAAAATTGTTTTCTTGAGGATAATAAAGAATCAAAATTGTTTTCTTGATGATAATGTTTTCTTACTAATGAAAGTATCCGAGTAAAATAGTAAACCAGTAATTAAGGGACCTGAAAGAAAAGACGGACAGAGGCCTTCTAACGGCAGTCCGCTGAACCCGACATAGAACTAAACCTTAGCAGTTCTGATATCGGAACTCATCTTTGGAGGTCATGTGACCAATGGTTACAGTTCCAACGTTGCCTAGCAACGGGTAACCATTGGCGGGCGTTGAAATATTTTGTATGTTATGGGGTCAAGGTCACGAATCCCACTAACCCACACATAATTAAGAAAATTGTTGGGCCAGAACACAAAAGGTCTCGAGAATTGTTTAAATGAATCGGTAATACACACGCAAATACAACATGCAGATTTAAAATCGGACCTATAAAACATCAACTAACCCTGCTAAAATATGAGAAAGAAAACAATTAAATATAAAATCATAAAACACAAAAATAAATTAAAATAATAACAAAGTGCAACAAGATCCGCACGAAATAAACATAAAAATAACATGAAAACATAAAATTTGACCGAAATTTGACATTTATCAAAAAATACGAAAATCCATAAAAATGGAACAAAAATCAAATAATTTGAATTGGAAACAATTCAATTAAAAAATTAAAAATAAGATTGTCGAATCAAATTATAAAAATACTAAAATTAAGATTAGAATATACTAGAAAATCACAATGTGAAATTTTGTTTTACTAAATCAAATTTAACACGCAAGGTTAGGGTCGTACAATAGGTATATATATCGATTCATTTTCACATAAATTTTAATCGGTTTTTAACCAAAAATCAGTTTTTGAAAAACTTGACTCAATCTAAGAAGCTCAGTATCAATATCTTCAATGTGAGTGAAGAAGTGTTTAGAAACCTCTTCCACGTCGCACCCGGTCAACCTCATGTGAGCTCTGCGGGAGGTGTCGGCGTGGGGGAAGATTTGATGTTATGCCAATTATAATGTTATGCCAATTATATTTTAAAGCGATGTTAAACCAAGTTTTACTAACGTCGAAATTTTTCCGGCCCACAGCCGACACATCATACAAGATATTAAATTTACAAAACCCAATCGAACTGTGTAAGTGCGTGTATAATCACCAATAGTTCGTGCCCGTGAAGGCTGCAGCGTGAGAACGCAGTAACTGGAAGGTAAAATCATTATTCCACATAAGGGGAAAGGGTGAAGGAGATATAGTCTTTTGGCTGTTTCGTCGTCACTCATTTCCCATAAACTCGACCTAAATTATCTTCACACACGGCTAAAAATTAAAACATCGAGTAGTTCAGTGGGCACTCATTAATTATAATATGAACACAAACGCGCCTAGGATCAATTAAAGGAGAAGGTGACGAGAAACTAAAAATAAGAAATCATTGCTATATCTTTTTAACATCACGCCATAAAGAAATTTAGAAAAAATCAAACCGTAGAATACCTATAAATAATGTAAAACCCTAAAAGTACATCATAAAGAAATTTAGTGAAAATCAACCGTAGAATAAATGTAAATAAAATAAAACTCTAATATCACGTCCTAAAAGAATTTAATCTAACCCAAACCATAGAAATGGACGAGTAAATCCCTGAGCTACAATTAATCCCGCGTAACAAATTTATAAACAATAATAAATATTAGATAAATAACCCCGATCACAGTTGATAATTAAAAAAGGAGAAATTTGTAACGGAATATAGCGATAAGTTCTTTTTGGGTGGGAAAAGCGATTCCTTATCATAATAAATTTTAAAAGGATGCTAGAAAACTCACGATTCCACGGAGAAATAATTAACTCACAATGGTTATGAATCGTTGTCGAATTAAAAATCGATTTGAACGATAAATTACAAGATAAAGTGACCCGCCCGTAGTCTAACCATTTTAACCAGAAAAGTGGCCAATATGGTTTACACCCAATCAATTTTGTAGAAATTACGCGAATAAAATCATATGAAATTATATAACTAGAATAAAGGAAAACTGTTTATTTATGAAATTATTATCAGCGTGAAGGCAAGAATTAGTCAAGTCATGGTGATGAATAGTAGTTACAACCTAAACAATAAAGGCATACGGATTACAAATTGGATATCTACCACCAATTTACGAGTAGCTCATGGCGATAGAAGTGATTGACTTCAACGGCATTGAGGACTGGCAGTCGGATCATAGGATAAACCCTAAAAATAATTAGAATAAACCGCGAATGGTAAATATATTAGTTAAATATTAAGGTGATTAGAATAAATCGCGAATAATAAATATATTAGTTAAGTATTAAGATAATTAGAATAAATCACAAATGATAAATATATGGATTAAACAATAAACTAACTAAAATGGATAACGGATCACCGACGATAAACACATCGATGAAGTAATAAAATAAGAAAATTGGGTAATAGATCATATATGATAAATATATAAGTCACTGACGATAAATATATAAGTAATTAGTTAGGATGGAATAATGAATCACAGGCGATAAAGGGATAAGCCGATAATATAACTTGGAATGAATAGATTACTGGTAACCAATGCACAAATTAAATAACATCGATCGATTCCTTCCAGATTGAAAACTACCACAGTTAATCGAGTTCGTAATATAAATACTAGCGACAGGATTGAACAAATTCACTCGAATGATTGCCCACCCTAAATGAGGGGTTTAGAATATTAACCCTAGTAATAGAAAATATAAAAACGAATAATAACATAAATAGAGCCTAACCCCATAAAACCTATTTAATGTCACGTTCAACAGTTTAGCTATGAGGAATTTGGAAATACCCTAATCTCTATTGAGATGAAGACAGTTAGAATATAACCTAACCAATTATAAAAGTAAAATTAGTTAATCAGGATCTTTAACGAGTATCAGCATAAAATGTTTAAATAATAATTACCTAGTATACATCTTTGGGAGTCATAGGAGAGAAATTCTAGTTATTAAAACAAAAATCATCGAATTAAATAAGTATAATTAGAAATATTTGTAAAGATTAGAAAGGGAAAATTAAATATTACCACCCCAAGTAAATTTTGGTAAAGTATAATTTATTCAGTACATTAAATAAAAAGTTGATCACTAATAATTCGTTAAACCAAGATGAAATAAGATCGGTTGAGGCGTTAACCTCAGTGATTTCCTCGGAGGGAGGCCTCCATGGAATAACGCCGTATGTGAACTCAGGACCACTACCAACGAACTGCGAGAACTGGGAAATCATCACTTGAATAAGACCCATGGTCAAGAGTTTTTGATCCATGACGTAGATGTACCACAACTGAATAAGTTACGTCGACATACCCAGATCCGAGACTAGACAATCAAAACGAATAAAACGTCAGACATCAATTATTGACTAATATATTTCTTTTTTTCTAGAAGACTCGTGGATTGACGCATCCAGAGTAATAGCCCGATTCCCCGCTCACTCGGCAGCCAGATGTAGGCAGGCGATGTGGGACGCGGGATTTTCCATCTCCCCAGTGCGTGAGACCCGATCCGACACTCAAAGAGATTCTGACGAGATCGATCTCCCATATGTGGCGA
The DNA here is from genome assembly GCA_022537955.1 of Schmidtea mediterranea. Taxonomy (NCBI): domain Eukaryota; kingdom Metazoa; phylum Platyhelminthes; order Tricladida; family Dugesiidae; genus Schmidtea; species Schmidtea mediterranea. The sequence goes on from CM039681.1 coordinate 44,979,332, forward strand.
TCAAGAGAGAGCCAGGACGCAACTCGGCTAGGGAGATACGAGGTCAGGCTGAATACTTGCTGGCGCGCCTCGAGGTACATCAAGCAGAGATGAACCGACAAGTGGAGCAGGCCAAGCGGTATCTACAGAGGGTCAATGCGGATATCGTGGCAGGCAAGATACCTAGCACTGACAGCTATGCCCGCCATATAATGTTTCATACCAGCTGGATGATCCCAAGCTCCAAGAGCGTATGGCAGATATGAATGTAGTAATCCCACGACGCATCCTGCCGAGGGAGATGCGAGATAAAGGGAGATCCGCGGAAATTTACTGCGAGCATCCATACGCCAAGAATCGATATTTTACGAAGAGGAAGTAGAGACATTATGAGTTGTTACTAAACACATGAATTAAACCAAATTGTTTTTTCCTTTGAAATAAATCTTGTTACCTTCACGTTCTGATATTCCGTTGTTAAACCTATTGAAATAATCCTTGTGTTCTCCGCATCGTGTTAGTTTTGTTATTAGCCTCACATTAGTTTTATTAGTAAATCAGAGGGTAAGCCATAAATACTCTACGACGACCTAGTAATAAGATATGAAATAATAAATTCCCTACAACTGTAGAAATCGTTCTGATTAAAATTTATTATTTGTAGAAATGAAATTGCGTCAATTCCCCATCTTACAAAGGGAGCTGGACAAGTCCCATGCTGCCAACCGGAATCTACAGCAACAGCTTCTGCAGATCACTCGGGAGATCCAGCAGGTCAAAGGAACTTGGATCAAACCAAAGAGGATGAAAACCATTTACCAGAAGATGGAGGCGGCACAAAAAGGATGGGCTGGAGAACGACAACTTACTCAAAATCTGAGAACACAGATCAAGGGCCTAGAGACAGCACTGTCGGCGTGCCAAGAAAGGGCAGCAGTGACTTGTCTATTAATGTTCGCCCCGGCACAGCTGGCTTATCGAGAGGTGACATCTCTATCCACACCCAAGGTCAAACCCAACAAGCACCGGCCAGGGAGATCTGAGCGCGCAAAACGTCGGGCGGCTCAAGTTCGAGATGTGAAGGCTTAAGTATAGACATCACTCTGTATTGCTTAATGTTTATTGGGCTCGCGTGTATCTATTTAATGTTTCAGCAATGTTGTGCAACCGATGTCCCATTTATTTGACATAAAACCATTCTGGTTATTCTTTATAATTTCTGGTAATACCGTATCGTTCACTTTTAATTCTTTTCTTGCTCTGTCGAATCTTTCTGTTCCTGTTATAGGCTTCCCAAATTTTGCATCAATATTGCACATGCGTTCATGACTGGGTACTCCATTCCTCTGAGGCCATCGTATTTGTATTCCAAATTGTTTCTACAACTCTATACCTCCAATGACTTCTGGTGTTATGTGATTTACAATCGTAAATCTTACCACTTTACATACTCCCATTATTTCAACATCCACCAATAATTTGCCTTTTGTTTCCAATTCATTATCATTTGCGCTCCTTAAGATACTTGCGGTCTTCATAAGTTCTATATTATTAAATTTTTTGTACTGGTTCAAGCTCATTACGTTTAATGTTTCTCCCGAATCAAGTAAACAATCCATTTCCTGATTTTGAATTTTGATTATCACACTAAGTATACCTTTCATTATGTCATATTTGATAATACTCAACCTCATTTTATCTATTGCCAATATCTCGGTACTTCCCTGTTTCACATTTTCACATCTTATTAACTTATTTTATTATCTTATTTTCAAACCTATTAACTTTTTCAATTACTCGTTTATCATTTTGTTCCTGCTTTCTCTCTCTATCCTCCCCCAAGTCTTTTTTCTCTATTTTCCTATTTTTGGGGAGCCTCTAACATCCTTTATAAAACTGCCCTGACAATGTCTTCTCATGTCGGGGCTTTCTCGTTTTGAGTCACTGAGAAAATTTTTTCTTCGTCTTCATCGTTTTAATTTTCAATGTATGCAACTTGTCTGTTGTTAGTTCCTTAATGGATCCCTGTTCCCGTATCGTTTCTTTTTCCTTGATAGTTGGTCTTCCTTTTGTAATTTCTATTTTGCCATCCGTTATTTCTATTTGTCGGTGTTTGCTTAATGCTGTTCAAATTAGTATAGCAATCCTCTGCTCGATGGTCTCCTAATCCACATCTTTGGCATCTTACTTGGTTACAATCTCTCCTTGTGTGTCCCTCCACTCCACATCCATAGTATGTAATGACTCTCTTACGTCTATTTTGACACTCTCTTTTTATATGACCTTGTTGTCCACATGAATAACATGTGATAACTCTTCGCTGTCTATTCGGACATTCTCTCTGTATATGGCCTTGTTTTCCACAGCAAAAACATTTTACAATTCTATTCTTTGGAATAACATTATCTATGTATCTTTTGTTTCCAATATCCGATTCGAAATTTCTATTATTTTTTATGGTGACATCTCTATAGTTTTTTTATCTCTACTTCGGGTACTCTTTCTCTTACCGTATAAACCTTTTCACTCATTTGCCTAACCTCGTGCAGCTTCTTGATCTTCCTCTTTATTTCTTCTATTCCCTTGATTTCATCAGCCCATAACTTAATTTTCAGTTTCCTTTCCACAGAACAGTGTACCAATAACTATTCTTCTAATTTATCGGCCGTCCATTCGTGGCTCATCAGCTTGTCCGCCAGACTCTTAATTTTTTTAAATATACCTCTAGCTCTTCATTCGTCTGCCTGTATTCGAATGCAGCTTTAATATCTTGACTTATTGTGGTATTCTTAATAAAAGCTTTCTGCTGTTTTTCTCGATAGTCTTTAATCGACGGATCCACGTCTAAATATTTCTTTTTAATCTCCTTATTAATCCAGAGTTCAACAAACATCTCTTTCGAAAACCCTTTAATTTATCGACCCGCAAATATTTCCACATCTCCATCCTTTGTTAATTCTTCTTGTGCCAACTTTCGTAATAAAAGTTTCAGTGACGTGGTCGAAATGTTAGATGCTGTGAAAACATCTTCATTTAATTCAAAATTTGTATTCATTCAAAGTTCAAAAATTTATTCAAATCAAAATTATATAAAATTTTAAAAAAACTTTTGTCCCCGAAGGCAAATATCTAAGGAACTTCTTCAAGCCTTTTTATCAACGGGGCATAGTCCTTATACCTTTTGCTAACCCATTTATCTTATGAAAAAATGTTAACCCATTTGACCAATAGTCCTCATTACATAAAAATATACTTTGACTTTTTTATTGATAACTTATTTTTATTTGGTAGGCGTTACAAGCCAATTTTTATTTTTAGGCTTTTTTTTATTTTTAGGAAATATTTTTAGGTTTTTTAATCGATAGGCGATTTGAGCAAATTTTATTTTGGGGCTTTTTAAGTGTGAAAAAATACTTAGGCATTTTCATTGAGGAAATATATTTTAGGCTTTTTAATCGAAGACATATTTTTAGGCTTTTTATTCAAGGAAATATTTTTAGGCTTTTCATTCAAAATACTCCCTCACTATAGTGTGATAAATCGTAGGTAATTTGAGTCAATTTTTTTTAGGCTTTTTAAGTGTGAAAAATACTTAAGCTTTTTTATAGTGAATTGAAAAATTTTAAATTTGATAAATTTAAACAAAAATTTTAATTAAAAAATAATTCACTTCATTTAAACAAATAATTAATTTGTTTTAAAAATTTCAAACACCCCATAGAAAAAAAATTACAGGGGGAAAAGGGGTCTTGCTGTACACCTCATTGTAAACTACTGGCCAAGACTAAGTGACCTTTAGTTTTGTTTGAATGAACTGAAAATAACACGCAAACACAGCATTACAGATTTAAAACCAAACCCATAAACATCGGTTAAACACCCTAAAATCCGATAAAATTAAAATTAAATATAAAATTCAGAGACACAAAAATAAAATAAAATATATACAAAAAGCATCAAGAACCGCAAGAAATTTACATAGGAAATAACATAGTAACAAGAAAATTTGACAGAAAATTTACAATTGTTAGATAAACACAAAAACCAACGAATAAAATAAACTGTATAATCTGATTAAACAAATCGCATCCCAAATCTAAACAACCCAAACAAATAAGGCAATTTAAGCAACTATTGAATCTTACTCAATTGATATGGAGATAGAACTTACCACCATATAACAGTACAACTTCTATAATTTCGCACAGCATTAGATTCATAAAAGGGACTCCATCAAGTCGATCAGTGGATGACATTGCGAATTGTATTGAACGTGGCATTCCACCAATGTCACGAACTAAATCTAAAAACAGGGCTTCGACTGAAATAAAATTGCCTGATCGAACTTATGTATTAGGATAAGAATTATAATAATAATAATTACCAGACGAATTCTTGAAATTACATCATTAAGTGTGACCGCGACCCACTGACTAAATTTCCGGACAGATACTTGACACTTTTTCATTATAACCTTCAACGAATTATATGGAAGATAATTATTTCTCAGAACAAATACGAATCAATTGTAGATAAAACTAACATTAAATCGCAAATTCCGGTAGACAGAAAAATCAAATAACTTAAATAAAATCTATGAATCACCTGGATCAGGATCTATATATATATTTATAAAGCTTGCATTAGCTATCTAATAAAAAATGGAAGTCACACATCAGACAAACGCTGCAAACTCGCTTGGAGGAAATAAGCCTGCTATAGAACGTTCGATTAACCCAGGTTTCCGAGATATCAGAGGAGGTCAGAGTCAAACATCACGACATCGTTCACACATGACGGACGATCACATTCGAAGTAATGGATAGGGATAAAGGAATGTATTGTACTCAGAGTGATCAGTCAGTATCGATAAATACAGTAAATGAAAGGAGCATGGGAAGACATGGTCGGGAGTTTCCGAGGCAGAAGGAGTATTTAGACATACCGTCATGAGAAAATATAGGTTGGATGATGCTTCAGTATCGAGCGAGTTGCTGTTGCATTACTTCTACAGTATACAGCAATGATGGATGACGAGCGAAATCTACTTTAAGGCCAAACTAGTTATTATTTCATTTACATTAAGTTTTACTCAATTTTCTGAGTCCATATGCCCAGCTGGTAGATTAAAGAGTAGGATCTTCCCTTACCGAGTATTTTAGTGATCCTAATAAATATTGCGATTTAATTTTGCTTATTGTCTATTCATTAGTCAAGTAGATTAGACAGCTTAATTATTGATTTTCTAACTTTTAGTTACTCCGGTGGATCGGACGATTTAATTCACATTATAATATTCAGCTAAATCCGGACCACAAGACGAAAGGTTTTGGCGAGACGAAGACCAAATTACAATGAAATTCCCCACAAGGAACGGGCCACAGTTTACCGACAGGCCTTATAGGATGCAGGTTACTCCTTGTCTGGGAGAGGTGAATCCGACTGGCCAACTCCATCCACGTCGTGAGACGACGAAGTCGAATTGCCAAGCCTGGCAATAAAGCAAGAGCCCGGACGCAACCTGGCTCGCGAGGCACACAAACTGGCGGAATTTTTACTTTGTCGATGCGAGGAATTAGAGCGAAAATTCAAATGGAAGACCGCTATGGCTAAGATACACTTGAGGCGATTAAATGAAGACATTGCTGCTGGACGGACACCCAGTACTGGTGGGTACGCACCTGCCTATTGTGTTTCATACGAGATGAATGATCCGTCGCTAATGATGATGGAGGCACCTTCCGACCAGAGTATTCCATCAATCCATCCTCAACTGAATCGGAACTCGGAGAGAAAACTGTGACTATGCTTACCATTGCAGACACCCATCGCGAAACGTACTCACGCGATCGTTCAAATCCGAAGAGATTAACTGACACCGTTAAGGAACGACAAAATTGAATAAATTTAATTTAGTTGGAAAAATAAAAGTTTTTTCTCTTGTCAATTGTTGTTTTATTATCAATTTTTTTATTATCATTTTATTATAATGACCCACAACCAGTCGAATCATTTAGTCAAATACTAAGTATAGACTGACGAGTGGAAGTTTCAATCGGTACAATCACATAAACTTATTGAAAATAATCATTTAAATCAAAATACTAATGTAAGACAATTTTTTGTGAGCACTTAAATTAAACAATTGAGGTTAACAACCGAATACAACTATTGAAACCAGGAATTAATAAAACATCCCATACTGAATTTCATTAGAATGCTGCTAGTCATTTACAATTTACTTTTTAGACATGGAGGTAATCCGCGCTATCAGCCAAGAGTTAGTCAGGCATAGGCAGGAGAACACCGAATTACATAGCCAACTTCTGCAAATGAGCCGAGAAATCCAAGACGTGGATCGAACCGACACGTTTTAAGAAGATTTTTCAAAATTTGTTGAACTTAGTGTATTTATTTTTTTTAGGTGAATTTTTGATTTTTTATGAGAAAATAAAGTAGCTTTCGTTTTAAAATTTTTATCACATTCAGAACTGGAATACTTAGGGGTACTCGTCTTTATTTTAAGGACTTCATTTTTAATTATATTTAATAAAGTAAATATTAATAATTTGAAAATGGAAGATATGTAATTTGAAAAAGAGATTTGATGAATTTTATGATTTACCTTATAATTTATATCGACGTGAAATTATAAATTCTATTAATACATTGAGTTATTGGAAACTAATCCTATGTACTGACTTTAATGCAGAGACTTGCACGGCTCGAGCTAGGCCCGAGGACCGACTGGACTGATATTTTGTTATTTCATTCGGGTTCAGGTCGGGCTTGGGCTTGATTTTAGAAATTAATCAAGATTTTTTTCTTTATAAATTTTTAATATAATTTTATTTGTCCCAATGGTGAATGAATTAAAATAAAATTCACGTCAGTAAATTTTCTTGCTTACATAAATTTAATTATAATTAGCCAAAATGACGGGTTTTAGATACGATAGACTTGAAAATCTAATTTCTTTTTTCGAATCGGGTAAGGTTCGGACTATAATATATTATGAAGAGTCGGTTCAGGTCAGGTCGGGCCATTTCAGTTTCGGGTCGGGTAAACCTTTACTGGGCCGTGCAGGTCTCTGCTTAATAGAAAGATGTAAAAAAAACAAAAATTTATAAATTCTTATAAGTGTATAGTTTAGAACAGAGGTTTTCAACCTAGGGTACTCGAAAAAAATTCCAATCATTTCAAAATTATGTTCATCCAAGCGAGCCAAACCATCTCATTAAAAAGCTCCTGTTATACTTTTTTCTTGTATTTTTTGTAATGTATATTTCAAGCATTTTTCTTTGTTACGAATCTTTTTATTTTTTTTTAGACAATTTAGAACTTATTTCCAGAAACGGCACAGTTTTTCTAGGTTAGTGATTTAGGGGTACGCAGGTTAGAAAAGGTTGAGAACCCCTGGTTTAGAAGAAAATATGGAAGAATTAAAAATAAATTAATGAATGAATTTTATAATTTACCACTTAATATTCCTTAAAGTGCATATCAAAATATCATAATATGATCATTGATCTATATTTTTCTTTATATTTAACTATAACGAATTTATATATTGATAAAAAAAATCTACATTTATTATTTAATTTTCAATAAAGTTCATAATTATTAAAAAAATTTATAAATACATCTTTTGTTAAAAAGAATTAGAAAAATTAGTTACTGAATTTTATAATTTACCATCTACTATTACTAAATTTACAATTATAAAATATAAAATTACTTTTATTGAAGATATTCATTTTTTAAAATTATTTGAATGTGGAAAAATTCTTGGATAGAAATAGTTTTAAAATATAAATCTGGAAAAACATGATTGGATTATTTATTAGATAACTAACAATAACATTGCGTGTGGTTTATTTGTTTATCTTCTAGATCAGGGGTCTTCAAACTACGGCCCACGAGGCTTCTTATCCGGCCCGCAGAAAGCTTTGTATCTATGAAAAAATTATGGAAATTTACCTATTTCATACCAAGATTATCTATCGTTTACGTGGAGGTTACGTTTTCAAATCAATCATTACATTGCAAAACATTATTATTTTCTCTTTGTGTTTACGGTCAATGTCATGAGGTGTTGGAATCAGTTACCGTCACTTATAGAATCTAGATTCATAACTAGTGTTACATAGATATATTTAAACTTACGATTGAATAATTACGTTTTAAAAGAATTTAATTTTGAACACCCATCAACACTTAGTGAAAGCTAAGGCTTTCTCTCAGTGTTGATGGGTATTGGCTTTCATGAGCCTAATATCTACACTACTCATCAGTCATTTATTTTTGTGTTTACTAACGATAAGAGTGATTTCGTATAGTTTTTAATACAAAATTTTTCGCTTTGCTAATCTCAACATTGCTACACACAACATTAACAATTTCAAGCAAATCATCAACAAAGAACGAAGAGAATGATTGTAAAATACTTGATCTTTTGGTGAGGGTTAGAATAGTTGAATATGGAAGCCAAAAAAATAGTCGCCAAATAAAATAAGCTTTAATTGGTTAAAATCTTCGCCAATATTGAAACCCGAAAAAATCGTTGAAACTGTAATACAAAAAAATAGCCGACAATATTAAATCCTAAAAAATTAGTCTAAACATTAGGGGCCAAAAATAATAAAATTTTTTTTAAAAGGGTGTTAGTTAACTGGGAGATATTATTACTGTAGTAGGTAGTAAATATTCTAGATGTATAGAATATCGTACAGGCAGAGCAGGTGGTCGCCTGTAGCGGCCGTTTTATGAGGGCGGCCGAATGCGTCCTTCGCAATATTAATACTTGCATGTAAAAATTGTAGAGCAATATTCGAATTTTTAAAAAAATATCGTGTGAAAAAATAATAAAAAGAATAATCTCTGAACATCAAAGAGGATTTTTTTATTTAATTATGATTACTGTTTGAGGTAATTTTTTTATTACAAATTTACTTTTTTGTGTTATATTTACAAATGAATAATTAGCAAATTTTTGTTTTTTGTTATTTTACTTAATTCTACTGGTGTTAGGGGCAGCCAAAAAAAATCTTGCCTGTAGCAGCAAATAATCTAGGGCCAGCCCTGTTTATAGATAATTAATGAAGTTAGTTATTTTATTAATTTTTTACCAAAAATTATTTGAATTAAATTGTCGACGATTTTTTGGGACTCTTATATCAAGTCATCGACTAATTTTTTGGCATTTGTTGGATGTCGTTTATTTTTTTGGGTTTGCAGTCGGCTAATTTTTCAAGATCTAATTTGACTCTTTTTTTGACTTCCATATTCGACTATTGTTGCTTTTAATTGATCTTTTCATGCGTGGTGCTCTAGTCAAAGAATTAAAATACATTCTACTGAAAATATATATTGAAAATGCATATTGATTAATTTAAAAAAATTGTTTACTTCATCAATCATCGTAAAGTAGAAAATAAAATCTAATTTTAGGTAAACGAGGCATTTAGAAATGGCTTATAGGGTTTTTTCTAGTTTGTTTATTTGACATCGAACGAATGAAGTCAGACTAAAGTTTTATTCCTATCGAAAAATTATAAACACGACAGTTTCAACAATATTTTTTTATGTAAATTCAAAAATTTATTTATTAACTTTAAGAATCTTATTTGGAATTCAATACAATCTGGCTAAGCTTATACTTTTTTAGGTTACTATCAATTCTCGACCCCCTCCTCCTTTCTTGTTACATTTTGTTAACAAGTACCGAAATAAGACATCATTCAAAAACGATTAGAGAAAAGAACTACTTGGATTTATACGAACTGTGCATTAAATTATTACAATAAATAATTACAATTCATCTCATACGACTAATGAGGCATCAAAACGAATGTAACAACTCACCTAGTCAGCCTTCGGATATGTGAGCAATTCTGTTTCATCAAGAATTTTTACAATAATTGCCTCTGTTTATTCATCGAAATACAAAATTATAATCAGGCAAAGTAATCTCTATTTTCACGTTTCCCATACGATGAAATCTTTGGGAAATAATATTGTTTCTATCAACATAATCTCGCACGTGTAACAAATAATTAAATTTCTATTCGGCGCAATCTTGGTACGAATTCTCCCCGACTGTAGAGAAACGCATTGTTTACTCATAAACAATCTCTAGCGATTAATTATCTTAGCCATCTGTGATGAGGAGTTCCAATGAAGATGATTAATCTCGAAAGACGACAACGAAGACGAAATTGACAATGTAAACTTGATTTTGTTTTTCGAATTTAAATTTTTTACTCACATAAGTCAATAGAAAGACAGGAAAAGTGCAATTACACAATGTCGGAATACAATGCAGAATTATAATTATGTGGTTATTATTATTATTATTATTGCTGCCATGACAACTGAAAAATAGGTAATCTATAATAGGTTCATCTTATTTTGATTCTATATTTTTCTATTGATTAATATGTGGTTCATAAATACACTGATCTGTCGGATAAATGATCAAATGAGCAAAGGATCCATATAATTTTACATAATAACATCAACGGCCAATGAGCATTGGACTCGAACTTGATTGGTTAATAATAATTGAGCTTGAAATGCTGTGCGCATGCAATGAATGATGTCATTAATTATGTTTGAAATGTTTTTCTGTATTTTAACGTTGATGAAACTTTTTATATCGTCTTATGGAAGTCAATCCAGTTCTTTATCGTTGAACTATTCTGTTTTTGAAGAAGTGCCAGTTGGTAAGATAATAGGACACATAATAAAGGATTCAAAGTTAGCAATTGGCTCAAATGGAGTGAACAAATGTCAGCTATTTGACATGACCTCTCATGATCAATCCAAAGGTGTCATTCAAATAAAACCAGAATCCTGTGACCTATTTGTAAGTAGTAGACTCGATAGGGAGCAACTTTGTGACAAGTCCAACTGCATTTTACAAATGTCAGCTTTCATCAACGCTCAAACATGGATAAAAGTTTTTATTGAAATAATTGATATCAATGATAATTCCCCGAAATTTGAATACACCTCTTTTGTCGTTGAGTTTTATGAAAATTCCCAAATTGGATATTCCCAAGAATTACCTTTGGCAACAGACATTGACATTGGACCGAATTCCGTCCATTCCTATACATTAGAACCCCCGCTGGATCTGTTTGAGTTAATGTACACTCCTCCCCGTTCTTTGAAGTTAGTGTTGAGGGGAAAAGTTGATTATGAAAAAAAGTCAAACAGATATTTTTTAACGCGAGTAAAAGCTTGCGATGCCGGTGAAGACCAGTTGTGTTCGAAACTCAATCTAAACATAAGTATCAACGATGTCAACGACAATCGTCCAATTTTTCTCAAATGCAACGAATCAGTGAGAGTAATGGAAGACACTCAATTGAATCAGACAGTTTATCAAGTGTTGGTAAAAGATTTAGATGAAGGTGAGAATGGACGAGTTTCATTTGAAATCAACCACACGCCAGAAAATAGGCTTGCGCGGAGATATTTCTCTGTCAAATCAATTAATGGAGATATTTATTTGCGGAAATCTCTAAATTCTATTGACATTCCAGACAAATTTCATTTAGCCATAACCGCTCGAGATCATGGAGCTATTCCACTTTCATCTGAATGTAAATTAATTTTCAACGTCATTGATATCAACAATCATGCTCCGTCTATCATCGTAAAGCCGACTCTCGGCAATAAATGCCAAGTATGTCACTAATAATAATTATATATAATTATGTTACCTAATAATATTATTATTGTACTAGATTCCAATATCGGGAAAATATAGTGCAAATACTTAGTAATGATTTTCGGGAAGAGAAGGGTGATAATATTAACACATAATAATAACTTGAAACAGTTTGTGTCCAAAAAACCATTTCTCTGACTTGACCTTTTCAGTTAAGGGCAGCTTATTTTCATCGAAATTGACTTGCCCAAGCATTGCACTGGCATCGTAATTTGTAAACCACAATTTAAAATGATTTTTTATTTGTTGTTTTAGTCATAAGCATGAGAAAGAAAAGATAAAAAAATTTGACAATTTAACACCTTAACAGTAAGTAGCTCACCAAACATTATTTTTACGATGAGCAGTTACCAGTAATATCAGATTAACTGTGCTCCAGGGACGGATCCAGAGGGGGTAATGGGGGTAATTGCAGTATTTCCGAATTCTCACATTTTCGAATTTATTGTCTCTTTTGTGAAACGCAATTTTACCACCTGGAATGGCAAGTCCTGAGTTTAAAAAAACCAGGTACACAGATGGTATGTCGCTAGGATCCGATAATTATATCAATTGAAGTTCAATTGATATAATACATTCTAATTTACAAATAAAAAGTGGATCTGAGTTACAAAATTTAAATATAATATAATATATTATTTTTGGATTTTAATTTTGTATTTAATTTATTCAATTATCTAAAGGGTTTTACTTATGAAATTATTCTTTATTATTTTAAAATCCACTTTCTGTTATAAAAGTACCAATCCTTCGAAATCAATCATAAATTTAATTAGTTCCGATAGGTTAAAAGTAATCAAAGAGAATTGTGAACGGATAATACCCATTATCAAAACTATCATTTTCATGGTTCGCCAAAATATAGCTTTACGGTGTAGATATGATGGAAGAATTGATTTAGAATTTGACGAAAATCCGTTTGCGAAATAAAGAAAATTTTCGAGAACTTTTGAATTATAGGGTTGATGCTGGTGACACTGTTCTTGAATCTCATTTAAAAACTTCAAATTCGAATGTCACATACATTAGCAAGAAATTAGTTGAGCCTTGTGGAGATGTCATTAAACAAACCATTTTAAACAGCGTTAAAAAAGCAAAATATTTTTCAGCTGTTTTTGATGAAACAACAGACGTTAGTATAGTTTCACAACTTTCAATACTGTTGACATGTTTATAATAAGAAACTATAGGAGGATTTTTTAGAATTTGTTGATGTTCACGAGTCAATATTTGTAAACCGAGAAATTGGGAAAGAACCAAAAGTAAACGGGGGAAATTCTTGGAAATTAGTCGTTAAAAAACTGCAAGATTTTGGTTTAAATCTTGAAGTAATTTTAAAGTAATTTTATGTTTATTTAAGTATGTATGTATAATATAAGTATTATAAATGGGATCTTTTTGTTATGTTATATGGAATTTGTGAAGAGTCACATTTTTTTAAAATGAAAGTAAGTTTCCTACTAAAATAAAAATATTACTATACTGCCTTTTTTATTACCCCACACATGGAAAATTCCTGGATCCGTCCCTGCTGTACACTGCTTTGTGTATCAAATATGAAGCATTTTACAAGATGTAAATTTTTACTAATAAATTGATAAAATATAAATTTCCTATTCTTGCTATTCATACGATAAAAAAATTCTTTTTTCTACCTGAAACTGATTTTTTTGTTTTTTTTAAATCGGGAATTTTTTAAATAAAATTTTAAGAAAATAACAAAACAATATATTATTTCATTATATTTTTTATGAATATTAGATTTGATTCCACTGCTAAGTTGCCTTAATATGGATCATTCGAAATTCGTATTTGGAAATTGGGAACTTCCGTACCTAGGATTATACCACACGTAATTGGCAAAGGCTGAATATTGGCCGGACAAACGGCAAATCTGTCTGCACTGGCGTCCATTATTTTTTATTCATCCTTTGCGGCACTTTCAGGCAGTATTTAAACAATAATTAAATTTTGTTTAAAATCAAATATATAACCGAATTCCATTACAAAAGACAAGCTTGGAGTTCTTTAAAAAATAACAGAGCCTACAAGATCTTTTTTCATTAAAGAAGTTTATTGAATAGTTCTGGTTCTGTAATATATAAATTTATATGTAAAAATAAGATATTTCGTAAAATTTTAGAGATTTTTTGGCTTTCTAAATATATTTCTTTGAAAATTTCAATTTGGATTTGAAGTTTATGAAAATTTGATAGTTTTATTTCAATTTTAAAAATGAATAGTTATCAACAATAGCTAGTGACAGGAAAGGTTCAAATGGAAAGAACAGAATATCAGCTAAATTATTTTTTTTACTTCATTTTCTTTTTATTATTATTATTATTATTATTATTATTATTATTATTATTATTATTATTATTATTATTATTGCTTAAAAGAATCACAGAAAATTGGCTTTGAATTGAATAAAAGAAAACACCAATCTACAAATATATATATTCTACCTTAATATATTTCGACAGCCTCACTGTCATATCGTCAGGTAGTTTTGAACTTAAAACTATATTGATTTAAAATGTTGTCAGAAATTTGTATTTATTGATGCATTTCAAGTTCTACTTAAATTGTGTTCGAAACTTGGTTATAAATATATATTTCACGGCTGCCCGTCAGTTCCACTTTCAAGTTTTTGTTGACGGTCGACTTATGGAATTGATCGATATTAGTAAACGCAATTTTTTGCTACAAAATGAATATAAATGTTTTTGTTGGAAAGTTTGAAAATATTTTAAATTTCAATTTTATAAAATTTATTAAATTAAAATTTTTAAATAATTGGAATTTTTTAAAATAGAGTTTGATATTTTTAATAGGAATAATTTTTAAAATTTAAATGAAGAAATTTGTTTTAATAAAGTATTTTAAATCAATATAGTTTCAAGTTCAAATCTACCTGACGATGACAGTGAGGCTGTCGAAATATATTGTTGTAGAATATATATTTGTGGATTTGTGTATTATTATTATTATTATTATTATCGAATTTGCATATTTAAATTATTTAAAAATCATTTTTAGATCTGAATAAATAATTTTAAAAATTTTATTTGAATCTAATAAATTTATAATATTGATAAATTAAATTTGAAAAAAGTTGGGAAATTTGTTTCAATAAATAAAAAAAAATTGGTTTAAAAATAAATTTGTTGAATACAGTTGAGTGAAAGAAAATATCAATCAGAGAAAAAGAGGAGAAAGCGAAAGTCTAGTTAAATTTTGATTATAAGTGATCAGGACCTATTTTAGTGCGACATTTCATATTTCATTTTATGAATAAACATTGAATTATACAGAAATTGGCTAACATTGTTATTTATTTAAATTTTATTTATATAAATGATTCCGCTATCGACAAAAAAAGTTTTTAAAGTTTATTATTATTGTTATTATTATTATTATTATTATTATTATTATTATTATTATTATTATTATTATTATTATTATTATTATTATTATTATTATTATTATTATTGTTATTGCTATTATTATTATATAGATTATTGAAAATACAATCGGAATGACAACAGTTGCTTTGATAATGGTTACAGATGGTGACAAGGGTAACAATGGAAAAGTGAACTGTGAGTTGAGCAACACGAGCTATTTTGTAATTTTAGAAAGATGGGAATTTACTTCTTCCACCTTTAAGCTAATAATTAAAAAACCCTTGGATCGAGAATTGATGTCTTCTATTAATGTTTCGATTGTTTGTAGGGATAATGGAATTCCAGTTAAAAGCACTTTGAAATCCATTTCGATTTCCGTAATTGACATAAATGAATATCCTCCTGCCCTAAAAGTAGAGCCTAGTTACAATGTCATTCCCGAAGATTTACCAGTCAATTCCTCTTTTGCCAAAGTTATCGCTACTGATAAAGATCCAGATGCTAATCTGAAGTTAACAATAATTTCAGATAATGATGGTTTTTTCGAAATTGATGTCTTTGGAAATCTAAAGTTAATGAAACCATTAGATAGGGAGTTAAGACCATTTCATCCTTTGGTTGTATTGGTAACCGATAACAGTCCTCCAAATTCCAGAACAACAAGTCTTGCATTAAATATTACAATATCAGACATCAATGATAACATTCCAAAGCTTCTTGAACCAACTTCTTTTCATCTCTACGAAAATCTAAACGGTAACTCAACTATAGGTCAGTTGAAAGTATCGGATCCCGATTCAGGATTAAATGGAAAGGTGAAATTCTTACTCATTCACGCATATACTATAAATGACAAACTAATCAAAGACACATTTTTTGTAAATGAAGATGACGGAACAATATTCTCCATTCGTCCAATTGACAGAGAAGTTACATCAGAAATAATTCTTCGTATTCTTTTAACAGACCAAGGTTCACCATCTTTAAGTCACGAAGAAAAAATTGTATTAAAAGTGGCCGACGAAAATGATAATGAACCGATTTGGACATTTCCAAGCGATGAAAACAACCAATTCAATTTTTCTATCAGTTCTTCCGCCGCACGGCTTAGCGCCAGAGAGAGCTTCATTGTAAATGTTCAAGCTTCGGATCCAGACTCTCCGGAAAACGCTAATATTTCTTTCAAGCTGATTTCAGCGTTTAAAGACAACATTCCAGTTTATTTATTTACCCTCGAACTCATGACCGGAAATTTAGGGACCAATGGTGAACTTTCAGAGGGCCTTTACATTTTAAAAATGATGGTAATAATTTAGTTTTAATTCAATTCTTATAATATTTTTTATAATTTTAATTTGTACAAAATCATCCTAGACATGTGAAATTTTAGAAAATTTATGCACTGATACAGCTAGCAAAAATTACAATTATAAAAATTTAACTTCATGTTTTTTGTCTTTTTTATCTATCTGGGACAAGTTGAGTTCACAAGGAGAAAAATACTTTCAAATTTATTATTCTATTACTGATAAATTGTTACAAACTGAAGGTTCATTGGGGTCATTGGGGTCATGACCAGATTATGCATTTCAGACCTCAATACTGCCAGATTCCAAATTATTGTAGGTAAAATTTTCATCCCTCCGAGTTTTGGAATGATCTGGAATGCGTAAAATATTTCAAATAATCCTACTCTTACTGATATTATCAAAAAGGATATTTTTTCTCATGAAAATAGGAGGCGTCCTTTCTGTAAGGGAACTTAACTGTTCCTAATTGGTTTTAAGGATTCATAAACTGAGTACCTTTGAGAAGAAAAATTAACAAAGAAGTAAGTTGAACCGATTCTACATTGTATTTTGAGATTTCTTCAAATTTAAAAGTGCAGTTTAATTAAACAACTCTGACTATTACAAAATCATTTATCAAATGGGACATAACCCAATTTCAGATTTTGATAATAAACACTCTCATGGACTCTGGGGAAAATTCAGGCTGACTCACAAAGATTAATTATATCTGAATTTCGTTAGAAACAAAAGAAAATGTTTATTAATAATAATAATAATAATAATAATAATAATAATAATAATAATAATAATAATAATAATAATAATAATAATAATAATAATAATAATAATAATAATAATAATAATAATAATAATAATAATAATAATAATAATAATAATAATAATAATAATAATAATAATAATAATAATAATAATAATAATAATAATAATAATAATAATAATAATAATAATAATAATAATAATAATAATAATAATAATAATAATAATAATAATAATAATAATAATAATAATAATAATAATAATAATAATAATAATAATAATAATAATAATA
This sequence comes from Schmidtea mediterranea, assembly GCA_022537955.1. Lineage (NCBI taxonomy): Eukaryota > Metazoa > Platyhelminthes > Tricladida > Dugesiidae > Schmidtea > Schmidtea mediterranea. The sequence goes on from CM039681.1 coordinate 44,996,816, forward strand.
ATAATAATAATAATAATAATAATAATAATAATAATAATAATAAATAATAATAATAATAATAATAATAATAATAATAAATAATAATAAATAATAATTAATAAATAATAATAATAAAAATAATCATTTTGCAAAAATAGTGAAGAATTAAATTCAAATTAAAACAAACATTGAATTGTTATTCTGCAAATAAATTATAAATGGGAGAATTCATAAGAAATAAGAATATCATCAAATATTGTTCTCATTTAATACAAAATGATGTTCTGACATCATTTTCAATAGAACAATTAAAACTTCAAAGCTGAAGTCCTTTCAAGTTTTCCAGTAAGTTTCCTGTCTTTCATTGTTAGTTTCAACGAATTTCAAAAGTTGTTCTATTTTCGATGATTTACCAATTGTCAATTAATTTCTGTTTTTAGTTTTTTTTAGTTATTTTTTCCTCCTTACTCGTATGATTTTATTGAATTTCGGAAGAGTTGGCGTTCAGCTATTGAGTCGACGACAACCGTTGTTCAGAGAGTCTGATATTAGCCGGAAAGTCGACGCACGTCACTTTGGGTTTCCTTTTGATCTGAAATTGACAATGACTTCGACTTTGGTAATATAATATTCCAAATTGAAATTTATTACAGAAATGAACGTGGAAAAAGAATTTTTTTAATATATCGAGGAGTTTGCTAACATGGTGAGACCAGTGAAGTCTTCATCCGGTTCATAGATTTTAATTCTTTTTCTCAACATAAAATCCAAAGTAAGAAAAAATTATTAGTACCTGTCAAGATAAGATATTTCTAACGAAATATAAGAGTTTAGGAACTACTTTAAATTCATTGGGAAATGTTAAAATGAAACCTTTTGATGAAATGTTGAAGGTAAACTGATTCTAGTGCAGTGGTTTCAAATCTTTCTGGTACTGTGACCCCTTGATAACATTTTCCAAGTTGTGGTGACCCCAACAATAAAATTAATAGGGTTGCTCCTCGTTCACTGATTTTTGCAGCTAACTATCATGTTTTTGACTTCTAAATATCTGATTTTATTTATATTTAATACTTAACACTATAAATTCAGAGTAGAAGTATCGATTAAATTTGAAATGATAGTAAGAAACCACTGAATAGCGTAAACAAATTATTTTCAAAATAAATATAGGAATATATACATCTGCTCAAGATATTTACTGAAATTATTCCATAACTCATAATTTGTTTGGATATTCATTTCTTGCTGTCTTAATACTCTAATACTGATTTTCAAGAATAATTTGTTTTAATCGTCCCACATTAAGTTAAGAACGTAAAATTAAGTAATTTAAACTATATCGATTAGAGTAGCCTTTGCCCTAAGGTCAACAATTGAATTAATTAAAAAACGGGATTTCCCTCCAAACAAAGAAATTCCGCATTGACATGACTTTTTTAAATATTGTGAGCTAAACATTAAGAAGAGGGGAGAGGGTCTTCGCAAAAGGACAAAAGGGGACAATAATGAGGGACAGGGAGGAACAAGGAAGGGATTCAACAATTTATTTTTGGGATATCCAAAATGGATGCTCTTTTAATTGATTTTTTTAAGCATTCGAATTAACATATATCATTTCGACATTGAGACCTACATTTATTCGACGTTGTCTTTAGTTCATAATTCTTTTCCATCATTCTGTAATTGTCTTTTTTTATGGTTTCGTAATAAGGATTTCACCGATTTACTATACTAAATCTTTTCAGATGCTTCCTTATTTCTTTCTTGTTAGCACTTTTTTATATGTTTTTAGAGATCTTAAAGTTAGATATTTAAAAATATTTTCATTGAATAATTTTTAAAATTTAAAATTAATTTTTAATAAATTATATATATATATATATATATATAGTAAGACCCGCTTAACGCTGGGTAAGCATCCCATCAAAGTAGAGCGTTATACGAAACAGCATTAGGCGGGGTGTTACTGTAATAAAAGAAATTATGCTGAGAATTTATAACTTAATTAAAAAATAATATATTATAATAGAAGTATTTTTATCGCTTTAGCAATGTCAAAGAAAATACCAAATTCGTCAAAAATAGACATATTCCTGCTTAAAAATCATTTTGATTTAGATGTTTTGAAAGACCTCGAAGCGTTTTAATCTCCCCCTCACAGATATAACAGATACCAAAATGTAGCTTTTAACAATTCTTTTCGCATTAAAACTGATTGGGTTATTTTCCTTATTCTGGCAAATGAAAAAAGTTATATTATCCTAATGTTTATAAGCTTTTGAACTGTTGGTTTTGCTTTGATTTAATGTTTTTCTGTATAATAATGCTCCTCTGATGTTATTTTCATAAAAGAATGGGAAAATATGAGTTTATACAACTGTGGATCATTCATAATTATCAGTGACGCAATAATCATCCGAAATTATACTATAGGTTTGCTTTTCCTGTTGTATTTTCTATTCTTTCCACAAGGTGACTCAATGCCTTGTTTTTTAATCTGTTTACTCACAGAATTTGTTAATGAGAAATGTAAATATTTATATATGGATGACACTGATTTAAAAAAATTTTTTAATTATTTTTAAACAATTTTAGTACGTTAAATAATTTTTTAAGAGAAAGAATCCATTTTTCTGAGTAAATTTTTCTAATTATTGTGCTTTTTTTATTTGCATTTTCTAATGTGATTTATTAGAAAATTATAGTTTCTTGGTTGCAGCATGAATAAAATGTCAGCAACTTGTGCTGGATTGAGTCGCTAAGCACGTAGTGAGCTATCTATATCAAATGTCAATATGATGTGCACATCACAGCGTGTAACCCTTACTAGGTTAGCAGTTCTATTAAAATGTTACTTAAAGAAGTTAAAATAACAAGTGATTAAATAAATTAATAATAATAATAATAATAATAATAATTATAATAATTATAATAATTATTAGTATTATTATTTCATAAAATATTATATTATATTATTTATTAAAATATTATCTAAGTGAAAGTTTTGCCTCAAGGACTTATCTTGTTATTGACTTGTTTAAGTTATTCATTATGAGTTACTGTACTTTAGCGGTAGCTGCAACGGCAAGAAAGTATTATCGTCGGTAGAAGAAACTTAAAGGAAGACATTTAATATTTTATTTACATGGTCATAAAATTGACTCGCTTTTCCTTTCAACTTGCTGTTGTCATATTTCCAAAGTTTCGCCTGGGTAAATAAACACATTAGAATATTCCTTTTTAAAAATGATTTGTTGTTTTTTAGTTTTATTAAAATTATTTTTATTACAATATTTCTTCTATAAAGTCTAAATGCTATAATATGCCTTTACTGCAGCTTTCAAGTTTATTAAAAAAAATAATAAATTTATTCTAACAAATTGGCAAAATTTGAAACATGTTGCAAACGCTTGATATATTAATTTTTAATAGATTTTTGGTTTTCGAATTACTAATTGAATAAAAATGATATTTAATAGGATTTCTAATATCAGACCAGTTTCGAACTTATTGGACTCTCGTCGGTACTATGTAAGAAACTGTATCTCACCTATAACCGAACCTAACAATTTTTAGACACCAGAATCTGAACACACCACCATTAGACTGATCAAATTGCAATTTTTGTATACAACTTTTTTCAAATATATATGAAATTATTTAATATTTTACAAACTTGGCAACTCATTTCATTCTTGTATCACCATATAGATGCAAGCGCATGCACTGTTTGTAATGACATCCGATTGCGATACGTAATTAAAGAGAGTCAAATCAAACCAAAAACATTTTGAAGTGGTTTTCCTTATAAAATACATGTTCCTTTGAATGTATGAAGTTTTCTTCGAGATTTTAAATAACTCGACTATTTATGTGTGATTTGAGGAAATATTTCACGGGATATATACATTAACGCAAAATTTAGTCTACATTGATATAGATTAAGTCATTTAATTGGCACGCAATACAAATACTACAATATATACAAATGCATAACTTTAATAAAAGATTTAGTCATTGAAACGCTTATAACAATACATATGACAGTGCAAATAGCGACGGTTTGTCGCGAGGCTTTAACTGGAAAATATTCTACGTCTTTTTTATTACGTAATTTCAGGTGAGAATGCAAAAGAAAGACTCCAAAATCCGCTTAATAGTTAATAGGTTATCTTCATGAGACTTATTATGTCACAGTCGATCTGTCACTGTTTTATAATATATACAAATAAATAAATCTTTTCAAAAATACAATAGCAAATACTAAAACTTAAATTTCAGCGTCAATTAAAACAATTCTACGAAAATTAAAACAAATTCATTTGAATTATCATAAAATCTCTGACTCTGATAAAGTATGAAAATTAGCGAAAAAGAATTTTACTTTACTCATTTTCTCAATTAAAATTCTCCAAGATTTGCTGGCGAGATAATTAGGAATGTCAAAGCAAAACCAGTTGTCTGAATACCGAATTAATTTCAAATGATCAGGATCCCCCTCTTTATAAAATAATTATGCAACAACTCTACGAATTTTGAATTTTGAGTTCCTTTAAGAATTTATTTAATTTTTCTTAGAATTTTTAGCGAGATCAAATAATAATAATAAATTAGTACTAGCAATTATTATAATAATATTAATAATAATAATAATAATAATAATGATAATAATTATAATAATTACAAGAAATCTACATTGTGGTATAAAATTTATAAACGAAATATATTTAATTTTAATAATTTAATTAAAAGTTTTTTTAAATAATTAATAATTTGTTTGAATATATAAATAAAAATCCATATTAACTCTTTGGCGATATCCAAAGCTGATGGAATTGTTAAACTTTTGTAGCGGATCTTGTCTAAAGCATCGTTTGAATTTGAAATTAATTCTTGAAAGAAAAAGATTCCTTTGTTGGAAAAGAAGGTTTTGATGATCAGCCTGAATAATCGTGAGATTTCATCTTGAAAAGCCAATGTCTCATTGTCATTGATAGTTTCAATTAAATTCCCAATTCCATATTGATAAAATGCAAAGTCAATCAATTTTTGTAGAGTTGTAACTTGATTCATTATATATCAAATACAAACGCAAAAGATCAAAGAAAAGACAAAATTATATTCCAAGAAAATCTTTAACGAATTCCGATCAAAAATCAAATTCCAAATCTATTTTCCATAAATCAAAAAATTAACCATTTAACAAAATTTCAATTCCCAAAGATAATTCTACAATTTGAAAGAAAATGAATTCCATATAAAAAATTAATTTAACAAACACAATAATGATAATAATAATAATAATAATAATAATAATAATAATAATAATAATAATAATAATAATAATAATAATAATAATAATAATAATAATAATAATCAAGATGTTAAAGATTTTTAAAAAAATTTCCAATTTGTTTGAATGAAAACCTCGCCAAAAATTGCAATTACAAATGCAAATATTCAAATTCAAGTTTCTTTTCAATGTTTTTATTTATCAAAAAAATCATTTATTATTTCTCGAAATTGGATCAGATATTTGTATAAATTGGTAAGGATTAATTGTGAAATGAACTTCTCCTTAAGTTCAGAGTTTATCCCAAGAGAAAATTTCTCAAATTATCCCGAACTGTGTTAAAATTCGAAAAATTAAATATTCATTTTACTAACTCAGATAATATAATAATTAATTAGTATTTCAATAATATAAGAAAATAATAATAATAAATTATTATTTTTATCTTTTATTATTATTGGATTACTAATTAATTATTATATTTTTAGTAAAATAAATATTTATTTATTTAATTTTTAATTTTCGAATAATAAAAAATAATAGTAATAATAATAATAATAATAATAATAATAATAATAATAATAATAATAATAATGTTATAATGTTATAATAACGTCTTTTGAATTTCATCACTGATTTCTTTTCATTTTCAAATGAAATTATGTTTATATTTATGAATCAGTTATGGTATCGATGTTTTTTTGATATTCACGAATTTTAGCCATTATTGAACCGCCACAACGCCACACTTTAATAAATGCAAGTATTATGCGACAGAGAGCAGTGTGCTCTTGTTTTATTATATTCTAGATTTGAATGAATGGGATTATTTATGTTTATGTGATATGTTAATGTGTTAAACGTACAAGACAATCGTGAAATAAAATAGAAAATGACTTTAGTTTTATCATTGCCTCGTCATTATCCAATTTATAGTAGGAATGGAATAATTTACTGACTAATGGCTTAATGGATTAATTAATATTTTCTCATCAAGCTAATTTACGTAGGATAAATTTTACTAAAATTGAATACATCTTATTGTTATTCTTTTTCTTTATCACTTATATATGTATATATATATATATATATATATATATAATGTCTACATATGTGTGTGTATTTTAATTAAACAATTCATTTACTTAGGCATCAGATAATGGCCGTCCTCCCAAGCATTCGAAGGATGCCACTCTTTACATTAAAGTCTATTCGTCGAATTCCGGATTCTTTTTTGGTGGTGAAACTGACCGACTGAGTCTTACTCTTATCGTTGCATTAGCATCAGTTACCTGTATTATTTGCGTTTCCCTGCTAGTAGCAATAATTATAGTCCGTCGGCATCGGTATAGCTCTATACAATATTCAGTAAACGTTCATACAAACGACCACAATAGTTTAGTTAATGACAGTCTCACAAAATGGACGGAGGAGCAGAATCAGTATATTGATACCTGGAATTATCCACCGCATTACTGTTCATATCCCGTTATACCGGGCGTTCAAAAATTATCATCAATCGGTGAGCCTCTGTTGCCTCCTCCGGGACCGAAAGATGTGTTGAATAGTATGAATAATTCAACTCACGTAACAGAAATGTTTTTATTAACACAATTAAATTTAATTCTTATAAATCTAGATGTGTTCTGTCATGCATCTTCGACGTCCGACAAACCAGGATATAGATGTTTCCAGCGCGGATTCTGGAAGAGGGGCCAGTGAGGAAGAAAACATATTCAATGAAGCTAAAAGTAACATTTAACTCATTAAATTTACATAGTAATATTTTCTTTAAATAGATCGTGAATCTGTGAGAAACAGAGGTAAAATGTATCCAACAATGCCGCCTATTTCTTCTGTATGCGCTTGCCAAGATTCACTGAGCTTGTGCGGATCGTGCGCAAATAACGTCGGTAGTCAATTTCATTATCAATACGTAACATATACACCAACGTCGTATCCGAACTATGACGACATCGACAGCTCCATCCAGTTTCATACTTCAAGGCCGCAAAATGAGCAGTCAAATCGTAATTATCACACGATAGACACAATGGTCACAGCTACTTCCATGGGCTCCTATACTGATGTCATTCCAATGGATTCAAACATTCAACAGAATTTACCGAAGGATATGTCATCATTTCTTGGTCCTCATAGTAATGTATAAGTGTTCGCTAAACAGTATTTCTGTGGTTTTAGTGTAGATGTGTCCGAATATCTCACAAGCGAGTGATATCTTCTAATTTCCCAAAAACAATATATTTGTGTTTCGGTATTTTCAATTGATATATAAATAATACAGTGATCGTCTCAATGACTTTATTAATTATTTTTATTGGAGAGGGGTTGCCTTAATTTATATAGTATAACTATTGGGTTATATATATATCAGTATTTTTGGAAATTCGCACCTACCGATAGTTGCAGATCTTTTAAATAGTTAATTTTTTTAACATGAAATTGACGCAAATGATTTTTATGATGATTATAAAAGTCTAAATAAGGAATGGACTGGGAAGTTATGCATACGGGCATATAAAGTAAATGGAATTATGCTATTTTTGACCATAATACTCCATTTTTTTGTGAAATCTTTTATTGACATCTTTTAATTGACAATAGTTAGGGTATAATTTACCTAGTAATAAAAATTATTTAATTTTTTATTAAATTATTTATTAAAAATAAATGCACAATTAGTGTGCATCCAATCAAAATTGTTAACTATAAATGAAAATTAGATTTTGGATGAAAAAGCAAGAATGTCGAAAATATATGAAGTACTCATAGAAGAAAATAGTACAGCTGTTATTGGGATGACATGCAAGCTTCCTGTTCAATACCTTCAATACAGTATGAAGTATTTAAAGTTTCGTATTACTTATACATTCAAGGTAAATTTTTAATTCAATTTAACTTGATTAATTATTTTTTAGGAATCAGTTAATTAAAAAGCTTATGAATACAGTATTCAGATTGGAAATATCGAAGATGAAGATAGAAAAAATATTGCAGATATTCTTCATTTGATGAACAAGGACATGGTTTATAATGAGAGATTTTCATTTATTAATTGTGAAAGTAAATTGAAGGAACAAGTACAGGATAATAAAAAATACAAAATTCAGATAATTATTCAAGGAGTTAAGATTAACAATTCTATTATCAAGCCTATTTGGAAAATCAAAATGTTGTTGAATAAATTTTTTAAAAATTATCTTGTGTGTAGTTTTTATAAAATTTGTTTTATGTATTTTGTTGAGCTTTATAAAAAGAAATTTGAGCAGGGATCTGCTGTATTTTTATATCAAAAATAATATAATAAAATATTAAAAAAAAATCAAGGGATCTGCCAAATTTTCATATAAAAAAATATTAAAAAAATAATAATAAAAACAATAAAAACTAACATTTTCGTTCATTAATTGTAAATTCATCGTCAGTCTCTTCACAATCTGATTTCACTAAATTTGAAGAATTGCTTTCAAAATCTAAAAAATATTTTATTTAATTTAATGACAAATTAAAATTAATACTTGATTCGTTATTTACAGGTACAGCGAAAGTTCCCGCAAGTTGATAACGCTTTTATCTGACCGCTTCCAAATTCTAATAAACCATTGAACTTAGGAGTTTGTCTGTGAGACCTTGAAAAATTGTGCTGTATTGAATTAAATTTTATTTTAATAAATTAAAAAATAAATGAAATATAAAGTAAACAAAACATTTCACACTATATTATTTAAACAAATTAATTTTTTTTATGTTTTGAAATTACTTACCAAAATAAATAAAAATTTCAAAGAACTAAATTTGAGAAGTTAAGCATAATTCGTTTGAGAAAAATTGATTTTCAGATAATATTGAAATAAAATATCATATTGTCGATAACAATAAAAACTTCAGTCAATTTTTAATTTGATATATTGATTCAAAGACAAATGGGTCTCAACCTTTTTACAAAAATACATGATTTGTCCATACGTTTAGGAATACTCTTGTAGATTAAATTGTATTAAAAAAGTAAAATTGAACAACATTACATCTGCTGTATTTTCGTAGGAAAATATGTTAAACAAAATAAATGTTCACAAAAGGTTTGTCCAACGTTGGGAATCACTGTCTTAAATTCTATAAATTATAATTGACTGGTTGTCTGTAAGAGGACCTTATATTTCATTAGCAGTGGATGTTACCCTTGCACTCATAAGACGAAGATTGTAAAAATTAACTAAAAAATAATTTCTTGAATATTTTTAATATTCGTCTAGATTAAAATTGACTCAAATAAGAATTTCCCATCACCATATGTTGTTGGAATGATTTTAATTTATAATTTTCCATAAATTTCGTTCTTCAGTTAAATCTGGAATTTCATTGCTGCTAAAGTCTTTAAAAAATTTATCCACATGGAAAAGATTTTAATGCTGCTAGAAAATGGTTTCGATTTAACTAAACGCCCTGGGTTTGGGTACCCAGGGATTTTGATAAGGAGCGTTCGGAAGCTTATTTGCTATAAGCATTAATTTGAGATTACACAAAGGTATTTTTTTCCAAAGGCATTAAGTTTTGCATGGGAAAATAAAATTTTTACTTATTCAAATTTTAAACATGAACATTTTTTTAATAAAATATTTTTCCGATTAAATTACTACATATAATCCATTAAAATTTCAATCTCTCTTTTGTCATATTATTTTTCAAAGAAATTCCATATCATTTTCCATTAATGATAGAATATCTCGAATTATTCATTTTATTCATTATTATTATTATTATTATTATTATTATTATTATTATTATTATTATTATTATTATTATTATTATTATTATTATTATTATTATTATTATTATTATTATTATTATTATTATTATTATTATTATTATTATTATTATTATTATTATTATTATTATTATTATTATTATTATTATATTATTATTATTATTATTATTATTATTATTATTATTATTATTATTATTATTATTATTTTTTTTTTTTTTTTTTTTTTTTTTTTTTTTTTTTATTATTATTATTATATTATTATTATTATTATTATTATTATTATTATTATATTATTATTATTATTATTATTATTATTATTATTATTATTATTATTATTATTATTATTTATTATTATTATTATTATTATTATTATTATTATTATTATTATTATTATTATTATTTATTATTTTATTATTATTATTATTATTATTATTATTATTATTATTATTATTATTATTATTATTATTATTATTATTATTATTATTATTATTATTATTATTATTATTATTATTATTATTATTATTATTATTATTATTATTATTATTATTATTATTATTATTATTATTATTATTATTATTATTATTATTATTATTATTATTATTATTATTATACTTTTGCTGTCATAGGAATATCCTAGGAGATACTTGAGGTGTTCCATTTCCCTTCAAACTTTGTCCTTTTCCTAACGTGAAGAAAATATAAAAATAGCATCCTTTTAATAAAATGTATATGAATTTAGAGGAGCATTAGCATATTTTAATCTGAATGATTCCCCAATTAATAAGTGAAAATATTTGTAGAGTAAAAACACAAAGCTAAATCAAGCTCGAGTTTCTGCGATGGAATAAATTTCAGAATTCTTTGACATGCATCGAACTAATTAATAGAGCATTTCGGAGGTAGAATAAGTTAAGTAATTAATTAAATTCTGGTAGGAATTTTTAATAGAAACATTTTTTATGAGAGTGTTTTTAGAATGAAATTCTCTGATGTTGCTCAAGGCATTTCTTTTGAGTTTTAAAGGGAGATGATCAAATGCAAAGTTCTTGAATATCCATTAATACTTGAGAAATAGCAAGAGACTCGTATATTAAATTAAAATATATTTTCCTAATAAAATACACTTTAAAAAATTTACCATTTGAGTAAGCAGGAATTCCAGTCATCCCTATTGCTTTGGTTTGGTGGGGTGTCGGTTTTGACGTTGGGAAAATATCCCGGTAAATGGGCTCTAAATTTAATAAAATCTACCTTTGGATAGTTCATAAATAAATTTTAGGTTAATAAATGTTTCGTTTTAATTATTAGGTTTTTCAGAATTGTGCAGAAATAATACATCTTTATACTTGCCCACCTTCAGACCTTCAACCAACCTTCAATTCCTCATTGATTTGATTACATTATGCTCAGCACAGTTGATTTTATGTTCATCTTTTATTGTGTTTAAAAGTCTTTGAAAATGTATTCAATAGATTAAGAGAAAGAAGTAAACTCTCTAATAGCTCTAAAACCGGGAAGCAGCCGTTTTTTTGGAATTATAATTTTTATACAAATACTTTTGAGATTATGGTGTTGTTTTGGAAATATTGAGTGCACAGCCATCTTTGTATTGAAAGCTATTTTGCACAATTGAAATTTTTCATTGCTGCGTTTTGCGCATAGACAGAAAATATATCACGTATTTCATCAGTCGTATTTTCAATTTTTAAAATTCAAACAACATTACCTGAAATGAACTTTATCCTTATTCATTTTCAATGTCTTTTCTTATAAATCCTGCGAGTTTATATTATTAATAAAACAAAAAAGAATAAAAAAGGGCGAGTAACATTAGAAAATCTGTTTCCTTTTTAACCTCACATTTATGTATATATATATATATATATATATATATATAGAACAGAAAGAGGCTGGAAATTATTGCTAATACATGTATAAAATTTATTTTTTCTTTTTTATTATTATTATTATTTAAAAATTTAAATTTTTAAATTTTTAAAATCATTTTATTGCTTTTTTACATATAATCATACTACTTAAAAATCATTCATAACATTCAAAACATTCGCACATTAATTTTTGGACTAATGACCTTATCAACAATACTTTACATATACCACATTCCTAATAATTATTAATAAATTTTTAAATTCAGATATACCTTTTTCGATCCATTCAATTGACAATGCTCAAGAACTCGTGTACATATATTATGTGAATTCTCTCCAAAAAATATGTGGTATTACACTCATTACATATAAATTGATAAGCGAGATCCGAAAACAATCCAACCGGAGATTCTAACTCATTAATGAACATATTTCATACCTAACACGAATTAGAAACGATTTTATAATCTAAATTTCTTAACTGGTTACTTATCTTCTTAAAATTTATAAAACTTTTTAAATACGACAATATCAACACAAATTTTGGCTTATTATCGATAATCGATTTACACCTATTAGTCAAATTACAATCAGACATTCTCAAACATGGATCCTTAGGATTCTTAATCAACTTGTCAACAGTTTCTTTTATCATCCATAATAAAAATGATTTCGAATTCACATTTTAAAACAACAAATCCACAAATTTTTCAAAACTGAGTACTGAATTTTCAAAATTAGAAAATAAAACCATAAACGATAGATTAATCCTTTCACTATGTTTCTCTAATACTTAAATTTACAAAACCTTTCCGGAGAAGTAAAAATACGGATGTCAGTTAGTTTTCTATAAATCTCTGTCTCATAGTGTTTATTTTTGCGTTGGATCAATAAATCCAAAAACTCAGTCAATGACTCTACATGTCATTCATATACCGTTTATAAACAATGTGTGAGTCTGTTGAAATATATCGTAAAACGAGTATTTAATCGGAATTATTTGTTAGTAAAAATTTCCCATACATATTTATTTTATTAATAAATTAATAAATTAATTATTATTATTATGATTATTATTATTATTATTATTATTATTATAATTATTATTATTATTATTATTATTATTATTATTATTATTATTTTAATTATATCATGAAAATTTTTTTTGAAAAGATTTTCATCTAAAAATTAACAGCAGAATGAGTCAGGTTGAGATATAATAATAATTATTGTAATAATAATATTCATAATTATTCTCACCATATTCTCTGATAGAAGTTGATTTCAATTGGGCAACAGCAGCAGTGTCGAAGGAAATAAAAAAAAGAAATCATTAAATGTGATGCCATTCTAATGGGAAAATGGCGTCGACATCTGTCGAATGCATTGAAAGAGACATATTGCGGGAATGCACGTCAGAATCCCACATAGAAACTGACGGATTCTATTCATAACTGAATGTTAAACTCTTGGCGTATTAATGAAAAATGTACAGTCTGATACAGTATATGCATTGAGTAGAGAGGGGAGAATTTTATTGCAGTTTAATTTCTGGGGAAATATATATATATATGCGTAAATATATCCAGATTTTATATATAAGTAACCAAAATTCTGTATTCAGGAGGGGGGTCGCATAATCGAAGTTATAGGCTGATGGTTATTTTTTTAACATAGATAACTTCTTTCATAATTTCTCCCTTCCATAACAGTTAAAGTTTTATTTGTGATTTTAAGGTTGCCTGGTGGATGAAATTCGACAGGATGTGAACGGGTAAATTTGCGTTGCGGAGAACAGAGTTGGATTTTATTTGAAATATTATTTTAAAGCTTTTTTTGGTTAACATGTCTGAGTAAAATCTATTTTGAACAATAGGTAAACAAAATCATTTTTCCAAGAAGTATAAGGTTATTGAGGCCTTGCTAAAGTTCATGAAGTCAGTTCCAAGACTATATAACTAAGAACTTTTGATTTAATAAGGAGATTTGACAACAAAACTAAAATCTTTTTTTTCTCCTTTTGTTACTCATTCTTTATTTTCCTTACAGAAATGTATACCAAACCCATCTTGACACATAAATACTGTCTGCAAATCGTGTATTACATGTGATTCAAACAATAAATCAGTTATTCAATCTCTTGTGATTCACGCAAAAAATCTTTCTTTCATATTGAAAACCGATTTTTGTTTTAATCTAAATGTTTCGAATTTATATTATGACATTTATAAAATGTTCTTTCGCCGATTTATTTGTTTTCTTTATGCAACCGACAAAAGTAAAACAAATAAATTAATGGATATTTGAGTTTTCATGACTACAGCAGTTACTGAAGTTAATTAAATTATTAATTTTATTTTTATAAATTTTTTTTTAGTAAAACAAAAACTATCTTTTTAAAAGTTTTAACTATTTTTCAATTTATACTTTTAGAAGAATCTTGGAGAAATATTCAAAATTATTCTTTAATTAAAATTTGTTTTAATCATCGTTTATTTATAATATATTCTATAATAAGAAATTTAAATAAAGATTTCTTTCGTGGAAAAGATATATCAAAATGAAGTCATAGAAAAGAAGTGAATGCGTAAATTTCATGAATTATATTAGGTTTCTGTAATTATTATAATCATATAAATAATGTTTTCTTTCCGTTTTTGTTTAAATGAATGGTTTTTATGAATTTCTGATGGGAAGTCTATTACTATCACGCTGATATATTTCCTGCATAATATCGCACGAGATTTTTGGATTATTGAAAATTTTTTAGCTAATATTTTTTATTTTATAGATAACGAAGGAAACTTATATTTAGAAAGTCTAGTAAAATCAAATATTTAATTTTAAAGGTTTTCATTTCAAATGTTTTTAAGCAAAGGGAGAACTTCTTTTTATGGAATATTTGAATTTGAAGTTGTTTATTTACCATATATATCATATATATCATAAAGTCTTTATGACATTCTTTGACAGTTTTATCATTTTTTTTATTTTAGATTTTGTCTATCTAGTGGTGTAAAGTCCATCTCTAGGATCGTAAACTCTACATTTAAAAATACCTTTGTAGATGGTGAGTAGTTTTGTGTATTAATAAGTTAGCATTGAATAATATATTTATTTTCAATGTTGATAATGTTAAATAAAAAATAAATTTATCTAATGCGGTAAAAAAAAAATTTAAAAAATCTCTTAAATTTCAGCAAATTTCATTTTAGTGAGCATTTTTAGTGAGCTAAACACTCTATATAAATAAAAATTATTTAATTAATAAAATTTTAAAAGATTATTTCTTATCATCAATTTCTATCTTATGGTCAGGATGTATCAGGGTTATTTATAATGAAATGACTGAAATTAAAATTATAATTAAAATGTAAAAATTTATTACACTGGATGTTCTGAACTGAATACATCAATTATAGATATCATTCAATCAGGGATAATTAGATGATCCGTATTAGTGATATGCTTACGATATCAAATGACGCGTATCATTATATAATAATCAGTATAATCATAATAATATTAATAATAATAATAATAATAATAATAATAATAATAATAATAATAATAATAAATAATGGTAATAATAATAATAATAATAATAATAATAATAATAATAATAATAATAATAATAATAATAATAATAATAATAATAATAATAATAACAATAATATAATAATTACTTTTACTTTTCCACCACTGATTTCTTTTTATTTTCAAATGACATATTTATTAAAAACATTGGACTATGAATCAGTAAAGAAATCGAAGTATTTAATATTCACAAATTTTCGGCAAGTCCTTTTCCAAGTGAATTTAATCATTATCTACTAACTTCATAAAATAAGAAAAAATTAAATTGATTAAATTGATTAAATTTTTCTTATTTCATTAAATTTATAGACAATGATCATAATCACATGAAAAAGACTGTGGCGAAAATTAGTGAATATCAAAAAAATGATATCTTTACATATTCATAGTCAAATATTTTTAATAAACATAATGTCATTAAATAATAATAATAATAATAATAATAATAATAATAATAATAATAATAATAATAATAATAATAATAATAATAATAATAATAATAATAATAATATAATAATAATTAATATTCGAAAGATAAATTGATGCATAAAAGATTATCCTAGTTTGAGATTCTCAAATTACATCAAGGTAGTGAGAGCACCGGATTTTAATAATAAAAATTGTATTATCGATATTAAAGTAAAAAATAGTGAAAAATTAATAATTGATTGTTCCACGAGTGGAAATATTTTCACTTGCATCTATAATCTTATTTGATATTTTGCAAGTTAGCCAAACACTGAGTCTAGAGCAAGCAACTGAGTAGACCCCCATTATCAGGAGAGAACAAATGAAACATCTCTCATCTCAAACAAATCTCCAATGAATCATAATTTTGACCGTGAGAAAAGGCAATTACACTCGAATTGCAAATCATGAATTCTCTCTCATTTTGACGCAGATCAAAGAAACACCGGAGGAATGATAGAGAATCGTAGTAATGTATCCCTCTGATACACGAAGTCGTTATCAGGGGGGTACAGGGGTAGCGCATCCGACACAAATTAGGAAGTACTCTCAGTAATGCTTTTATCACCTCGAGCATTTTGTTGAGATTTTTTTTTGTATTTCGTTTACTTTTAATTTGTCCGATTATTTGCAACGATTGTTTCACTGTCTATCACAGTAATTTTCGAATTTCGTTGGGAAATTATAATAATTTCAACGGTGAGTTATTTTTTAGATTCTCTGTTAATTTTGCCTAACCGTTCTCTGTGGCATTTAGACTGGGCAAATCCATTAATTTCCTCCTAATACTGATGCTGGGAAACAAGACTAGATTATTAGATACGACATTTGACAAGTTGAATAAAATTCAGATTGATCGATATGACAGGGGAGTTGGTTGAGAGTATTATCAATGGAGTGGGCTGATTTATGGGGGGTAGTCTTGAGCAATGTAAGTTTCATAGGAAACGAATTTAAACTTTTTTTTAAATTTTTCCCCTCATTTTTAAAAGAAAGGATGTAATTTTTTTTCACTAGATTTTTAAAAATCGGGAAAAATTTCAAGTTTAGAGTTTTAGAGTTTTGATAATGTTATCAGGAGCATAAGTCACCACGCTTAGTACCAGCCTTCACTTCTGTGACATAACACTTCGACTATTAAGTTAATTTTTCTATTATCCAACGTACTTTTTATAATAAGAATATTTCATATGTATATGCATTTTAAAGACTTAAAAATTAGAATATAATAATAAAAACAACAATAATAATAATAATAATAATAATAATAATAATAATAATAATAATTAAGAGAATCTGACAAAATTGGTTCTGGACTAAATAAAAGAAAACATCAATCCAAAATACATATATATTCAGCTACAATTTATTTTGATAGAATCACTGTCATCGTCAGGCAGAAATGAACATTAAACTATTTAGAATAAATTACTTTTATTTAAACAAATTTCTGTTTTACAAATAGTGAGGTTTGCTTTTGGGATTGTATTTTGCATTATAGGATCATCACTGTGTTTATTGATAGTTTTCAAGTCTTACTCAGATGGTATTCAGATCTTGGTTATGAATATTTATGTCATTGGTGCAATGCCACATACATGACTGCCCGTCATTTCAAGTCTCAAGTTTACGATCACAGTCGACTGATGAAATTAATTAATATTAGTAAGCGCAATTTTGTGAAGCAGAATGAAACTAAATGTAAAATAGTTTTGTTAAAATTTTTTAAATATTTTGTTGAGAATTGTATTTAAATTTTGTTAAAGTTTCGGTTTTGTAAAATGTAAAAAATTAATTTTTTTAAAATTTTATAGAATTTATAAAAGAAAAATTTTTAATTTTTGATAGAATATTTTAAGATTATAAAAACAGAAATTTGTTTTAAAAAAAGTGATTTATTTTAAATAGTTTAAATTTCATATCTGCCTGGCGATGACAGTGATTCTGTCGAAATATATTGTAGCTGAATATATATTTCTGATTGGTGTTTTCTTTTAAATAATAATGATATTAATAATAATATTAAATAGTCATAGTTCCTTGGATGCAGCATATTGTAACTAATAAATAGTGAGTAAGAATAACAAGACATTTTATTATACGATCTAATATTTTCATTTATCATAATAGGTTCAGTGCTAATCATAAAATTCAAATTTCATTTTTTTATGTATATTAAAAATTTAAAATACAGAAGAAAGTTTGTTTGAATAATTAAAGAAAATTAAAATTGCAAAATTTAAGATACAAGATACCTTTTCTTTATTGTTAATCAATTAGTACTAAAGAAAATATCTATGAAGTTATTTTTTATAAAGATTTGAAATTTTTAGTAAAAATCTAAAACTCAGTAATGAAGCAGTGTGCTATCTGTCACATTTAATGCACTTACTTTTCAAAAATATATTTAGCAATTTCAGTTAAAAAAAGGGTAATACTCTTTCTCAATCTACGCTAATAAGTTATATAAGAATTAACACTTTCAAGATCGAACAGGTGAAAGAAAATTTTCTTCTATCATTTTTAAAGTTTTTCTTACCGATTCTGAATGATATTTGCACGTCAACGCGATCAACAGCACCCACATTCTCATTGTAATCAAATAAACTTTTAGGATTGAAGGTTTTATTGCCATTGCTACTGTGTTTTTCATTTCTTATCACTGATTTATCATGAGTTGTTATCAGTATGTAAACTTTTCGTTTATCCTTTTACTTCATTTTTATCGTTTGTCAATGATTGTGTTTCACCAATACTCAATTTTTCGTTTTTCCTACTGCCCCGCGAATTCCTACTTTGAAATGAAAAAGTTATTCAAACAAAATTGAACTGAAGTAAGAACCGGCTTACTACAACTTCGAAATTCATGTAGTTATCAGTTTGTATAAGTTTATTTTTAAAATTTTAATTACATTAATTAGGGCCACCAGGACTCAGGGGGGGGGGGGGTGACTAATGAAAACAAATCCATATTAATATAACATTAGTTTCTAGATGGATTATTTTTCAGTCGGTTCCGGAAAATGCTAATATGCAGTTTATTTCTGAAGTGGATTATCGAATTTCGAAAAATGTTTTGTCAATCAAATTCAAAAAGTATATTGCCTGTGATATTTTAAATTAAATTTCCTCCGAAATTTTCATATTTTCGGAAAGACCTATGTAATTTTATAGCGGTAGTGCTTACTGTGACTTCAAAATTGATATATTTAAACAAATATTGAAGCAGGCAGTATTTATTGAAACATTTGAAAAGTTATTAGAAAATTTATAATATATTTAAAATTATGTTATTTTAAAATGTAAAAATTAATTAAAAAATTAATTTTAGTTAATAGGTTTAAATATAGTTTTGTTTGAATGACTAGTCTTCAAGAAAACCAAAAGGAAAAAAAATTCAATCGGAAATATTACAACATCAATTAAATTGAAAGGTATTATATCATAATCGAAGGCTCACATTTTGTACTTAATATTATCATTTCCAAATGATATTATATTTTTAATAAATACAATGTCATTTGAAAATGAAAAGAAATCAGTGGTTGAAAATTAGAATAAGTTTTTAAATTAATATTATCATTATTATTACTATTGTTAGTATTACTATTATTATTATAGAAATTTTTTTGACTATGAATCAGTAAAATAATTTTTTTAATATATATATATATATATATATATATATATATATATATATATATATATATATATATATATATATATATATATATATATAATGTCATTGGAAAAGGAAAAGAAATCAGAGGTGAAAATTAAAAGAAGTTCTTATAATGCTATAATTATTATTAATTTTATTATTAGTAGTATTATTATTGTCATGATTATAATAAATTTATGCAGATTTGAGAATATTCCTTGCATTGTTTGTCATCAGGTAATTCTGTGAGCTTGGAACGAACAAATTTCTCGAAACGTGTCTCTATGAAAGTTTCTCCAATTCCTGATCAGATTCTGATATGGAAATTGACATTAAACCGCTGTCGTCATATCAATGAATAAATGATGAATGAAATTTTTCGAAAGGAAAAATCCTGACTAGAGAAATAACCCGTCTGAGTAATCAATAAATTAATTATTTTGCCTTCTCCATCGTGAAAATGCTAAACAACAAAAAAAAGAAAAACAAAATCCCACCGCATTTTGATTTTGATTGAATCTAAAAATAGATTTGCATATTCATGTAAATCTCTACAAATTTTCTCTGAAATTCAATTAGAAAAAAAATCGATAAATAATATTCGAGTTTATCCGCAGTGGAATTGCCGATCGATCGGCAGCACTAACCGATCGATACAATAGCTATTTGTCCGATCTATGGTCGTTTGTAATTGGACAAAATATAATCGGTTGCGCAACTTTATGTCATTGGGTTTGATGAGATGAAATAAATACTTTTTTGTTATGAAAAATTCTATGAAATAACATTTTATGGAATGCGTAAATTTTCTGATTGCGTTTCAGTATATTCCAGTCAGTTAAAATCATTTTTTATATTGATAAACACTCGTAAGCCATTATGAACTTTCGGTCGCTATGAGTTCTTGATAGTAAAATATTCATTTTGTAAAAGAAATGAATGCTTCTTTATTTGGACATGTAATTTCGTTTTGAAATCTTGTTGGTTTATGTCGTTGCAACATCCGTAATGGAGGCTCCTGTGAATGAAATTTAAATACCATTTAAAAATCTTTAATTTAAAAAAAAATTAATTAATTAAATACTGTGAATTAAAGTGAAAGTTTCTTTTAATAAAATGTTAATTAGAACATAACCCTTGTGGGTCTCATCGGGAAAATTTGAGTCGTTTTATACAATTCACAAGCCGGTTAAAAACACTAAAACTCCAGATTTGCAATATAGTAGAGATATATTTTCCAATCAGTCACGCCCTATTTTTCATCCAACTTTAGTAAGCCAACAAGTTTGGTCAAGTTAGGATTTTCCCGTTAGTAGTGACGTATCCGTGTTAGTTTTTGCTTTACCTGTTGATCTTTCAATGAATTTTGAGAGAATCTTATATTTTTGTATCTGTCAATCATGCTTCCCTCCATTTCATAATTAATCAAAATATATTTCCTTCTTTTATTTTCTTATATTTTAAAATATATTTTTTGTTAATGAATCTGAGTTTTTATAGTTTTTCCATTAATTAATAATGTACTGTTGGAACAGTTGATCACACTATAAAATACCAACGGTATTATATTTTCCAAAAACCTTTATCTGTAACTTTGAAAATAGATAAGTCAGATTTTTAAGCAATTTTTCCTGTGATCTTTATTGATAAGATAATATCTGGTTAATAAAAATATATAAAGCACTCGAGGTTAACATTTATTTAGATGCGATTTATAAATATTCGCTTAAAATACCTCAATGTAATATGTGAAGCACAATTACTACTACTCCTGTGTATGACGTAATATGATTCAATACTGTGTCATGATTTGCTCTCCCACAAATATTATTAAAATATGTTGAAGTATAAGTGCAAAAGCCATAAAGGGAGAAGTTCAGAAAATAACTCGAATGATCTTTATATGATTGAGTACAAAAGAAAAATTACATTGTGAAAAGCATTTTTATTCTAAATGAAGAAATTTCAACTTGAATGACTTTAGTGGATTACAGATCTTGTTAACGGAAGCATCATTCATACATGGTGCAGTCACACATAAATATGAATTTGTGAATAAAATATCCGGTGTCCATACACATAAAATTGGAAGTGGTTATGATTGTCTCAAATTAGAAATTAAACAGAAAAGTTTAAACAGTTTAAGAAAAAAAAGAGTTGATGAATTTTCGTTTAATATTATATCGGAAATATACTTTTTAGGATTGGTTCTCTTTCAAGGGCTCAGGTAACTAGTGATATGTAAGCTCCTTGGCTCACTAAAGAATTACTTATTTCTAAAGTGACGAGCCAGCACAATCAGTCATTGATCGGATAAAGGATGAGTCAGGTTACAAAATGATGTATCATAGTCTCTGTTATGTCTCATAATCATGTTAAACAATTCGACAAGTAGAGGTCTGAAATTTAATCCGTTCAGTGAACTTGAAGGCTGCTGAATTTCATAAAAGTCTTGAAGTTTTTGTCATTTTAAATAAAAATATGTAATTGAATAAGACGAGTAAAATGTGAGTGGGAAAGTGTTGAAGAGGACAATGCAGGCCAATTACCAAAGATTCCTTAATATCTAAATCTCAGTTGGATTTTTCTGTAGAATTTTGTATTCATGTCATTTTTTCCAGGAGAAAAAAATTCAACTGAATAAATTGTATTTACTCCGAGGAAATTAATATTTATTTTGCGGCTGTATTGAGAACTGTAATTAAGGAAGATTAATGTTCGTTCTGAAAAAAAAATAAAAAATTTAATATTGGCATTTCAACTATTTAATAATTTATGTTTTTTTTTATTTTGATTATATTTGGACTGTTTTTTGAGGATATATTTGGATTTTAGAAAAGACAAATGAATTTGCACATGGGAGTCAATTATCTTCATTATCCATAGACCTTGGGGGAATCATACCAACAAGGTCTAGAATCAGAGAGTAATTTGTTTCTGCAAGTGTGATTCTGGGTTTATCAATACATATTCACACATTTCCTTATGTGCCGTACTGCTTTTAAATCCGAAATTTTTGCTATGTACTTCAGCATATTCATTTTTCTTTCTTGAAGAACATCTTCGCATACTTAAATGCAAGAGTTTCAAATTCATTTTGACCTTCAGAGCCAATTATACTATATTTGTTTGTTGAAAGCCAACATTGATAAAACTTTAAATTAAGTAAAAAATAATATTTACTATTCATGAAAATTTGTAAATTAAAACAAATGTATTTAACGAAATTAATTGATTTAAATAATATGCAAAATATGACGTTTAGTACTGATTACGCCTATTAGAAGATGTGAACCCTCTGACGCATGGCGGAGTACCCCCCTCCCACCATTTATTTGTTCAAATATTTGGGTATATCCATTTAAACAAAGAACAGTACTCGCCGGGTTAGTTATGGGACGAGTAGTGCTTTTGAAGGACAAAGTTGAGTTATCGTATGACTTATTCATTTTGAATAAGATAACCTTTATGAGATAAATTTTAACAAAGAGCTTTAAAGGTTTTTCTAATTTATAGTTTCCCCTTTGTTTATCTCATAATTTTCTAGAGTTTTATATTTTCTTTTCAATGATCATACTTTGACTTTTACTGGGTTAAGTTATGGTGTAGCAAAACCTTCAAAATGTTTTAAAGTGTTTGGATATCTTCAAGATCAAAGGGTTTCCAACTTTTCATGATCAGAATTTCTGGTGTATAGATAGATACGTATGTGTTTACATTAAGGTGCTACTTTAATCTTTGAGAGCTCAACCATGTTGGGTCTAAACCTTCAAAGAGTCAAAGGGTTTTCACTCAAACATGATTTAAAAGATTGATAACATTATGGGGAACATGATGGACTATACCTTTGATAGTTTTACAAAAACCCAAGGTCACTTTGGTCAAAAATTGAAAAACACAAGTCTTAACATGTTTTCTGCACATTTCAATTTTTTTTCATCTCTAAAATGAATTAATAAAAAGATAAATAGTTTTAAATGTCTTTATTAGTCAAGTTTTTGTTTATCCTGCACGTGTATTGCAATTTATTTGTTAATCAAATTAAAATCAACAACAAATCAAGTTAATATATTTATTTTAATTTTTCGTGTACAGTCCCATCAAATTAAAATTAGATAGTCATTTGCATCAACTTTATATCCTTGAATAATGGTGTCCAAATACCATTGAAAATCTTCATGTAACTGTTATTTCTTTGAAGGCACAGCAAAACCTCGCTTTCTAATTTTCAAGATATACCACATTTTTACAATGGATTCATTCCCTTAATAATTTCATTTAGTAAATCACATTCTGCATCTGATATTATTGCATACACTCAGTGTTTATCAAACTATGTTCCGCGGAACTCTAGGGTTCCGTGAACAAATTTTTGGGGTTCCTCGAGAAATTCCATTCGAATTTTAATTTTAATGTAAAAAATATTTGGAGAAACCATAGATTTTTTTTCAAAGAGTTTCAGTTAGAATTTCAATACATTTTTAAACATTAAAACAATTCGGTGGATTTATTTAAAATCTCATTTTAAAAATGTAGAAAAAATAATTGTAAACTTTTCATGGCCTTTTTTACATATTTTTATATTTAATACATATATATTTATTTTTAATACACACACTCACACACACACACACACACATATATATATATATATATATATATATATATATATATCCGGGTGCATCAAAATACCTAAACAATTTAGTGTAAAACTTTATTTTTATTTTCATTGTGGCAGTTTTTTCAAATAAATTACTATGAAAATTCATTAATGTGAAATTTTCTCTTTTTAAATTGCTTAAAATAAATTCACCCCTTTTTATCGACAAATATGTCAAAATGGAGGACTATAACATAAGTGGATAATACTCATCTGGCTATAAAAATTTCCGAAGGGGTTCCGCGAAAACGAAATAAACTGATAAGGTTCCGAGGAACCAGAAAGTTTGAGAAACACTGGCATACACACATAAAAGTTGGGTATTGTTAAATTCAACTGGAATTTAAAATTTAAATTGTAAAAATGAATATCATGAATATAATACATCTTCATTGGTTTAAATTCATTTTTCATATTTCTATGAATATAAAATATCGCGTGTATGATATTTATGCTTATATGTGTATGTTTCTAACTAAATGAAACATACATGTGTGTTGCAATGTCTTTGTTAATCATACACTTATTTATCAAATGTAAAATGAAAAAATTTGGTTAATACATTTAGTTAATATAAATCAAAAGTCAAGAGCAAGTCTTGCGTGTTCTTTTCGTCATATTGGAGAAAATATACCATTTTTATCCACTTTGAATCACTGGATAAAATTTAGTGTGACGGTCATTTAAAAATGCTATAGTAGTCACTAGAATAAGGCTATTGATTTTCATGAACTAATTTTTCAAAACATCAATATTTTCATTTGTATAAAATAGCCATCAGATAAGGAGTTGTGCTTAGTTTTACTAGTTCTTACTACTTAGTTTTTGTTTGATTATTTAAAAAATACATTTTATAATTGTGGAATATCTACACTGGTTGTAAATTGCAATTGATTATTTAATATTCTTTATTTTTCTTTTCATGTTTTTCAGTCATCATTTTCTTGAGCATTTGTAAATTATGACCATCGGGTATTTATAACAAAGAATGACCGATAAAATTTCTGCATGTGTGTAAACAATAAGAAAACTGATATCTAACAATTACAATTCAAGGCTATAAAGTCCTAAATCGATTGATGTTTTGGATCGACGTATATACAAGGACCTAAATAATAATTATGAAAAGCCAATGGAAAAATAACTTTGCAACCTTATTAAAAAATAATAAATGGCAATGTTAATTTTTTTTTGATATGTAAAAATTAAAAAAAGTTTCAAAAATTAAACATTTGGTTTAGTTATTATGAAAGGAAAATTTAAATGTTATTAAAACAAATAATAATGACGTAAGTTCTTCAATTGGTAGTCTAAACCCCGGACGGAAGAATTAATGAAGAGTAATTTTGGTAACAAAGCTTATGTAGTTATTAGTGCCTAACCACCAGAAATGAAGAGCTTTTCCAATAAAAATCGTTTGGCATTTGGTGGTAAATGACTACTGAAGCCATACCAACATCTGGAATATTTAACATATACAATCAAGCTATTCTATGAAAGTTGCCCACAAGATAAAGCCAAAGTATTTGACACATCACTTTATGGTATCCTACTTTACAGTATTTATTTTGTGCACAATTAATGTCCTAGAAACTCTGTACATTCGCGTCGTTTACTTGAACCGTTGGAAACTTATCATGCTTCCATGAAGACTTAGTTGATCAGTAATTGATGTTTAAACCACTATTACTTATTTCTACATAAAATCGCATTTCAAATTTTAGTTCATTCTATATTTATGCTTTTAAAGTCCTTCAAAGATTATTTTACAAATCAAGGAATCCCGAATTTGTTTTTGTGCAAAGTTGCGTGGAATGATGGAGCTTATTCACTTTAATCGATACAGCATAAGAAACTCGATTCCACCCGGATCGATCAAACCAAATGACTTTGCACTTCGAGTCCAGAATCTGATTGATTTTGATATTTTTCACCCTCGACTCACCAAATCGAAATAACATTTAATCTCATTAAAATAGTATTTTAGAAATTATTTAAGGAAACTTAACAAAAAAAATTCATTTTGAAATAAATCCACTTTGTTCAGTTAGGAATCTATTTTAATTAATGTTAAAAATATTTGTTACAATCCTCATTTCGTGGCGTCTGAACTTGGATTCATTCATTTTTGATGACGAAACAGCTCGTTTGTTTTAATGTTCTATTCTGTTACTTTATCAATTTCAAATTAATAATTTAATTACTGTTATGTAAAATAAATAATGCTTAAATACAGGTAATTGTTACATTACAGCCATTTTCAGCTAATTGTAACTATCTTATCTCACTTTTATTATTATTATTATTATTATTATTATTATTATTATTATTATTATTATTATTATTATTATTATTATCATTATTATTATTATTATTATTATTATTATTATTATTATTATTATTATTATTATTATTATTATTATTATTATTATTATTATTATTATTATTATGCATGTTTAAGCTTTTCGGGGGATTGATAAGGGATTGCAAGAGGAATTCTGTGAGATAAACAATTTAGGGAAAGGATCTAAAATTACGTCTTAATTAACATTAACGGCTTATACGTAACCAATCAAGAATCTTGCAGTTTAATCATGATTTGGCTAGTAGGTTTATCCTTTTGTGACAGGAGGAAATAAATTGTGTTTTTGCCACTAATTCCCTCCATTTAACTGGCTTGATAATCCTGTTGATGACACAGCAGTTGATAATGAGAGCATCTCACATTAACTTGGATAAACATCCAGCTTGCAATTTGGCAAGAAATATAATCTGAATTTTTTTTTATTTCAATATTCGCCTAAAAATTTTATTAATATTATAATAATATTAGTAATATTAAAAATAATAATAATAATTAAAAGAAAGTGCCCTTCAGACACTAATTTTATTTTTCGACAGATAAACTGTCCTCAACAGGTAAAAAAATTAACCAAAGTTACATGGATTTATATATAAACTTTAAACAAATTATTATTATTTTTTATTAAATATCTCAATATATTTTTCTTAAACAATTTTTACATTACTTTTAAAATTTATATTAAATTCATTACTATCATAAAAATCTCAAATTAATATTAAAAATCAAAACTTTAAATCATTATACTTAAAATACTAAAAGTAATATTATAAAATTAAAATCATTTTAAACAACATAATTAATCACAATTTTACATAATCAAACTATTTAAAAAAATTCAGAATATTTATATTAATAGCATTTTGACATCTATCTTTGAATCCATTGATGTTATCGATAATTCTTCACATATAACACGTTCCTAATAATTATTAAAACATTTTAATAAATTTTAATATATATTTTATCCATATTTATTATCATTATTATTATTATTATTATTATTATTATTATTATTATTATTATTATTATTATTATTATTATTATTATTATTATTATTATTATTATTAATTGAAAAACGTCAACAGTATATTCTATAAAATAACAAACCTTTCACTATATATTTAGACCGTTTATCAGTCTTCTTCAGGCTAGAAATCACCTTAACAATAACTAAATGAAAATAAGAAAATTTAAACAATTTAATGAATAATAATTGTTATTATTATTGTTATTATTATTAATGCAATGATATAAAGAATTTCTTTTATTGATTGACTATGAATTAGATGTTTAATTGATATTCACAAATTTTCGATAGAGCTTTTTTCAAGTGATATCATTTGAAGATTGAAACAGTTAAATTTCGAGAGATTAAAAAGGATTATCTTATAATCGGAAATTTTCTCATTTAATTTAATACATTATTTGCAGCAACGTCTTAATTTGTTAATTATTTACTAAGTCTAATATTATTATAGAAATTGATATATTTTATTTGTGTTCTTTGATTGACATTAAAGTGTTTTTGTATAAAAGATGTACCTTAGGTATTAAAATCCAATATAGATCCCACCGCATGTGAGGAATGTGATTTTTTTCGAATAATTTTCAATTGTCATATTTATAAGGGGTATGGCGGATTTAATGTTCTGTCGTAGACCAATTTGTCTATAATAATGAATATTTTGACAATCTAAAAACAAGAGGAAGTTCTAACCTGGAAGACAATATCAAAAATATATCATAAAAACCTTTATTAATTATTAATAAAATTAATATTTAAATTTTTTTTTAAAAATTCCATCTATGTTTGAAAGAAAGAGTTCAGAAATTTCCCAATAACAAAATCCGATGAAAAAAAAATCTTTTCAGAATTATCAGTAATTATGTTACTCTCGAGATTTTTTCTTTTTTATTATTTATTAAAAATGCTGTAAAATCTTAATTGCAGAACTCGTATTTGAGAATGTTTAATAATAATTTTCACAATAACAATACGAGTTTTCAATAAAATTTTCCAGGAATTGAAAAATTACTTTGACGATTTTATTTCTGTCGGTAAAAGTTGAAGACGGATTGTTTTTTCAGGGAAACAAATCTCACAAAAACAATCAAGGAATGAAGAAAACGATTTCTACGTTTTATTAATTTTTGCTTGTTACAAAAGTTTTCGTCGTAAATTTAGCTGAAATTAAAACAAACAATAAAAGTTTATTAAATTGTTTTAATCTACAGTTTTATACTTCTAATTTAATTATAGAATAAATTAGAGATTTTTCTGATGAGCTTTTACATACTAAAACAAATAAAATTTTAATTAAAAAAAATTATTAATTTATAAATACCTTCTTCCTTATTTCTTTGTTTTCAAAGCAATCTTTACTAATTCGGTGGGCTCAAGCCACTTTCACAAATTAGTCAACATTTTTATAATTATAATTATTATTATTATTATTATTTTTATTATTATTATTATTTTTATTATTATTATTATTATTTTTATTATTATTATTATTATTATTATTATTATTATTATTATTATTATTATTATTATTATCTTTGATAAAACTTTTTTTTTAATTTACAATATATAATGAATTATATACGTCCTTCTATTTATCGCAGACGTTATTTGTTTATATCTCCGACAAAGATTTGTTTAAATTAACAATTTTGTTCCCTATCTTCACTAAGAAATTTTCAATTATTAAATTCGTCTTGTGTATTTAAAAAATTAATGAGCAACTTTTTATATTCACAGGATTTTTGTAGATTTCTTTTAATGGATTAGTCAGGATTTTTTATGGCTCTTTCATTGTTCGACTTGAGAAAATGAAATTTTGCGTTCATGAAGAACAAATGGATTTCACGAGTTTGCTTTTTTAAATTGAATTTTAATTTTTTTTACAAATTTTCTAAGCTATTTTGTGTTTTTACTAGTTTATTATTGATAATTTTGTTTAAATAAACAATATGGACGGATAAATTCCTTCTTTCTTTTCTATTGTTTTTTTTGACGTAAGTGAAAGGAATAAAAAGACTTTTTATACTCAGAGATCATCCAGTAAAATTATGTTTTAAAGTTTTTGATTTTGATTCTCATCAATGCTTTTTGAAGAAGTATTCATTGTATTTTGTACTTCTTATTTAGTGAGTGATCCTATAATAAATTTGGAACCAAATTTTTCAACAATCCCTGTTTTCAAAGTCATCTTATTTTTGCCTTTTTACAGCTTGTCCTCTATATCACTTTACATTATTTCATCTTCATTCATATCGTCCTCATCCATCCCTTCGACTAGTCTTAGAAAGATTTACACTACCATTTAGCCATATTTTTCTTTTTACTAATTGCATTCGTGAGTAGTTCCATCATTTCACACAAATTAGCTTGAATATAAAACTCTTTTGTCACACATTTGTCCAGATTTTATTGGGAGAAGAGCTAAGTTTTGATCTTGGATCATCAATTCCTTCCGAAATGGGGAAGAATCAGTTATAAATCCTCACTGAAACAAGAATAAGAGGGGGGCGGAAGGATAAAGAAAATTTAAAATTAAAATTTCACAATTGAAAGTCAGATTTATTTACATTTTAAATTGCAACTGAAATCCCGACAGATTATAATGATAATTCTCTACAATTAAATTATATATTATTTAGTACAATTATCTGGATTTTGGCATCAGACTAATTCAGAGATTCCAAGATACGGAATTGCGATAATTTAGAATGTCTCTGCAAGAGAGCCACGAATACTGGTGACATTATTATTACTCCATTGTCTCACAGCATCTACCTTTCACACGGTATCCATAATTAATGCTTTGAGAAGGATTCTTTTCTATGGGATATCAGGAAAATCTTCTAAATTTTTCTCTTGTTGAAATAGTTTACAAATCGATTCAACTTAACAATTGACAACTCATTTTCCTATTGTTTTCAAAATATTCTAATATTAGTAACAATAATAATAATAATAATAATAATAATAATAATAATAATAATAATAATAATAATAATAATAATAATAATAATAATAATAATAATAATAATAATAATAATAACAATAATAATAATTACAATTATAATAATTACAATAATAATAATAATAATATTAATAATATTAATAATATTTATAATAATAATAATAATAATAATAATAATAATAATAATAATAATAATAATATTAATAATAATATTAATAATAATAATAATAATAATAATAATAATAATAATTAATATTAATAATATTTATTTAACAAATGCATAACAACAAAATTCAGTGTTGATATAGATTTTGGTAACTATAATGAAATGATTATTATAAAAAAAACTAATCTATTGAAAAGTTTTTCCCGAACTTTCTGTTTTCCCCCCAAAAAAGAGGCCGAGAATTCAATTTCGATTTGAATCGCTGAAGCGTATCAAGAAAAGAAATTGATAGGAAATCGGGAAAATTTAATAATAAGTTTGTTTGACAACGAACAGAACAAGATGAGCATCATCGTTTTGGTTTCAATAAATTTTTGGGATGATTTATTTTTGTTTTAATCGATCACAAGAATCAATAATCGATAAATTATAAGTGAAAATGTGTGAATCATTGATAAGTTTGTTTGTTTTGTTTTTCTCGTTGTCATCGTCGCGCGTAAATATCGTAAAAATTCTATTTGTGAGAAATTCAATGAAAATTTGTCGGCTTTCAAGTATCGTTTTTTAATTAAAAAAAAATTCTGAATCAATTTTCCGACTTAGCTTTTTGGTTTCGAGTTTCACAAGTGACAGCTCAGTTTTGTTATAACTGCAAACTTCGTCTTGATAATTGGAATGGAATTTCTATGACAGACTTGTTTTTGATATTATACGATCCGTCTGAGATCGTTTTGGAGATCTCACGGAGTTTCAAGGGGTTCGATATATCCCTTGGACTTGATGACCATTAATGGTTTTAGAGTAGTCTGTTGAGATTTCTTCATATTAGCATTTTTTTGTTTTAATATAAATTATAAAATACTTACAAATTGTTTGTCAAAAAACGTATTAAGAAAAATTAGTGGATAAATTTAAAATATCCGAACTTGGAAATTTTCGTAGGATATTTCTGCCGACTATTTGAGAAAGCTATCACATTATATCAAGAAAGACGTTGGGAGCACACCGATTGCAAGAAATAAATAATATAAATAAAAATAATAATATTATAAGGACATTTTTGTTTTTTACATCAGATTCATTTTTATTTTTTTATTAAAGACAAAATCTGATTCATAGTAAAATTTTGTAAAAATACAACGTCTTTTATAAATAAAAATAATAATATTATTAATTATAATAATAATAATAATAATTATTATTATTATTATTATTATTATTATATGTTAAATAAAACAACAATGATTTTATATAGAAAACTAAATGAAAAATAAAATTAAATAAAAATTAGGTATTATTAAAATGTTTCAAATTAATAATATAAATAATAACAATTCTAATAATAATAATAATAAAAATAGTTTTATTATTATTGTTATTATTATTATTATTATTATTATTATTATTATTATTATTATTATTATTATTATTATTATTATTATTATTATTATTATTATTATTATTATTATTATTATTATTATTATTATTATTATTATTATTATTATTATTATATTATAAATATAAAACGTAATAATTTCTTAGTTAAAAGAATTAAAAACAACATTTAAATTGTATTTTATTTCTAATTCAAAAATATTAATTATGTTTATTTATAATATATGAAATCATTTCGTAGTTATTTTCTTGTAATACCCCATAGAAAATATCTAGATTTAATCCAAATCTTATATAGGTCACAACAATATATATATTATTATATTTTTAGTTTTTTTTCCCTAGAAAGACAATGAAAATTAAGAAGATCAACTCAAATTTTTCTTAGTTTTTAAAAATATCCAAAAATTTTGAAAAATTCAAATTTTTTCAAGGAAATACATTGAGGAAAATAATAAAAACCGGAAATTTCTAATTAATTAAATAATTAATTAGAATAAATATTCAATGTGTAAACTTAAGAGAAATAAGCAAACTTGATTTAAAGAACCATTTTTATTAGAGCATAATTTATAGGAGCTGGAAGACCAAATGGGTCAGCGTGAATATTAATTAATTATCATTTTTGGGATGGAGGCTATGAAAATGGCTAGAAGCAGACTGTCAAGACGGAAATTGTCACGTTCCAAGTCATCAATTATGCAGATTATTGTATTAAAAAAAAGAGAAATTAAATCATGAAAACTTGACGTTGGTCTCTTGGAGAGATTGAAAGAGAATTAGACAACATTTTTGAAAAGAGAAATTTAGCAGGGATCAAAATGTGCATTATTTAGAAATTGTTTGTGATGTTCTTGAAATTTTATTTAATATATAAACACCGGGAGACAGTTATAAAACGGTTTTAATTTATTAAAACTCAATAACTTTCAAAACATTTTATTATTGTAATTAGCATTATTTAAATAAATAAAAATTTCCGCAGTATTAATTCAAAAAATGAAATATGAAATATTTTAACCTAAAATAGGTCCTGATCACTTCAAAAATTATTTCAACTTCTTGCAAACTTCATGATATGTTCAGCAATAAGTCTGTGACACCATTCAACTTATGTTTTGATCCTGTATATCGTTTTACTTGTAATTGGTGTAATATAACATACATTGGAGAGACTTTCAGTAAACTTTATAGAAGATTTCGAGAACATGGTTAATTAGTTGGAAACAGTAACTTTTTCAATTTTTAAGTGGTACTTATGGTTTTTAAAAATATTTGGAATATATTAATTGTGAAGCCTTGATGATAAAATCATATTACCCAAAAATCAACATACAAAATGAAAATTTAATTAATTTTATTGGATTTTGCACATCCAATTATGTATTTACACTTAGCCCTCGATTTACACGGAAGATTAGTTCCTCAAAAATGCCTTGTAAATTGAAACCGTGTAAATCGAAACCGTACAATTAGTTGCTTCGCTTAATTCAAAATGTTTTGCTATTGATGTTGAGCCTTGCATCTTTGTTTCCAAGGAAATTATCTTTCCTTCGAACCTTGTTTTGCAGTATTCATAGAAGTCTGGAATATTATATTAAAGGCTGGAAAATAATGCAAAAGATAACATTTTTGTGACCGTATTAATTTGAAAACTAGTGTAATATAAATTGAATTTTTCCGCATTTCTTCAATCGTGTTACACCGAAACTATGTAAATCAAAGGCTTAGTGTACAAATAAACCTATAAATATAATCGTTTTATTGATATTGTTTAGCGTCTGATGTTGACAGCTTAGTTGTCAAAATATAAAGCAAATATAGTTAAATAATATTATTATTACTATTATTATTATTATTATTATTATTATTATTATTATTATTATTATTTTTATTATTATTATTATTATTATTATGAAAATATTTTTAAATTAATCGTGAAATGATATTTTTATTCCTGTGTCAAAATTCCCTTTCCTGTAACTCGATATGCGATCCAGATTTCATGCATTGTTGAGCCGAATAAAATGAAAGATTTTATTAACTAATTTGAAAAAATAAAAAATTTTAACGATTTTCACCATTTTTCTTTTGATTATCGATAATTCGAATCGATAACTTTTTGAGGGGGGTTATAATTACTTTTCGTTGGGCAGGGAATTCCAGTTTCAGTTTTTCTCATTTTTTCCGTTTACATTTGACTGACAAATCGACAGCGTTTATCTCTGTCCACTCGATTTTGTAATTAAATTTACTACTCTGTTTGGCATCATTTAATATTTTTCACAGTTTTCCCATCAGAACTCTTCGTAATCCCGGAAAAGAGTTCGATAATTATTACGATTGAAATGAGTAAATCTCTCAATTATGATTTCCCTTTTCTCAAACACTTATTTCTTTCATTTTGACGTGAAGGAAAGAAGGGGGTGAGATAATTTCAATTACTTTAAAAATTGTTTCAATGAATTTTGATCATTGTTTTTTATATTATTATTTATTTACAGCACTGTTAATAGTGACGCCTGGTGAAATTTTGAGTGTTTTGTATTATGGAAGAATAATCTAACATACTATAGTCATTTAAAATAGCATAATCGCTATAAGTAATATAGGCAGTAGTATACTATGTCAGCTGTGCGCCGAACTCAAGCACTCTACAAAATCATTTCAATATCAAGGTCATCTAAGGTAAAAATAAATTTAGGTTCACAATTTAAGGAGGAAAACGATTTTAAGTTATTTAAGGATCAAAAATTTGGATTTTAATTTTCAAAAAAAACCTATTGTGATTTAAAGTAAATTTAGATTTAAGTCTCGATAGAGGCCAATAATAATAGATGAATGGTAGCCAAACCTTTCAATTTAATATTAAAAAATAATATAAATAATAATGTTATGAGTCATAAATTTTGAGTCCGATTTGAAAAGTTGATAGCGCCTTAATCTCTTTCGAATTTTATTTGTTTTAATAAATGTTTTAATCACCACAAAGTCTTTTTATTTTTTGATTGTGTAGATTTTTTTCTGTCTACTCTTTATTAAATTTTATATAGGGTCAATATTATTTTTATTATTATTACTTTTATTTTTATTTTATTTTTATTATTATTTTTATTACTATTATTTTACTATTATGAGTCATAATACATTTGAAATCGATTTTGTATTTATGAATTTATGAAGTTTTGTTTTTTTAAGTATAATTTTTTTCAAAGGTATCATGGAAATGAGATTTTTGATTGTTGATAAATATATTTCATTAAAGCTAAGATCTTTATTGGTTTATATTGATTTTTCTCAAAGCTTTACTGACTGGGGCTGTAAGTTCATCCTCTGCACTATTAACAGCAATGGTCTTGATTATTGCTGCAATTTTTTCCGTAGAGAAGCTTGTTGAACATGTTTTTCTACACCAGCACTCTTGACTTGAGTTTGTACCCACTGATGCAAGATGACAACCAATCTCTTTCTAAACACAAATTGAACTAAATTTAGAACAAACATTACATTCTGACAAACCATTTGGTATTTTTAACCAAGGATAAAGTTGACTAAAATATTCAAGTTGCTCTGTTTTCCAACAACTTGGCATGTCGATTCGGTACCCATCTTCTACGCAAATACTTTTCTCCTCTAACATCCTAAATTCTGAGACTGATTTTAATAAACGAGGATTTTCAACAAGCTTGCATGTAGTTTCTTCACATTGTAATTTCAGATTTCGTGGAGTCATTAGTATTAGTATCATTGATATATGCTTTGGCTTGCTTGATTTTAAAATTAAAATCGCTAAGAAAAAGTTGGTAACTACGCCTTATTTCCGGAAATTATTGTTTTATAATTATACTAATAAAAATAAAATTGACACTTTTTAAATAATTAAATAAATTTGGCAACGACTTTATTAAATTAAAACGCCAAACAAATTACTTTTTAATTACATAATTTAGTTAATAAATATTTTAATTATTTAAATATTTAAATATATTTAAAAATTTAATTAAATTTGTTGAAACGGACATTTTTTTCAATTAAATAAATTTTGATTTTTTTGAAATTAGTAGTTGATTTTAGGCATATTTATTATTTTGAACTAACGGTTTGCACGAACCTGACCGAACCGGCTCCAAACCACCGCTTGCATACCCAATTAAATTTGAATATGGCGACTTAAACAATTTGCAAAATTGAATTCCATTTCCTTCGCCGAGTAAAGCTTTTGTAGAGGTTTGAAATCGCAATATTTCTTCGATTGAATATTCTTGATTTTCTTGCATTTATCAACATATTTTTTCATTGGTCTAGTTTGCTTGAAGTTAAAAAAGGACTGTATAGTAAAATTACGACGATTATAACATTTTTTCTCGTATTTAAATTTTCAAATTGTTGTGTGTAAGTTTTTATAAATATTTTTTAAAATCTTTTAAATGAGTTTTCTATGCTTAATAATATTACTCACGCCTCTTAATCAGCTATGTTCAGATTTGACAGAAAATCTCTCCAGTGTATGTGGCATTACACACATTATATAAAAACTAGATCAGACTAGATCTATTGGAGTTTTAGAATTATTAATAAACATATTTATTGGTTTTAACGATTTTGACACTATTTTTGAGGGAAGACTATTTACAAAAATGGTCTAAACAAATCATCTGGTTCTTTCCAGATAGTTTTATCAGTGCTCTGAGATTTCCAATGTGTACGTCGAGATTTTCATTAAATTTCCACTGTATTTTCTTTAATTCTGTTACTTCCATCAAAGGTGTTTCACCAAAACACTTTTCCAATGTTGAGAACACCGCTTCTAATGATAACTTGTTTCCAAAATTTTTTCCTTACATGTCGAATGTTGAATATGTATTCCTAGTCACAACCAGCTCTTCTGCTTTTCTTTTCAAATTCTCTGAGATTTGCTTCATCATTCTTACTAAAAATTTCGAGAAGCTCTATCAACTTTGGTGACCGTTCTCATCAAAACCACAAGAAAATAAAGTTTATAAAATAAAATCTTTTTATTTAAAATCTGCCAATGTAATTTCACCTACTTATTAAAACAATATTCTTTTAAATAATTACACAAGAAAATACCAGAAAACTTGGTTATAAGTAGTCTAAGCCTTAGACTTTAAGGAAATCGTTTTACATTATTTTGCACGTATTTTGCACAAAGAAAATATTTTAATTTGATATTTATTAACCATTTTTTTCAAAAATTAGTTGCTATCTCTCTGGCGATTTCAGCTTCATAAAATTTCTGATCATTTTCATGTAAAAGATTTTCCTGGTACGTATTTACAATGTCGTCTGAAGTAAATGTTTTTCTGTTAGAGTTGTGTAAAGAACGAGACAGATAAAAATCTGACGGTGCTATATCAGGTCTGTAAGGTATCTGAGGCAGCACATCCCAGCCTGGTTCCAGTAGTATGTTTCGAGTGACCAAAGAAGTACGGGGCCATACGTTTTCATGATGAAACACAACTCATTTACGATTTATCAATACTGGCCGCATCTCCTGCAAGGAATCATTTGATTTTGATAGTTGTTGTTATACACTAGAGTCAATAGTTATGTTGGGCTCAGAGCCAAAAGTAAAACAAAAATTACACAACCAATTTAAACAAAAAGGTGAAAATTGTATAAGTTAAAACAAAATAATTAATGTCGTTTGGAAATTGTCAATATGGCTGCCGTAACATAAACACGCACCGCAAGAAGAGACCAAAAATAAAATAAAACATATTAATTAAAACAAATTAAAAATATAACAAAAATTAAATAAAACAAATAATTAATTAAAATTCGGGAAAATGCCTACAGATGCAAAAAGAAACATATGAAAAATAAAATAAACTGCCAAAACCTTGCAAAATAAGGTTTAGAAAAAACACAGGCAGAAGAGGCGACCAGAAAACAAAATATTGGGATTTAAAAATAATATTTTAAGAAAATAATAATAACAACAAAATCCAACAATAAAATATTAATATATCAAAAAATAAAGAAAAATATACAAAAAATTATAAAAATATTTCGAAATAAATAAAATAATTAAAAAACCCTAAAAATGGCGAAAAATCGCCCATTGGTCGCACACAGGCACAAAAATACTATATATACGGCAGTCATTTTCATAGTTTCTAACCCAATTTAACCGAATTTTAACAGACTTAGAAAATTTTTGTCCGGCAGAAAATTTTTAGAAAATTTGTAGAAATTTTTAGACTAGCAGTGAATCATTCTTAGACAAAATTTTGTATGCCAATTCATGTCAATTTTTCTAATCGGGTTGTAAGTATTGTTTTCTTGTATAAATATATATTTCGAAGTCTTGTTACTTTGATTTTATTCTGGATGGTCGTGGAATCTTTTGGTGCCACTGACAAATCCCCCTAAAATCTTATTTATACTAAGTATTTAAATAGATGGTTCATGGGACGGACCGTGTGCCGGCTAGTGGGTGAAAACCCTTAGTTGAGCTCGTGGGTCGTGCCTCGTGAACCCCTCGGCAGTTCGCAGTCGGTTCTGGCTTTGTGCACAGGACCGCTACGCAGGGCGCCGTTGTATACTCGGGGCGGCTGCTGAAGATGTGGCCGGAACGAGTCGGAATAAAATTCGGGAAGTGCGACTTTAGTTAAGCGGGAATAAAGTTTTGTAGGGAAAATTTAAAACTTTGTCAGAAAATAAATCAGAAAATCAAATAGGAAAGGATAGGATAGGCTAGGAATGTAAATTTGAAAGTATTTTTCCAAAAGTTGAATGATCTATTCTGACAGAAGAGGGAAATGTTTTCTTAAAGTGACCGCAGAGGGTTGTAATTACTTAAAATCATGGGAAACGTAGCGGGAATTAAGGAATTGTTGATCAAAATTTTAATATAGGGAAAGATAAAGGTAAATTAGGAAAAATGTAGTCGATTCCGTGATTAAACAAATGAAATAGGAAATTTATCCAAAATTAAGGGAGGAACGCTGCCCAAATTTTTGAAGGATGCATTTGTAAATAACGCGTAAAGATGATAAATAAGTATGGAAATTGTAGGAATAGACGAGTAAGGACCAGAATATAGAAAAAGAAAGACGTAAGACCTTCCATCGGCAGTCCAGAACCCGAATGTGAAAATATCATGAGGAGTAGTTCTAGTAATGGAGCTCACCTGCTCATGAATTTTCAACCTCTATGTACAGTACCAACATGGCAATCACCATGGGTACATAGGAGGGATAGAATAATAATCTTGCTGGAGTTTAGGGGTTAGATGCACAAAAAACCCTAGAAAAAATAAATAAAAATCCACCCTATTCGCCAACAATAACCTTTTTGGTGGATTTTTGATTTTGATGTTGTTTGAGCAGGCTCACCGGATTTGCACCATGATCTTTTGCGTTGAAAGCTATTCTACACAATCCATTTTTTCATCACCCATTTTCAGTTTTATTCAAAAATGGAATGTATTTATTACGTTTTAAGAACATGTCCCAGATACGTTACATAAAATGAATTTCTTTAATTTCATTTGAAACCCAAATATCAAGCTTTTTTGAGTATCCCAGGCCTCTTAAATGATCATCAAATACTGTTTTGGATAAATTCTACTTCTCTACATTATCACGAATGGTAAAATGTCGGTAAGATTTGATGAAGGCCTTCAATTGGTTCTCATCTATTTGAGTAAGTCTCCCAGAGCGCATTGCATCGTGAAGAGGAATTTCCGGAATGAAACTTTGTAAACCAATTCTGACAAGTGCGTTCTGTTATAGTTTCTGTACCATAAACTGTACATATCTTTCTAAGTACTTCTGCAGCTCTTTCACCTTTATTAAAATAATAAAGTAAAATATGTCGAAAATGTTCACTTTGACTTTCCATTTATAAAATCCATCAAATCAAAAATAATGTAGTCAATCAACTTGAAATTTTTATAAACCTTTATTGCATTTATACATACAAAAACACTTTAACGCCATCTATGAAAGAAAGCCGAAAGGACATATGAGATAACCCAACATTTGATAGCGCCTCATCATTCATATGTCCATCTCCTTTCATATCCAAACTACTCAAATAGTTTATCCAAGTTTAAAACTGTGGTGATATATGTTTGTTTGAAGTCATCATAAATGTAACTGTTTTGTGGTCTGTTCTTAACTGAAGTCTATTATCAATTGTTATTGAAATTATTGTTGTCATTAAAAACAATAAATAAAATAAGAGAAAAAAAGAGAAAATTTTGAAATTTACAATTTTTCTGAAAAATATAAAAACAAAATCCAAAAGAAAATATTATCCTATTTCGAATGAAAATAATAATTCCCAATCTTCGTTCACAAAACAGATGCCTGATCAACGTGAAAATATCATAAAATAGATATAATTATCTAGCGAGGGAAAAAAACTAAAATCGCATCAGCTTTTTCTTATGATTTGCGTATAATTAAAATTTTCTCTCATGAATTCTGCAAAAAAAGAAATGTTTTTTTTCTCTATTTATTACGTTTCTCGCACATTTTGTCACAAAAGTCATGCTCAGATTTTCTCCTGCAATTTCATCTGGATGGAGATAAATCCTACGAAAACTCAGATATTTATTTTCCGTTTAATTATCTCGAATCTCTTTTGTAATTACTATGATTCTAGTTGCCCGAGTAACTGAAGTAATACTTTATTTCGCAATTTTTCTTTTTTTTATTTGTTTTAATGAAACGTGATTAATTTTTGTGAACGATGAAAATTTGAAATTTTATATTTTTTTCTGGGATTTTACGGGATTAAAAAAACGATCGGTTTGTTTTAATTATATGTCATGTGATTTTGTGGGAGTTCAAATTTGTTGAGTTGATAATGGAAAATGACCATTTGTGAGTAGGTGCTTAATAATAATAATAATAATAATAATAATAATAATAATAATAATAATAATAATAATAATAATAATAATAATAATAATAATAATAATAATAGTAATAATAATAATAATAATAATAATAATAATAATAATAATAATAATAATAATAATAATAATAATAATAATAATAATAATAATAATAATAATAATAATAATAATAATAATAATAATAATAATAATAATAATAATAATAATTTTGATTTAAAAAAATAATCTTTTTAAAATAAAACAATTACACTTTTAACGAATTCAAAGGTTTAGAACTTTATTTTAATTTAGTAATTTTAAAAGAAAATTCACCAAATATAAAAATAAAATTCAAAGTAGCAGAATATAATATTCCAGAATTTTGTAAAGTTTATGAAAAGTCTATAACAAGCTTTCCTTCTGTTGGGTTATTATTTACAAGTCGGTAAATCTCTGACTCCTCGTGTTTCTTTTATTATATGTCAAATAACCAAAACTCAATACAGAATACGTTTATTGATTTTTAACACAAATTTAAAATTTATCACACGATTTGCACTTTTCTATCAGATACCGAAAAATAAACGTGAAGGCAGATGTCAAATGGAAAATCATGCCTGTTACTTAAATTAAATTTAAATTCACTCAAAGATATTTATTTTGATTTCTGACTTTCGCTGGTTCCTCAAATCACAAATCTCTTTTCATAGTTTTCTTCGGTCAACTGGCAATTCATCTTATCTCGAGCTCTATTTAATATTGATTTAGCAATGTTTAAGAAAATACAGAAATTCGTTGTTTAAATATTTGATATTTACAATAGATATAATACTACTATAATAATAATAATAATAATAATAATAATAACAATAATAATAATAATTATTATTATTATTATTATAATAAAAATAATAATAATAAAATGTCGGTCATAGCTCAGTAATTGTATTCAAATCTGCAAAAGCGCATCTCCTCTAAAAACGATAAAAAAAGAAAAAATTTATTTTAAGAAAAAATTTAATTTTCTATTAATTTTATAGCCGAAAATTTGCATCTTCTGTTGATGATTTATTCTAAAATTTAAATTCCAAGTTGGAGGAAATTTGAAATAATTTTTGAATTTTGAATTCCTTATTTACTGTGCCACATTAAATTTTAATGGTGTATAAATTAAATTTCATGTTTTTACTGATGTTCTTTTATTTAAAGGAAACAGCTACATGACAAAATTACATAAGAAATAATTACGTAGGACAAAATTGAATATGGACAAAATTGCACATTTAAATTTTTATTAAAAATTTTAATTTTATATTTAATTATAATTTATTTATTGAATTTTTACAAACACAAATCTGTAAAAAACCTTAAAAGCATTTGTTAATAAATATTTCAAAATTTTAATTTTTAGCATTTAAAGATTAAATAAAAGAAATAAAGAAATAAAATAAAACCTTAAAGAAATAAAAAAATTAGATTTTCTTACTATTTTTACCTAATAATACAACCAAATAATTGTTAATTTTTAATAAAAATTTTAATGTGTTGAATAAAATTTAAATATGTAATTTTGTCCCGGCATCGAGGAAA
Source organism: Schmidtea mediterranea (assembly GCA_022537955.1). Lineage (NCBI taxonomy): Eukaryota > Metazoa > Platyhelminthes > Tricladida > Dugesiidae > Schmidtea > Schmidtea mediterranea. The sequence continues at coordinate 45,039,529 of CM039681.1, forward strand.
CATCCTTTTTATATACATCTATTAAGTCTTCAAATCGGTCTAAATATTTTAACAATTTGGTCACCTCTGATCGGTTTGTTTTTGGAAGTTTATGTTTTTTTTTAAAAAAAATCAAAATTTTATTCTTACATGGGTCTATTGTATAATACTGATCCGGTTATTTGTGAGTTTATCTTGATAAAAATACTTTTGGTCAACTTCCGAAAGCCAACTAAATCATCTTGAGGAAGAGAAACCTATCGAAACAGAAAGAAATTTTTAAGAAATAAATAAATCTGAATAATTTCAACATTGACCATTATAATAACGAAATAATATATTATCATTTCTGAAAATATTCTCACGGACAAAAATCTCAGAAAATAAAGTATACAAGAAGAAGGAATCGGCTTTCAAGCCCGGACATCAGTGATGAAACTTCATTGAAACCGTCAATATTTGGTTTATTGTTTCGACAAGAAACGAGTTCAGTTCTTTCAAATTAATTAAAACCTCAATATCTGGACGAAACAAAAAGAGAAAAAAAATCGGATTTTCCTCTTGCCTCAGAAAGTCAGGCCGTCGGTCCCGTTGGCAACGTATTTTCATTTCCTTCACTGCTAGGTTTTTGGTTGGTCTCTTAATCGTGTCGTTTCTAGTTTTTGAAGGAGAAATGAGAGTAATTAATTTTTGTCGCAAAAAATATCAATGAATTTTATTTATGGTTTTTCCAAAGAAAAATCTCTAAAGTTAAAAAAAAGAAAAATAAATCATTGGATTTTCAAAATATCGGGTGAATTTTACTTTTTTATTATTATTAGAATTTTTTTTGGTGGAGAGGGGTGGCATTTACCGACTTTAATGGATGAGATGCCTAATCAGTTGGATGCACTATATGGTCATGACTATCCATAAAGAGTCAGAAGATTCATTCAAAGCGAGCATTATTTTAGATGTGTTGGTCTAGGTGCTTCATGGGAGAGAATGAAATATTTATGTTAAATTTATGATAATTTTTGAATCCCAAATAAATGAAGCTGTATAGAATTTATTACTATGACTTTATTCTTTGCACTTATTTTTATAGTTTCAGGTCAATTTGGAAAATGAAAGTAAACATTTGGTAGTTTAAATATGGTATTGGTAAATATTTAGAAGTATTTTGTCGGAAAATCGGTTGAAATCAAAATCTGTTTTTGGTCAGTAATACCAGATGAGAATTCACTCTCAAAACATTCTCCAAGTAAAGATTAATAAAAGGCAGAAGTTAATAAATAACTTTTATATAACAGTCTCAATCTAATATTTGTCTTCAGTCATCACATTTCAACGAAAGTAAAAGGCGAATGATAAACTTGTTGAAATCGGAATCATTTTTTGACATATAAGTCAAATAAATAACTATGTAAGTCATTTCCGCAGTGTTTATTTATAAAATGAAATATATTTCGACTCCAATTCAAAAACTAACAACGTCTTTCTCTCTTTGCTTTCTCTCTAACTGAATATTTCATTTCGGTTCCTTTTTTGATATTTCAAAAAGCACATGAATTGAAACAAAATTTAAATTCTTTTAAAACTAAATAAAAATTTAATTTAATTTTTCAATAGTCAATTTAAAAAATATTCAATTAGAGAGGAATAAGAGAGAAAAGGATTTACTAAATTTTGTATTGGAATGAAGAAGACCAATTTTAAGTAGAAATATTTCATTTTTTGAATAAAAACTGCGGAATGGCTTACGTATTTCTTTTTTGGATTTCTGTTTTTAAAAATAATTCTGCAATGGAATAATGAAAAATAATTCTGCAAAGTTTTTCAAAGTTTATCTAAACCAATCAGAACCATGCAAAATGTCGAATAACCCAAATTTAACAAAACCAAATTTTACACATTTAAATTTATTTTTATTCAAATATTAGCAAAATAATTTTGTTTTAATTTTTATTTTTAAAAATAATTTCGTTTTGTTTGAATTTATAAATGTTTTGAAACCCATCAAAAATGAAACCGAAAAGAAATATTCAATTAGAGAAGAAGACATCAACAAAACAAATCATTTCTACATTATTAGAAATTGTTGTCTTCTTGAAATTCATTTAACCCATGCCGTACCAAGCCGGTCAAAATGACCGACAAATCAATCAATCAATCAAAATGTTTAAATAATTATTTTGATTATATTATTCAAAATTTATTATTATAAAACAAAAATCTTTCATAAAATCTCCAATATTTGGAAAATTAATTACAAAAAATTCAAATTATTGATAATATACATATAACTTGGCAACATTACACGGCATATAAAAGTTTTGACATTCGACATAGGCGTGCTTAGAAATTAGCTTTTTAGCAGGCTACAATTTAGAGAAGCGGGATTTCACATTATTTATTTATATTTCATTATTATATTTACAATTATAACATATAAATAATCTGTGTTCACCGCATAAAAGCCGGTCAAAATGACCGCTTGGTATGCGACGTTCTAAAATGGCTTGGTAAATGGCGGGTTAAAATCATAATTCAAATACAAATACTTTCCATTGGCCTTGAAAGCTTGAAAAAAATATTTTAAAAATTATAATATTTTTTTAACAATGTGTTCAAAACCGAATGTCAAATCGAAATAATTATTAAGTGTTATTATTATTAATTAATTAATATAATGCCAGTTTATGGCTGTATTTCTATTCAAATTTTCGGTTAAATTACGTAATCATGATTACGTACTGTGTTTCCTATAAAATATGACCAAGTAAGATCTACCATGATTTTTAGAGATGGTTTTAATTTTAGATCTCCTTCGAAAATAATACGTAATGAATAATTAAATTAAATTACAAATCAATAAATTAACTATTTTTTATCTCCATTCAACTTCCATTTGTTTACATTTTGTACTGATTCAATGAGATTGAGAAGCAATGCAGTAGGAGCGTTGCAGTTGACGTTATTTTTTGGCATTTTTACTGTTCGTAAGTATTAAAAAAAGCACGTTTTATTTTAATTATAAATTTAGACTCAATAATATTTTGTTCACAAGACAATATGAGTTCAAAAAGAAAAGGTTATTCTGTCGAGTACAATAAGGGATCGTCCAAGAATCACAGAATATAAATCGTTGAGCTTACTACAAGAAGATCTGAGTAAATTTGAAATGTTCGAAAACCTTTAATTCTTATTGCCAGATAATATTTTTATTTCAATATTTTCTGAAAATCGACTTTTCTCTATCGAATGATACATAATTTGTCTAATTTAGCCATGCATTTATTTAAAAACTGATACGTTACGTTAAATTTTAAAGCCTTTTTAAAAATATTTTTAACTTTAAATCATTGCCTAATAGCCATGGTAACGATGGCTAAATTTAAAAATGCCAAGATTTCAATTGGGAGATATTGAAAAATCAAAATATATAATTATTTTACAGGTACATATACTAAATTATCATTTTTCTAGGCCGTGATAAAACCATTTTATGATGGTTTATACGAATTTTAATATTGTGGATGAGTAGGTAGTAGTGAGGTCACGATGACTCATCATTTTCAACCCATATGTTAAATAATATCCTAAACTTTTGTGTCACAGCGTGTGTGTGTGCACGGGACATTTTATAGAAATCTTGAAATTTTTTAAAAATACGTATTTTTCTAAAAAAAATTTCTAAGTCCGAAACCCCCCTTAACAAAAATTTTATGACTCATACATTTTTCAAAATATTTTCATAGTCCGAAACTCCCCCAGCATTATGAATTTTAAAACAAGAAAATTTTTTCTATCCCTCGTGTATGTGTGTGTTCAAGGGGCATTTAAGAGCATCTTTTACTTTGAAAATTGTAAACTGATAAATTATTATTATTATTATCATTATTATTATTTTTATTATTATTATTTTATTATTATTATGACTGATAATTTTTCAAAAAAAAATATTATTATCATTAATATTATTAATATTATTTTTCGAAAACAAAATAATATGATAACTATTAGTATTTTTACCAAAAAGTTTAAAATTGTTTTTATTATTAATACTGTTAAGTCAAAACTGAAAGCTTGATATTTTTATTGTGGAGCAACAAAACCCTAGTATTTTCATCGTGCAACTATATTTCTAAAAGCAGTTAATTAAAGAATTTATCGTTTTTATTGTATTAATTATTTATGTCTTTTTTAACTATGCATTTGTATTGCTATATCTTTGTTATGAACCTTATTTTGAAACATAATTTTATCTATGCATTTCAGAAATTTGCTATAAAAATATGTTGACATTAAAAATGTGAAAACTGATGAAAAGGTAGAAAAATATAATTGATATTAGTAATTCTGTGTTTATCAAATCTATTTGTAATAAGATGTATTTTATAAGTAATACAACAAATGTAAAATAAAAATCTGTAATATTTATCAGATTTCTTTTATTATTTTTATAATACTCTAACTTTTTATTATTATTATTATTATTCGCTAATTTAATATTATAATTTTAACAATTTTATTAATAATATCATTCGCAAATTTATTATTATAATTAATATGATTGTTTATTATAATTCTTTTTTCTCACAAATTTAATAATATTATCTTTCTCGGAATTTTGTTATTTTGTTTCTTCACAAACTTATAATTTTAAAAATAAAACTTAATAAATTACAAAAGTCATTATCACTCAATACCTTGAAAGAAAACATCTATTGATACACGAGACTTTTAGAGATGCAAACTTCACATTCATAAATCGATGGACATTTAGCTGGTCTATGAAGAATTTCTTTGAGATCCATCCTTAGGGAGCAATATTATAAATGGAATATTATCCAGAGCGTCGATAAAGTTCATTCATTTTGCCAACCAGAAATTATTTTTCTAAATTAAAAAGCATGATTCAAAATTTATCATTACATTATTCAGTTGATGTATTGGTAAACTATTAAAAATCCAATTTTTACTATCATAGAATAGATATATTGTTTTAGTCTTTGTTAATCATGCATATTTCTTTGAACTACATCTAACTTGTTAATCATACTCATGTTTTGTATATATTTATAATTAACTTATAATTGGTTTAAATACATTCATTTACAGATAACATTTAACAAAATCATATAATAACCGCCTAATAAGAATAACATTTATCAAAATAATATTTAGTAAATAATAGTTTCTATATTATAGTTTTTATATTATAGTTTTTATATTAGGTTCTGCAATAGATATATTCAGGGAAATTAAAATACAAGAGGTAATAAAGAAAATTATTAAACCTCAGTGATTAAAAACCATGATGTTAAATTTGCGAATAGTAATAATAAAAGCTAGTTGTAATAATAAAAATAATAGTTTTTTGTGAGAATTATAATATTCATAATAATACTAATAATTATATTAACAATAATTTTTAAATTTTCAAACTTTTTGGTAAAAATAAAAATAGTTATAATATTATTTTTGTTTTCAAAAATAATAAAAAATAATCATAATAACAATAAAAATAATATTGTAAGAATCATAATACTAAATTTTTGAATAATAATAATAATAATAATAATAATAATAATAATAATAATAATAATAATGTGAGTATTATAATATTAATTTAAGAGAAAAATAATAATAATTGAAATAATAATAATAATATTGTGAAAATTATAAAATTAAATTTAAGAGAAAATAATAATTATAATGATAACAATAATACTAATAATTTATCATTTTTAAATTTACAATGTGTTTAGTAAAAGTTGCTATTTATTGTCCATTGCGAACACATACACGAGTGTTAGAAAAATTTGGTTGTTTATGAGTCATAAAAAGGCTTTTGAGCGAGGAAGGTTTCTGACTTAGAAAATAATTTGAAAAAAGTATGAGTCATAAAGTTTTAGCTGGGTGGTTTCGAACTTAGAAAATATATAACAAAAATATCAGTCATAATAATAATAATAATAATAATAATAATTAAAATATATAATAATAATAATACTGATAATAATAATAACAATAATAATATTATAAGAATCATAATACTAAATTTGCGAATAATAATAATAATAATATTGTGAGAATTATAATATTAATTTAAGAGAAAAATAATAATAATTGAAATAATAATAATATTGTGAAAATTAATAATAATGATAACAATAATATTAATAATTTATCGGTTTTAAATTTTCAAAATGTTTATTAAAAGTTTCTATTTAATGTGCCTTGCGCAAACATACACGAGGGATAGAAAAATTTGGTTGTTTTAAAATTATGGGTCATAAAAAATTATTTTGATTGGGAGGTTTTGGACTGGGAAAATTTTGAAAAAATTTATAAAAAAATACATGTAGTTTTAAAAAATTTCAAGGTTTCTATTATATGTCCTGTGCACACAAACGCGCTGGGGCACAAAATTTTAGGATCCTATTTAATGTTCACTGCACACACGCAGGGTAGAAAATGATGAGTCATTGTGAGCTCACTACTACCTACTTGTATGTATTATTATTTTTTAATTATTGTTGTGTGTGCATTATTGTGTTGTTATTATTATAATAATTATTACTATTAGTTATTGATTTACCTATAGGCGATTTAGGCAATTTCCCAAGGCGCACATTTACATTTACATGTAAATTTTAATATAATTTTTAAAAATTAACATATTTTTGATGAGCTTAATTTTTTTGCTCTCTATTTTCTGTTTATGTTTGGAAAACCTACAGAAATATTTGTATATGAATATATTTTTTAAAAAACAAGAAAACAATTTTTGTAAATATTCGGGTGTCATTTTATTTTAATAAAACCATTTTTGTTTTGATTATTGAAAATTAACATTTGATTTGTTTGATTATTTGATTTATAAGAAAAAATATTTTACTATTTATTATTTAAAAACTAAACAAAAATACGAAGATGAAAAAACATAAATTGAGTGGAAGCCAATTTGTAAAGCTAAGGGAGCAGAAAGAAAATTAATAAAAAGAAAAATACCAAAATTATTAGTTTTTTTCAAAAGAATACACCTGTTTCATTTCATTAAAAACTGCTATAATAAAATGAAAAAATCAATGTTATAATATAGGAACATACATACTTACCCGTGTCTGAATGTAATTTGTTCAACTGAATAAAAACTTATATTATAGAAGAAAGGAATTTGAAGAAAAATTTTTTTAAACATAAAAACATAATGCATAATAAATAATGCATGCAAACTTTCAAAATGTAGAAATGTTCAGTTCAATAAAAACTCAAATAAAACTATTTTTAGTAACTTTTAGACAATTTTTTTTTAAATTAAAGCCGAAATTTTTTTAAAAATATACCAATAATTCTACTTAGAGTTGTAGAAAAAATTACGAAATAATTTCGTTAGATTTTTCATAAAATTAAATCAATTTAATATTTTTACAACATTTCAGATTTTTCAAAAATATCCATCGAAACTCTAGGTTTTTGAGGAGATGAAGAAATAACAATGTAAAAAAAAAATAAATCAATTTATTGGAATTTATTTTTTGTGAAAATTTAATGGATTTCAGCCATTTCTGAAATGGCTGCAAAGTAAGTGATTTTTTAAAGTTATAAGCTTAAAGTTATAAAGTTTTAAGAGTTGAATTATGATTTTACAAGTAAGTTAAATCATTATTCAAACTTATAATTATAACTTTTGATCTACAAGCTCATGTATATTATTATTAATAATGATTATAAATATTCAGGAAATGATTTATTTTATGATAACTAATTTTTCAGAAATTATTCAAAAAAAAAGTTAAATTATTTTTCAAGTTATAAAATTTATTAATTGCATTAAATAATTATATTTTTTATACATCTTTTGAAAAATATCTTCGAATATGAACACAAAATAATTTGGTTTATGATTATTTTTTAAAACTTACTAACATAATTTACAATTTATGCCTTTTTCGGATTTCAGGTTTTGTTTTTTTTCGACAGAAATGTCTGAAATATTAAATTAATTTTAGTTTTAAGGGTAAATCTTATGAAGATACATCCTCATTTACTCGAAATTTTCTAGCAGAAACCTCAAAATTTAAATTAAAAAATTTTTCCGCCATTTTTCTTTCTAAAAATATCTCAAAAATGTCTATAAATTAATTTATTAAAGGGGTTTTTTCAACTTCTGATGGCTACATGTTAAAAGTTTACACGAATGTTTTATTATGGGTTGTGTTAATGTGTATTATTTTATTTCTCTCTATCTTTTTGTGTTTCTATAGTGTAGGGTTTGTCTCAGTGACTATTTTACAAACAACCTCAAGGTGAGTTTGTGTGTTTATATGTTATAAATTTATTGATTTTTGTTTTATATTGTAGGTGATTTGTCTCAACGTGGCTTGGTGTAAAATTGAAAATATCACGCAACATTACACACAAATTACACAACATTCACCACGATTTTACTGACACATATTTTTATCGGTAACTTTACTCGGTTCAATAACATCCTAATTTACTAATAAATATTAACAGTTATTATCATTACTATGTAAACGTAAAGTTTTATGGTAACATTTAATGTATATATGACGTATATCATTTAATTTATGCATTTAATCTAACTTTTAAATATTTGTAAATCAAACAATCTAATTAAAAGTAAATTACATAAACCTCATATACACGTGGAATACGCATTATTTGTAAGACATAAAAAGAAAAGTTGGGACTCATAGAACTTCTTCAATAACTTTTATATTGTCATGATATACTTACATTTTCGTAAGTCAACCTTTGCAGGTAGTAACAAACAATGTTGAAATTTTCGCCCCATCCTAATATACGTTCTGGAACTTTTATTTTTTGTATTTAATTTTCAGTAAATAATTTTAAACATTTTTTGCTGTGGTTATTTTTATTAATTTTTTGAATTGAACGACAACTTCAAAATTGTTATATGAATTTTCATAGTTTTATTTGCATTTTTCATAATTAAAATTTTAGGGTTAATTAATGAATTTACGAATTGTTATGACCTTAATGAAACCTTTATGATGACTGAGTAAGCCAATTTTTATTTTTAGACTTTTTAATCGAGAAAAAATACATTGGCTTTTTAAAAATTTTAAAAAATTTCAATTTGAAAGATTAAAACAAAAAAATTAATTAAATGATTGACTTTATTAAAACAAATAATTACATTTTTTAAAAAATAACCTAAAACAAATTTAGTATGGAGCCTTCAAAAAAGATTTTCAAGCCAAATATCCCAGAGGAAAATAATTTTTTTGAACACTCCATATTATATTTATTTATTTATTTAGTTTTGTGTAAATAACCCCAAGCATTGCGTAATGTATTCTCATCTGTTGCTCTGGTATAAAAAGAAGTTTTTTCCTAAATTAATGACAGACATGAAGAATCACTTAAATGCAAGAATATAAAGCTCCTTGAATGTTGTACTGTTTGGGCCATAATTACTCAAGGGAGATTATTTTCTCTATATTTAATTGGTCAATTATCGCTAAAAATTATAAATTTTATTTATTTTATTTAATTTACTACTTTCACATAAATGGCAAATGATTTTGGACTCGTGCGGGAAATTTCCTGAATAAGATTTAATAATCCCCTCCAGCTATCACGTTGTGAACATCAGCCATTTTGAATTGATTTCTCCCGGAATCTTTCCATCGTTTTAGTGAAATAAATTAGTTGATATTGTTTTCTATTAAACCGATATTGAGGAATGGAATAAATTAGACGGATTTCTCCACCATCAATCTCAATTCTAGATCGCATATTCCCATAATTTTTCAGAAAATTTGACTAATTTACGAGTTGAAATTTATTGTTCTGGATTTGCTAATTTTTTTTGTAATTTAATTGCTTTTTTGTCTATGAAATTTGTCGTAATATTTTATTATAATCATTTTTTTTATTATTATTATTATTATTATTATTATTATTATTATTATTATTATTATTATTATTATTATTATTATTATTGTTATTATTATTGTTATTATTTTTATTATTATTATTATTTATAAAATACAGAGTCTTTTATAAAAAAATAATCAGAAGTGAAAAACAAAAAAAATTCCTTATAATGTCATTATTATTATTATTATTGTTAAAAGTTTTAATAGTTATAAAAATTGACCTTAAAGAAAGACATACAAATGTCAACAAAATACAAAATATATAATAATATTTGGGAAAATTTCTTGACTTTATTGTGTAGAATATTTATTTAATCTCAGTACTAAAAAGACAAATTAAATCAAACAAATCACAAAGATTGAAAAAGATCTCAGCCAGCTGACTGCTAGAAGTTGTCAATTTTTGGCTAGTTAAAAGAAATTTAAATAATGAAAATAGATAAAAAATTTGAAAAATTATCAATGCAAAAAAGTAATAATATAAATAATATAAATAATAATAATAATAATAATAATAATAATAATAATAATAATAATAATAATAATAATAATAATGATAATAATAATAATGATAATAAAAATAATAATAATGATAATAATAACAATAATAATAATAATAATAATAATAATAATAATAATAATTATTATTATAATAATAATAATAATAATAATAATAATAATAATAATAATAATAATAATAATAATAATAATAATAATAATAATAATAATAATAATAATAATAATAATAATAAATATTCCAAATAATTTCCAAGTCAAGATTTAGTACGAACTTGGAAATAATGAAGCGTGAATCGCTTTCTGACTCATTGGAAACTCGAATAGAATATTTCCATGCGCCAGATTTGCTGGAGAATATTTAATGCTTCGTATAATAATAATAATCATTATGGAAGAATATTTTCCTGATTTATTTGCTTTCTTATTTCTCGATTGGTGTTGATAAATGGGTATTTTTATTTTTGGAATAACTCCTCTAATTTTTGACTACATAATAATAATAATAATAATAATAATAATAATAATAATAATAATAATAATAATAATAATAATAATAATAATAATAATAATAATAATAATAATAATAATAATAATAATAATAATAATAATAATAATAAACATATATTTAATAATAATAATAATAATTTAATTTTAAATACTTAATATATTATTCAGTTATTATTTACATATAAATATATTAATTTATAATTTTTAATAATAATTTTATGTAAATAATTTTATTTAATTTAATGTTGAATTTAACTTTATCCCTACAATAATATTAATAATTTCATTATTGATCGTTTTTATGCTGAATTTCGAATTTTGTTTTAGTTAGTATTTGAATATTCAAAATATATATTTAATAGGGATTAATTAATTTAATATTTTCTACAAAATTTGACTATGGATCAGATTTATTTAAGGTATTCACGAATTTTCGGCACAGACTTTTTCAAGTGATTTCTAATAATTATTATTAATTTCCTTTATATTTTTGAACTTATGAATAATAATGAAAGTTTATCAAGCAATAAGAAATTAAAAATAAGAAGCGTTTCGCGGAATCATTTGACGAAAATATCTGAAAATAAGGCTAGTTGTAATGAATGTTGACATTAAATATTTACAAATGCTCAAACTAATGGTATGCTATACAATATAAGTTCAGAACATAAAAATAATCTAGACAGTCGTGATAATGATAAGTTTTCTAATGAGAATACCGAGAAGAGTATATTTTGACTCGCTGTAGAAGATGGTCTGCCTTTGTCAATATATTTGTCCAAGGACTTCTGAAATTTCATGAAGAAGCTCAATCCTTCTTTCATTGTTCCATCTAGGCGCAATTTTACTACAACTGTGTTACCGACAATGTTCGCTAATGCCAAGATGAATATGATGGAAAGTTTTAAAAATGCAAACTATATCGGTTGCACAACAGACCCGTGGACTTCGTCTAAAGATGAATCTTTACTGTATAATTAAGAATAAATTAAATATGAAAAAAAAGTTGTTTAGGTCATTAAATTTAGTGTTAAATAAAAATTTCGAAAATAGTAGTTTCTTGCTTTATATTATCATACAAGCTATTCAAGCATGATAAAAGACATTCTTAGCGCAATAGAATGTTTTGAGGAAGAAAATGTAAAAATTAATAAATGGTTCAATAAGATCGAATTGATATGCAAGCTCCATAAATTCAATGGAAAAAGGAAATTTTGACGGCTGTCATGAAGGGGAAAGCATTCATCACTCTGAAAGAAGAAGTGAAGAACGAATATATTAGTTATGAAGAAATTAAAAGATCATTGCTACGAGCTATAAACGATCCCCCAGAAGCATGTTTCTCCAAGTGATTAAATAAGAGATTCCAGCTTGGGGACAATATCAACATTCATTTATCCAAAATGAAGAATCTTGCTTTTAACTCTGGAGATCTACTGCTAAACATTATAATAAACTCCTTGCCAGTAGAAATTGCAGCTGAGGTCAGACGACAAGGATCAACGTCAATCGACGCAATCGGTAACATCGTTTCACGATTGAATTTAGTACAAAGACATCAGTCTGCTTTTGCAGTGAAAACCAAGGATATGTAATGCTTCATATGCGACAAAAACCATTTTGCCTTAAAATGAAGGTATATGAATGAATGCTCTATGAATTTATTGATCAATTTGATTAAATTTGATTAATAGCTGCAAATATAAATGAAGTTCATATTTTGACAATTCAAAGGAAAACTTTCGAAGCCAAGTTCAACAAAGAATGGATGATATAATGAACTTGGAACACAGAAGCCCAGTATTAATGTCAGATCGATATTCTAAGTTAGATCCAGATATACCAGAGGCAGGCCAGGTACTCAAAGTCATCGAGCAGTGGGTCAAAAATTGCTGGTTAGTTGAATATGACGAAAAACGATTCAGTGAGCCTGTTGGAGCAGTAACTTTATTTCTTGTAATGTAAAAAAATAAGAGCAAAATACGACTAGTATTTGACTTTAGAACTTTAAATCATTATCTAGACGTTTATAGCGCCGAAGCAATAGTAATGAAACCATATGAGACTGGAGAAAGAAAGGAAATAAAATAGCGATTTTAGATTTTTCGATGAGAGTATGTGGAAGTACCAATCATGCATTGTAAATGGAAGACGATACCCATTGACAAGATTGGGATTTGGAATTAATATCGCCCCCGGTATCATGACACAGATCGTTAATCACGTGTTGGGTTTAGAAGACAGGATAGAACAAGAAGCTAGTGCGTATATAGATGTTTTCTTTATCGACGAAGAAGTTGTTCCAGCTCAAGAAGTAAAAGCCTGGTTAAGTAAATTTAACTTAATGACGAAGGAAATCGAACGCTCCTCATCAACAAAAGCTCTAAGAATACTTGGTATCTTAGTTTATATTGAAGACAACGTATTAAAATGGAACCGAGCCAATGTCATTCGTTATGAATTCGAAGAGAAGAGAATGGATAGACGAGAACTGTATTCATTAGGCGGTCAATTAACCGGAATTCTTCCAATAGCAGGCTGCTTGCGACCAGAATGCTCATATCTCAAACGATTAAGTGAAGAAGAATGGAACCAACCAATCGATACATAATTATTAAATAAAGTAAAGTGGTTAAAAAAAGGAGGTCAAAAAGAACGATCCGGCTCATGGCACATGGAAAGCACCAATGGAAAAAGGAGACATTTTATGGTGTGATGCCAGCTCTATTGCCATAGAAGCAGCGGTGGAAATCGATGGAAATATTATGGAAGACGCATGCTGGTTGAGAAAAGAAAAGGACGTCAGATTTTATGTGTATAATGTATTAACATCCGAGAGAAAAATTACAACGAAAGCTTCTTCAGAAATGTAAGTAAAAAGAAGACTCAGCATCATCAAAGAACTAATTACTGAATTTGAAATTAAAAACGAAATAGAATACATTCCAACAAATAAAAACAAATCCGATATTTTAACCAGAATTTCTCTAATTGGATTACGAAACACACGTGTAACACGGCGTTACTAGATTTGGGTGAAGATCCAATCAAGAACGCAACTGAATTTTACAAATTAAGTGATTTTGGAGGAGACCGGTTGAAGTTCTTAATCGAGGAGTCAGGAATTAATCTATATCAAAATGAATTAAAGGAAATTGTCTAGAAGTGTGACAAATGTCAATCAATAGACCCTCACCCGGTTAGGATCAGTAAAGAGCAATTAAAGGTAACAATCATAGATTGGGGGCTCTCTCGATTTGCGATATGGAGAGAAAAATAAAACTAAAGCGTGGGCGAAATTTGCAAACAGTTGGAACAGGTTTTATATGAAGATGACCTTCTGACAAACTTTTATTGGATAATTACTTATCATTTAGATCAGAGACTTTCACTTCGTTGATTAAAAAGTGAAGAATTAGAACTGAGTTTAGATATATAGACCAGTAGGCAACTGCATTGTTGAGCGGAATCAACTAAAAATAATGGTAGCAGTCACACTGTCTGACTATAGTGTGCAAGAAGCAATTTACTGGTATAATAATACACCAGTGAATGGCTCTTTCAGATCCCAATAAATGACATTTACGCCTATGACGTAAGACTTTGATTTAATGAAACGAAAGAAACTGTTCAACAGATAGACAATGGCTTTCAAATTAACGACAAGGTGTAGGTAAAACCCGCTCAAAATCAACCATGTACATCTCCATGGATAAGAGGAAGAATCATGAACCTGCTGCCTTCACATAAAGTAATCATCGATTTTGTAACTGTGGCAATGCCGCGTCATATAGCCGATTCAGGCACAGGAATGAATATTCATCAAAATCTCGGGAAGATGTATAATTAAGAATAAATTAAATAAGAAAAGAAAGTAGTTTAAATAATTAAATTTAGTGTTAAATATAAATTTCGAAAATAGTTGTTTCTTGCTTTATAATGCTACTAATTGCAAAGATAATGTGTTCAAAATATCAAGACTATGGGAAATTCATGTCGAGGAATCCGATGCAAATTTGGAGGAGTTGGTTCGATATGAGCAGATTCCTTTTATGAATAGACTTGATAATCCACATAGAATTTCTATCACTTTTGGTGCTTACCAAAAAATATTTATGTATTCAAGGATCCAGTTCAGCTTCAAGACGAGTCTTTTCAAATTCGGGATCCCAATGGATAGAAATATGATCGGAGAAATAGATCAAGTCCAATTATTATTAATTATTAATTATTATCCATCCCTACGTATTATTAATAAGAATTATAGTTTATTATTAATAAAGTTTATTATTAATCCCACTCCTAATATTTATATTTGTTCTATTGTATTTGTAATTTTCTGTTTAGATGAAATAAAATTTTTAATTAAAACAATAATTTTAAAAATTTGTTTTGCTATTGATAATGCTTTCACGTAATTTATATATATATATATATGCCCGTTCCTGGCGGCGGTGCAGAAAGTGCCCCCGCACGTGAGCGGCCAAGTCGAAGGACGGCCGCCGACCAACTTTTATTATATTTAAAAAAAATTGATTTTAATTATATTACTAAACTATAAATAAAATTAAACTTGGTCGAATTAAGTAGAAGACAAGTTTTCATAAAAAACATCTCCTATTTTTTTCCATTTTCCTTATATTTTTTTTTAATTCCATGATAAAATTTTAAATTTTGCTATTAAAAATTTGTAAGTATACGATGTCTTTTAACATTGCTATGATTTATATGTATATATATTAACATATTAAGGAAAGCAACAGTCGAAGAATATTTTCTTGGTTTTCCTCTAATAGTTGATACTGCTGGTGAAGGTTAATTTCGTTTCATTAATAACGAATTGTTGCCTAAATTTAGCTTTGATGTACAAAATGTTTGTGGTAACCATATCGCACTTCAAAAAAGAATTTTAAATATTAACCCCAGAGCAAAATTTGTACCATGCGCAGCACATAACCTAAATTTAGTCCTTAATGATGCTGTTAACATTAATAATGAAACCGTTAGATTTTTCGATATACTTCAGGAATTATTTTATGTTTTCTGCGTAGATGGAATATGTTAAAAATAAAAATAAAAAAATTTAACTTTAAAATTTTTTAGTGGTACTAAATGGTCAAGTCATATTAACGCAGCAAAATATTAAAGAAATTTCTGAAAGTTTAATTAACTTAAGAGATGATAAAGTTGAGAAATAAGCACAAGAAACTCGGCAAATTCGTTGTCTGAAAAATTAAAGTCATTTAAATTTTTATGTTCGTTAATTATCTGGCAAGATATACTCTCAAACATTGACGTGGTTAGCAAAATGCTACAAAATTCCAACATTGACATTGGGTAATTTAAAAAGATCTTTAAATGAGAAAAGAAACGATGCCAATTTTAATGAAGCTACAAACCTTGCACAGATTTCCATAAAACCCGCATAAGAAAAAGACCTCGTCAATTTTTATATTAACTTTGACCTTGAAAATATGAATGACTTTGTGAAAAATACTTGACCTTAAAAAAAAAATTATATTGGTTTAGCGGTGACATGTTTTTTGAGAAAGGGAAAAATTGTCCTTGAACGAGTCATCGTCTTTGTTTCAATGACCTTGAATGAGTCATTGTGTTGGGCCAGAACGTAAACGGCCTTGGTAAATGTTTAAATGGATCAGAAACACACACGCAAAAATAACACGCAATTTAAATAAACCCACTGAAACATCAAGTAAACCCGAAAAAAATCTGAGAAAATAAAAGAATTAAATATAAAATAATAAACATAAAAATAAATTAAAATATTAACAAAATGCACCAAGATTCGCACGATACCTATACAAATATAACAAGAAAACACAACAAATTCGACGAAATTGGAAAAAATCAATTAAAGTTCATTAAAGTGAAATTTAAATCGAAAAATTGAATTAGTAATAATTCAATAAAAATTTTAAATAAAAAATTATAAAAATAAATCGAAAAATAATAAAAATAAATAATAGAATTTGCTAGAAAATAACAAGGTCGAATTTTGTTTTACTGCATCAAATTTCACACGTCACACAAATAGGTATATATACTGATCCATTTTCACATTTAACTTAACCATTTTTAACCATTAACCATTTTTTCAAACTAAGTTTGAACTTTAACCATTTTGAAAATTGTGAATTGTTTTAAATCTATTTGTAAACCATTTTTCAGACCAGTTTAGAACCATTTCGAGAATTTGTTTTATTATTCTAGGTGAGAAATATTTTATGTTGGAGCCATCTTTCCACACCACGTTCATAGCATCTCTGTAGAGCTCTGCTTGACGGCGGTGTGGGGAGAGAGGCATTTATGTTTTCTATTATGATATTTTATGTTTTGTATGAAAATTTTGGAATGGTCATGAAGGGTAATTTCTGTTATTTTGTCCTAATTAATAAATATTATTGAAATATTTAAATTATTCTACATATATCTAACTTATTTTATATGCTTTATAAATTTTAATGTCGAAATTTTTCCGGCCCACAGCCGACACATAACGCAAGTAATTAAAATCAACATAGTACAGAGGCATGTAAGTGCGTGGAAAATCGCCAATGATATGTACCCGTGAAGACTCAGCGTGCGCAACGCAGCGGTCGTAACGTCAATATTATCCCTATAGCTGAAGCGAGAAATAAGGAAGAAGTCTCTGGCTGCTTCCTCGTTTCTCAATTCTGTAAAATCGACCTAAAATTATGTTACATACGGCTTAAAATTATCACACCGAGTAGTCCAGTGGGCACTCAATAAATATAATATGAACACAATATGCGTCTAAGGCCTATTAAAGGGAAAGGGTACTCGGGTTAAATTAACTGAAATCGTTGTTATAACTATTTTGATTAACATTTTGAAATAAATAAAATTTATTGGGAATCATTGAATTCGATTAAATTGAAATTATTAAAAAATAACCATTAACTGTAAAAGTAAAGTGTTTTATTTGGATTAACATTTTGAAATAAATAAAATTTAATTCGATTAAATTGAAATTATTGTTAAAAATTAAAGCAACCATTGATTGTAGAAGTAAAGTGTTTTATGGCTAAAAATCTAAGTAAATGTTGGGTAAAGATAATTTAAACGCTCGTAAATTATTGATTAGGGTATTAGCAAATAATTCCATCAATTAAATCATTATAATTCATTTCAATAAAAGTAATCTGATCTTAAAAATTAAATAATTTAATTTGAGTTGAGGCGGAAAATATGGGCGGGACGCTGCTCAAATTTTCCGAACTAATTCAAATACTTAACAAAAACAGTAACGTAAAATGGAATGCGTAAAATAAGGGCGGAACGCTGCTCAAATTTTCGAATTTACAAAAATACTTTATCAAAAACCAAAAAATATAGATGGACTACGGCTAATGTTGTATATCAATAAAAAATTTTAACGCTGAGGAATAAGGAAGGATCCCTACAAAATCTTAATAAATATAACGATAATGATCAGGGTAATGGTAATTATAATAATCATAATATTGATAATAATAATAATAATAATAATAATAATGGTAATAATAAATAATAATCATGGTATTTGTAGTAATGATTGATAATAATTATGATAACAATAATAATAGTAGTAACAATCATAGTAGTAATAACAATGAATATAATAGCAGTTATAGAATAAAAATAATAATATAGGTAATAGTAGTAACAATTAATAAAGGTAATATATAATAGTAACAATGATAGGGAACATTGTAGTGATAATAGGGATAAGGGTGAAAGATATAATGTGGGTGTATTTAACATGACAAAGGGTGTACAGGCCAAAGAATAATCATCAGCATGGACAATGATAAGAAGGTCTAAGCGAATGGACATAAAGATAGATGATATGAGAGTATAGGTTAACATTTGAAGGAGATAGGGGAATAATGGGACCTAAGAATCAAAGCGAGCACAGGTCTTCTATCGACAGCTCGTGAACCCGAGGATTGTCCGAGCAACTACAGTACTAGCACATGGTACTCAATTTTTACGGGCAATCCACCACTTGAACACATTACCAACGTTGCCTAGCAACGGGTGCCAAGTGGCGATCAGTATCGTTTTGTATGGCGTTACGAGGGCAACCACCGATTAGTTCAAACAAACAATGAAACCCTGTAACCCACCATACAAATTTGGGGGCTCAGCCGGGATTGAAGCTTTGTTATTTGGAGAGACTAGAACAATCAAGTTAAGAATCAACAGAGAATTCTGTCAGTACACCCTCAGCCGGGATTGAATAATTTTCGTGTGCAAACAAATGAGAGGGGACAGGTTACAGAACTATCTTTGCAAATAGAAATGTCAGGACGACAGGTTACCAAACCCCGGAGAGATAGAATATGTGGAACTTAAAATTGTAAAGAGCGATTGTAAAGATCGATGAGAAAGTGTAAAGATCGAGGAGAAAATTGAAACAGCAATAAAAAACGATCAACCTGACTGCTAGGTACAAATTTGGGGGCTCATAAAGGACTGTTTTTACAAAGAACCCAAGGAAATATAAGCAAATGTTTAAAGTTTAAACAGAGATGTTGAGACGATATGTTGCAAACCCCAGAGAGATGAGAACGCCATGAAACAAAAACCCAGAGAACAACTGTTGAGAAACGAGCAACCCGACTACAAATTAAGACGCCAAGACACTCAACATCCATCAATACTTGACGACATGACACCCTTGTAAGACACCAACAACAATGACAAGACGCATAAGTAATTAAAAGGGCAAAATGCGGGATAAAATGAAATGGGGTAAGTAAGGGAATAACGATAAACTACGGGGGAAAGCAATAGAATCAAGTAGAGAAGTCAACGATAATAGAATAAATTACAACGAGTAGTGATTAAAATAGTAGTTGATAAAATGAAGCAAAATATATTAAAAGACTAAAATTGAATGAAGTTAGTTAATTAGTATTTAAATAAATTTAAAAGGGTAATTAAAAGAGATTTAATAATTTTAGATGGAACCAATAAAAAATTATAGAAAAACTAAAGGGTATCCTAAACATCGAGAACGATAACCTAGAGGAACTAATCAACAAACAAAAATTAATTAAACGAGCTAAAGAGGATATATCAACGATTTCAAACCTGTACTCCGATGAACATTGCATATTAATAAAATTGATCGATATTGATGAAGATGTAACAACCGAAAGAATATATGAAATCCTATCTATGAGATTAGAGATAACCAAATTTGGGAAAAGCTGGAACAAATTAATGGAAAAAGTCAAAAACATTGAAGACGAGATTGCAACAACAATGAAAGAACAAACTAAGGCTTATGTGGAGTGTTATGCGTGCAAAACAGAGGAAGCACGAGTAATGGTGATACCTTGCGGACACCTGAGTTATTGTCATGGATGCGCACAAGAGTCGCACTGTATGTTATGCCAGCGAAAGATAAAGGAAAGGCTAACGGTTTACTTTCCATGAATTGTTATGATGAAATGAAATAAATGTGTATTATGCATTACTTGAATTATTATTAGACGATAAGACGAATATAAAAGAAATATGCAATGTTTTTAAATAATAAAACCACCTGACAACGATAAACAAAGGTAATAGACCAAAAACATAAAAGCCGAATTAGGGAAATAATCAAAACACATGCACAGAGACACAAAACATTGGACGGAAAAATTTCGACAACCGAGTTTCCTAGTGTATACTCCTTTTTGTTTTATTGATATTATATTTATTGATATTATATTGAGATAGGACGAGGAAAAATGGTTAAACCTGAGCTATCTAATGATAGTACGCTCACCCAAGGGAAACCCTGATCAACCCTACTGAGAAAGGAACTGGTAGGCCAAGTCGCGTATGTCAGCAAGTAACCGGCGAGAGATTGATCACCTCTTTTGGGGAGCTTGCTGATGCGATTACCACAAATTTTGAAGGGGGGAGTGAAGAGATAGACCGAGAGGTGAGAGAAAGAGTGTACACGGAACAGAATTAATAGTTTAGAGTAAAGGTACCTAGAGATGACTTCTTTTTTCCCTAGCTGGTGGTGAGGCACCAGAGGACAGCTACGGACTGTCGTGCTCAGGTTGTTATCAGCCAAGGGACTGATGACGCTGGGCCGTTCGATACAAAAACCCGGATCACACACCGAGTATCGGACGATTCTTTTTTTCGCTGGGAGGCACTCGATACAACAACCCGGATCCCACACCGAGTATCGGGGCCAAACGGTAGGTGAGATGTGAACTAACCGGTAAATGGTTCATACTCAAAATGTCCTACTAAAGCCAGATGAGAGCGCTCGAATTGAGCCGAGAAATCTGATGGATGGAGCGGGCAGAGATTTGATAGTTTATTTTCCGCTCCCACTTTTGATCATTTCCTTTTCTTTTCACTATTCGGGAAATCAAGTAAACCGCTTTTGGAACTTGATTGAACGTCTAGGCATTTCCATACTTTTATATTCTTCGAGGTACACAACCCGGATCCCACACCGAGTACCGAGGGAATGTTTTTTTATTGCCCAGCGAGGAGTTTGGTACAATAACCCGGATCCCACACCGAGTACCAAATATCCGAATGGCGGTGAGTAAAGCGTAACCGGAAGAATGCGCGGCCAAAAGACGCCATGGCTTGAGAGTCAGTGTGAGGCCTCAAACATACCCAAAAGTCACTGATTGAGCTCAAGTCCGATATAAGAGATAATATGAAATAGAGGGCCGGATGATTATAATCAGATACTTGAGGCAATAGAGGGCTGGATGATTATAATCAGATACTTGAGGCAATAGAGGGCCGGATGATCATGATCAGATACTTGAGGCAATAGAGGGCTGGATGATCATGATCAGATACTTGAGGCAATAAAGGGCTGGATGATTATAATCAGATACTTGAGGCAATAGAAGGCCGGATGATTATGATCAGATACTGGAGGCCATAGAGTACCAGATAAGATATGATATGAGTAAAGATGAAATATGATTATGAATAGATATTAAGGTCACAGATGACCAGTAAAAGAGTTGAAGCCGAAGGCCAAAGAGCCAACGGAAATTATAGAGGGCATAGAGCGCCAGCGATTGAGGATTAAGTAAATGAATTTTTGGGGGACATAGGAAAAACAATTAATGGAATGAATGAAAGTATGAGTATGATGATTATTGATATTACGATATAGATAATTGATACGACTATATAGATAACTGATAAGACTATATAGATAATTGATACGAGATTAATAGATAATTATTACGAGGTATAGATAATTAAAAATAGACTTAAAATGAGGGGGGTGAGTCAGATAAAGAAGACCACCACGATAAATGCGAACAGGGGATGATAACATATATAGTATGGTAAACGGAGGAGAAATTAGTATAGAGTATAGAATATTGGAGTGTTATTTATTTTTAGGAATCGATAGTCAAGCAAAGCAATCCAAGTCAAGTGCAAAGCAAAGCAAAGGAGAAAATATTTCAGAGCAAAACAAAGCAAAGTGATAACAAAGAAACTCGAATAAACGAGTAGAAAAGATTTTGGAATAAACGTCAGAGTAGTTACGAGCAGATAAGCAACCAGAAGTTTCAAAGCAACCAAAGCAAGAAAAGAGAAACCAGTCAAGCAGCCGAATAACCGTAAACATTGATAGCATCAGCAATCGCACGAGAAGCAAAAGCCAAGAGAATAGAGAAAAAAGTTTATTAAAAGCGGAAGAAAAGAGAAAAGTTCGCAACGGTAGAAGTGCCAAAACCGGAGTATCAATTACAGCAGCGACAGGAACCGGCACAGATAGTGGATTAACCGACGTCGAATTCAACAGTAGCGAAGAAAACGAAATAAACGATATAGAAAACCGGTTGCCAATAATAGAAGCAGAGAACGAGGAAGAGAGAGTGAAAAACTCAAACATTAACTCAAACATGGCAAATTCCACAAATTCCAACATGACTTCAATTCCGGATGCAAATACAATGTTGAATAACAATAATGTGATGATAGGAGAATTCAGAGAAAAGTTTAGAGGAGAACCGTTTGACGGTAGCCTCAACAAATTGGATACATTCATAAAGGAATTTGAAGTGTATAAAAATATCTGTCACTGGACAGATCAAAAAGTAAAAGAGCGACTACCCTTGTACCTGAAAGGGAGCGCACAAGATGTATTTGTAGAAGAAGCGAGAGATGTAACAAAATTGACAACATGGACAGAAATTAAAGAGTTCTTAATAAAGATATTCGGAATAGAGAAAAAGGGAAATAGGAAGATACTGGACTTCCTACATCGAAAACAAAGACGAGATGAATCAAATGCAGTGTACGCATGCGAATTAAAGAAATTGTGTAAAGAAGCCTTCGGAGAAGTAGATTTGCCCGAAGATAAAATGGTAGACGTCTTCATAAGAGGAATCAAGAGGGAAGACATACGAGCTAACCTTGGATGTTTGGCACCAGAAACATTAGATAAAGCAGTAGCAATCGCAAACAGATGTGAAGCCCATCTAGGACTGGGATATCAAGTGGCAGTCTTGGCCACAGAACCAACAACATCAACAGTCAATGCCAACAATCAAAACAACAATACCAATCCAGCTATGAATCAATTCATTCCAAGAGCACAGCAGATGTTCAAGCCACCAACAACGAGAAACCTGGAGGATAGAGGTAATAACCAAGTAAGTTATAATAATAATTTCAGGAACAACCCAAATACAAGTGAAAAATGCTCCATATGCCAAAGGATAGGACATCGGTCAGAGAATTGTTTCCGAAACTACACTTGTCAAAAATGTGGTAGACGAGGGCATACTGAGAAAATATGTAGACAACCTATTAACAAAGCATGTTACAATTGTGGACAACAAGGACATTTTGCAAGGCAATGTAGCATAAGACGAGAACCAAACCAGCCAAGATCAAACAACTCTATGGGAAACCCACAGATTAACGTAATGCAAGAGATAGACATGCTACGAGAAACACTACAACGAATGCCCATGGAATTAAAAGAGATGATGCAACAAATGCCCACCAATATACAACAACAACGAATCAACGTAATGAGAAGCAATGAGGAGATTCAAGAGCTGCGAACTAGAGAATATCAAGAGCAACAACAAGCTGAATGGCAAAGACTACAAACAGAGGAAGCTCAGGAAATCCAGCAAAGATGGGAAAATCGAAAACAAACCCCGAAAAGAATTAATATGATGAGAATGGAAATTCCAGATGAAACTCACACTGCGGAGCAGTGTGTTGAGAACGAAGGGGAAGGAAATATGATAACTGATAACGAGAAAACAGTTGAATTAAATACGATGGAGAAAATAGAGGCCATCAAAGAATTTACAGAGGAAGAAAAACAAAGACGTCGACAGTTAAAAGAAACAATAATGGAGAAACCGAATGAACCGGAAACGCAAGAGATTAAACGAGCAGAAATGATGATAACGGAGGATCAAAACAAGGAAACATTAGTGTACGAGATAGATGAACTCGAAAAAGAAATTATGACACAAAAGACAGAGAATACACTCGAGAAAATAAAGCAAGAGGAAGCTCTAGAACAAGAGGAAGAGCAATTAAAAAGAAAAAGAGGCAATCCTGAAACAAGAGAAAGCGGAACTTAGAAAGAAGGCACTAATATTAAAAATAGACGGAGCGCTGAAGCATTTAGAACAAGAACAAGCACTAGACCAAAAAATAGAAGTGATGGCAAAGAAAGTGCTATCACAAGAAATGAAAGAGCCAGAATTAAAACTGCAACAAGATGAGCAGGAAGCGTCAACGTCACAAGAAAAAGAAAGGATATCAGAACCAATAATAACAAAAAAATCGAATCCAGAGGATACTGCTACAAAAAATAGAAACAAGAATCAGAAAAGAAAAACCCACGTGGAGTGAAGCTCAAATTGAGAATAGAATAAAAGAAATATGGTTCCAAACAAAAGGGCCAACAAAGATAATGAAAGAGGAGGAACAACCACATATCAATATGCTAAGACAAATACCAGACGATCAAACAGATGAAGATGAAAGTGAAATAAGTAGTCTGGGTGGAGAAATATTTCAGTCATGCGAGGAAAATAAACCATACAAAGATGAATCAAAATCCGAATTAGAGGAAATGGAAACGAGTGTACCAAGAGAAGATGAAACCGAGATATTAAAAGAAATCAACGAGATTGTAGAAGAAGTAGATCGAAATCAAATGTTCCTAAACCTCAGAGATACAACCGCATACAGCAGAATAATGAAATTAATTGCGAAAGGATATCAACAGGATAACGGTACATTTACGGCATCATGGAAAGATATGATAAAAAAGTACCAAGAGAACTTGAAAGAATATGATAGAGAAGAGTATCAGGTAATTATTGATTTTCCAGAAATACCAAGACAGATAATAGCAACAAGAGGCGAAAGCACAAACGAGTTGTATGATTGGGTAGTGAAAAAGCTAGGACCCAGCTACAAAAATAAACCTTTATATTATCAAGGAAGAAAAATAAAGCGAGATATACACCTAGCGGATGCTCTAATTTGGCCAAAAGGAATAAATGTAGTAACGTTAAACAAAAATGAAAGCGAAGAAACGACAGCAGAAATATGGCAGAAAATTCAAATATTGTACACCAAAGAAATAAAACCTGGATTAGAAAAAGAGAGACAAAAGATAATGAGACAAAACCAGATCAAAATGACAGAACAAGCAATAGACCAAGCTAGAAAATATATTAACCGATTATCGTTAACGAGACCGATTTCAATGAAAATATTTGTAGAAGCTGTACGGGATACAGACATTATGAGATTTGACAACGAGAGAACAGATGAGTTGATAGCCAAATACGGAGAGCACCAAAGAGATATGAGAGGGGATGAATCAATAAAGATAAGAATAAAGCTACCAAATGATGAAGCAAAGGAAATATCGGTGGATCCTGATTGTCAAATGCACGAATTATGCCGACGAATAAACCGAGAAATTATACAGCCAATAATCGAAAACAGTGATGATGGCATGGTAGAAGACGTGGCAATAATGTACCACAAACGGCAAATAAGTCCGCGAGAACGAACCCCGATATACGAATTAGGTATATGGGAAGACGGACAAATTATTAACATCATAGCGATGGATGAACCAGAGAGAAAAAATACAACAAAAAGGGAACAACAGATCCAAGAATTTCAAGAGGAAATGAAAAGAAAGATGGACCAAATATTAACCATCTACCAGTTATGGAGACAAGATGCGAAGTTGAGCACAAAATTACAACCGATAGACGACTCAAGATGCCGATCAACACCATGGAAAAAGGTGTATGATGAAAAGACGAAAGAATGGAAATGGAAAATGGAGAGAACCGAACCAAAATGGAGAAAATACATACCAGGAGAAGCGCCGGAAGACGCAGCTAACGAAATAACCTTAGAGTTATATGAAGATGAACCATATGAAAAACCTACCAGAGGAAATGCTAAACGAAATAGAATGGCAACCAGAAGAAGACGAGGAAATAAACGATAAAGCTCGACTAGCCCCATACACATGGAAGATAGGTGGATGGGCTGAAAAAGTAAAATCGGCTGAAGAAGAGAAAATCATCGGTATTACAAGCCATCAATTCTATACAGAAATCGGAGGATACCGGATGAAATTGAGAGTATACCCAAACGGAGATGGGGTAGGAAAAGGAAAATATCTATCAGTGTATTTTCTATTAGCAAGAGGCAGATATGACGGCAAGTTAGAGTGGCCATTTAATCGAAAAGTCACGATTTCAATCGCTAAACCCGGAAAATGGGAAGAGCGACACAGCGAAAAAATTGGGAGTAGACCCAAGATCAATGATAAGTCAAAAGCCAAAATCCACTGAAAATGTTGCGGGAGGAGTACCACAATTTCTGTTGAAAAAATATGTAACACCTCAATTTGTAAAAGATGATACGATATATATCACGATCGAAGTAGAAACTGAACGAGAAATGAAAATACGAATTCAACAAGAACAAGCGAGACCGCGAATCAGTGTACTCGAAAAACGAATACCAGGAACAAAATACTTGCCCACAGATATAGACGACCCTGTGGAGGAAGGATTAACAAGATTAACGGAAACGCAAAAATGTAGAGAATTAGCAGCGATATTGAGAACCGGAGCCAAGAATCAAAGACGAACTGTAACAGATTTAGCAAAATGGATAATCGATTCTTGTAACAGAGTAGAGAACCTGCGAAATATTGTAAAGGAAATAGAGGAGTATCGGAGAATGTATGCGTGGTACCCAGAGCAATTCCGAGAAATTATCCGAAAATGGAAACATACCGAATGGGCAGCCGAAACGATAGAGAAGTATAGTTTAAAAATTATGATGCCAGACTTCGAGCCAATTGAAAGAGAATTTTATATCACTGCCAAGATAAGTGAAGTGAAAAAGAGAATACCGTATGAACCGCCATTTCATTTACAATACGAAGGACGATCATTGGATGACGATCTCGAAATCGGAGTTACGCAAATGCAATTGAGATTGATAAATATATTAACGGTAGCAAAGATCGCGGGTAGAGAACTGAATAAAAGAGAAATCAAAACGAAAACGCCAATAGGACGACAAGAGAGTCTAAATACGCCAGAAGTTCCACCTGCAGCAGATGAAGTAATCGTCATCACAACAGGAGATGAAGAAATACTAAATGATCTAAATGATATTGTGGACGAAGAAACAACCAGGAGAATACCGGAATCAAGAGATTTGTTCATGACAGAAGATGAAAACGATCTGATAACAGATGAACCAGACGAGCTAGTATGTGGTCAAAGACAACCAGTCGAAATTATAGAGCCAGATACCGAAGAGGAAAATAAAAAGAAAGAGAGAAGACGCCGAAACTCAACAGGAGACGAATGGGATAATTGGATAAATGAACGAGGAGCTACAACATCCAAAGAAACAACAGACGAACAACCCCAAACGAAAAGAAACAGGTACGGCAATGGAAAAGAAATCCAGAGGACGACCAAAAATTGATAAACCAGCTCCAGAAAAGAGAACTAAAGAACAAATGCAGATGGATCAATTGACAACGAAATTGAACAAGCTTAGCCAAGTAACGAAGCAGTTACAGGGAAAACTGAAAGGCCAAGAACAAGGAGCAAAATGGATCAACAGATTAATAACTGATATGCTGGGACTAGCAAATCCAGAAATAAAGAGAAATTTAAAACTCAATAATATCGGAGCAGAAGCGAAACAGCTTTGGGCAGCAATAAAACCAATAATAAATAAAATCATGGACAACAAAGTACGAACCACAACCAAAGATTCAGAGGAATTGCTGTTGATAATAAATCACTTAACGAAACGATCTGATGACCCAAATAGATATTTGGTAGGAATGGCCTATCTGATGTATAATACGATAGTGATATACAGAAAACGAACTCCAAGATACAACCCAAACGGATATGAATTCGCAATAACAGACATTATCAGGAAGGTAATCGAACCATTCATCCTGACTCAAGGTGGATGGCAAGCCTTTATAAATTTGGTAAGTAAAGATGATCAAAACCGAGATGATGCAAGCGAAGTTAAAAGAGTTATTAACGGAATTCGAAACAACGATTAATGCAAGCGATCCAAAAACAGCCAGAAAAGGAATGAACGCGATAATTACTACAATACTCATATGGATGATGTGCGTGAAAGGAGTAGAACCGTTTGTAGTATATGACTGCGATAACATAAAGATTGGTGATAAATACTCACTAAAAGAAACAGAAGAGTGCAAAGCAGCGAATCCTGGTAAATTACAGACAACAGCAACCGCAGTATCTTATAATGTATATCAAGAGGGTAGACTTCATAAAAACGGAAATCAAGGAATGTTCAGTAACAAGGAAAATTGTAGCATTTCATTGCGGACATCACTCACATTCAACAATCATTGAAGCCGGAACGGAAACAACAGTGGTTTCTGTAACGCGGAGCGAATGTGAAGAAGGATTCACGACAGGACGTATCTCAATAGCTGGAAGAGTAAATGTGGCAGCCGAGGAAGGAAAGATAAAAACTACCCGAGTATACGCTGCGGGAAGAATAACGGCTGGAGACGGAACGTGTCAAGGAGGAGAGTACACCCTATTGAATCAACTAGTCAAAGGAGTAGTAGTGATTGAAAGCTATCAAGTAAAGTTGGAGAAATACCAAGGATATTTTGATCCAGACACGCAAGCAATGAAAAAGTACCCTCAATGTTTGGCAACAGATAGATCATGTAATACGGGGATGTCAACGATCGTATATCACGCCGATACCAGAACTTGTAGACTCACTTTATTGAAAAGTGCAATATTTGATGAAGTGCAAGGACAAGTGCACAGAGAAACCGAGACTAACACGCAAAAAAGTGCATTAGATGAATTACGGAGAACCGGAAGAATCGGAAAACCAACGATCACCACAACTATTGGATCAGAGGTCACACCAACGGTAGTAATATCAACAGACACCACAATCGGAATGAGATTCATAAAAGGGCGAATGGTGAGTAAATGTGACGAAATGGTAGCTAGTACCAATTATAAAGGAATATTCTTATCGCGAACAGCAATACCGAACGCAAAAGCGCAAATAGACCCCAAAGATGTGAAACTATATCTGTATATAAATAACAAGATGGATTTCCTATATCACAAAGGATTGGCATCAACAGAGAAAATATACTACGATTTAGTTAAAAATGATTGTATCCTGAACAGAGAAATATTAAAAACAAAGTTAGCAATGGCAATCACGAATCCGGATAACGCAATTCCATTACTACCACTCCAAGAAGGATATTTTGGAAGAATAGTTGGAGAAGTTATGTACACATACAAATGTGAAAAGACAATTGCAAAATTGCCAGAGAATTCAACAATCCCAAGAGATAAATGCATAAACGAATTAGAGATAATGCATAAAGGAAAAATCAGATTCGCTCAGCCAGTGACAAGGATGATAAACCCAGAGAAATTCGTACCTAATATGTTCAGTTGCAGTAATGTATATGGACCATTATTCGAAATAAGAGATGGAAGTTGGTTACAGTTTCCAACCCGAGTAATTGTAGCACCACCAAAAATATTTGGATTAACCGAATTGGCCAGCGAAGCAGAATTCAACCAGTTGATATATCACAGAGTGGAATATACCAAACGAAAGATCTGGAACGAGCCAGAGAACATTTATTATTCCCAGCACAAAGGCAAGCAATATTATCCAACATTGTAACTATAACGGGAGGAAACAACTATGGAGAGAAACCCAACTACGAATTGTTACTATCGCCGGATCATTTTCAACACGCTACAGCAAACATGATGAAAGCCATGTGGGGAAGATTCTTAAATCTTCGGACAAATGATGGCAGGAATCTTAGGAATAATTCTTATTATTCAAATCGTAAGAGTAATCATAACACAAATGTTAGCATGTTTCGATATTTACAAAAGAGAAAGGAAAATCAACTGGAAAATGGCAATTGGATTCTTACCGTTTTTAGCTAAGACAATGGTATTACATGGACACTCAAAAGATATTCACAAGATAAAGAGATTAGTAGGAATTCTAACGAAAATGAACGGTACCGATGAAGAGGTCGGACGAAAATTCAAAGCAATAATGAGACTAGAAGCCGAGAAAACCAGAATGAAACGACAGAAAACGAGCAACTGGAAACGATGGATAAATTTCAGAGATGATAGTAGTAATAACAGCGACAATGATGAAAATCAAGGAGGAACACAGATGCTAACTCAAGAACAACTCAAACAATGGGAAAATCGAAAGACAAGACATAGTGGACATTTCAATCATCCACCACCAGTATACGAATGTCTAAAGAAAGCAGCATCATCAGTAGAGAGAAACATGCCAGTAGAACGACAAGTACCAATACCAAGATCAACAACATTACGAAATATTTATCCAGTACCATACGAACCAAATTGGGCAGACTTAGTGCCAAGAACCAGCCAAAGATCAAGAAGTGTGGATCAGGATCCAGAAACTCGAACTATAGCTATGTTACAAACGTTAGCTGGACCAACATTAACAGTACCCATAGAAATAAATGGGGTAGAAATAAAAGCAATGATTGATACGGGAGCAAACATTTCAGCAATAAAAATGGATAAAATACCCGGAAGATTGTGGCCATGTATAGAAGAAGCCAACATGGATGTAATAACTTGCAGTAAAGAATCGGTAGCAGTCATCGGGAAAATCTGGTCAATAATCGAATATAAAAATGTAAAAATCAATACGTATTTAGCAGTTATCAGGAGATTGAGTGCAGATTGTATAATTGGAACAGATCTCATGCCAGAATTACTAAAAGAGATAATAATAGATCTAGGATCAATGGAGTTGAGAGATAAAACCGGACGAATATGCATGTTGAAATCAGAAGTACGATGCTCAGAAAAAATAATAGTGCCAGGACGCACACAAATGATTTGTTACGTAAAAGTGAACGAGGAAACTAGAGGTGAAATGATTTTTGAACCTAATCACAAATTTGAGAAAAAGAAAGAACTGCCATTAGCCAGAGAGATAGTGTACGTAAACGACAACAGTGAAATTCCAATCAATATTACAAATTTTGACGAGGAAGACAAAGTCATTTACGAAAACGAAAGATTGGGAAAGTTAACACCGATGATGGATATCGAACTTCCAACAGCAAAAACTGAAGGAACTGAGGAAGAATTATGGACTATCGACAGTCAGCTACTAAACGAAGCGGAAAAAGAGCAACTACAAAAACTGCTAATGGAATTCAAAGATATATTTGCAGCATCTGACTTAGATCTCGGTACAAGCGACGTAACGCAACACACGATACCACTAACAGATGATACCCCAATAACACTACGGCCATATCGATTGGCAGAAGCTCAGAAATCTGTAGCAGAAAAAGAAGTTCAAAAGATGTTAGACGCAGGAGTAATCGAACCAAGTTGTTCGCCATGGCAATTCCCAGTGGTCATGGTAAAGAAAAAAGACGGAACACAACGGTTCTGTATAGATTATCGACGACTCAACGCGGTAACAAAACGGGATACATACCCGTTACCGGATATAAATGAAATGTTACAAATGTTACACGGAGCAGCTTATTTTACATCGCTAGATTTAAAAAGTGGTTATTGGCAGATAAAGGTCAAAGAGGAGGACAGAGAGAAAACTGCCTTTACAATTGGAAAAGATCTATACCAATTCAAGAAAATGCCTTTCGGACTAACTAACGCACCAGCTTCATTTCAGAGATGTATGAACTTTGTAACTCACGGCATCAAACGAGTGATATGGTATATTATGATTGATTTGTTAATTGTATCTAGCACCTTCGAGCACAATTTAGAAAGATATCACGTAATTATTCGTTCGACCAGAGACAATGGAAGATTAAATTGAAACCATCAAAATGTGATTGGGCAAAGGAAAACAGTCACCTTTTTAAGGCATATTGTGTCAAGCAAAAGGCAAGACCAGATCCAAGAAACATCGAGAGATAAAGAATGCCCTGACCAAAGACAGTCACGCATGTCAAGAACTTACTAGGCCTAGTGAGATATTATCGAAAGTTCATCAAGAATTTACGTAACTATGCAAACCAAATACAAGAATTAACCAAAAAGGATACCCGTTTATATGGGAAGTAGACAACCAGAAGCCCTTGAAACACTCGAGATAAACTGGATATCAGCATCATCTCGTACAGCCCAGATTTGCAAGAACCGTTTTTGTTTAGCTGACAGACGCACAGTGGATATGCATCGGGGAGCAGTATCTAGGACAATTGGATGATGAGAAAGAAACGAGTTATTGATATTATAGTCGAACGTATCAAGGAAACATGAAAAGAATTTACTCCGTGACTGAAAGAGAGCATTAGCCAATTATCCAAGCCATTAAAACATTTCAAATATTTATTATGGGCAGAGATATATATCTACAACAAGGATCATCAACCATTGGTATGGCTAGGCCAAATAAAGAAGCCTCGAGTAGTATGAGATGGGCAATCAGTTGTTGCAAAGAGAGTACTTACCGTATATAAAATTCAAGTCAGGAAAGGAACGCCAAACGCAGATTGCTATGTCAAAGAGTTCGTATTCTGAGGAACAATGGATCAGGATGTTGAGACGCATATGCATTGATAATCGAGGGATATAGATTCACAAACTTGAGAGAGGAACAGAAGGAAGGACGAAGGAGTTAAAACAACCTAATCGAATTATAGAAAGAAACTAACGAATAAAGTCTTCGACGAACAACAGTAAATATGAAAGGAGATATGGAAAAACACAGACATCGATACACTGATGGAGAAGGAGGTTCATTACTATGGCATGGTGAGAAACGACTTATGTGCGTTACCAGCAGAGCTAGACGAAAGAGGTATTGATGCAATACCACAGATGGAAAGCTTGGAGACACATTGTCAGCAAAAAGACGGAAGCAGACTTGCGCCAAAAATATTATTGGCAAAGTATCGAGAGGACGTAAAAGGGTGGATAAAGAATTGCCTGATATGTGCAACCAGAAAAGACAGAGTAAACTGAAGGCACCGTTAAAAGCCAATGCCAATTCCACCAGAACCAAGACGATGTTGCGAATGATATGTAGTAGGGACCATTACCAGAACCAACGATGAAAATATCGTATAATAATTAGTTGGATAAACGATTATTTGTCAAAATCCGGAAGCATTCCGCAAATACCAGATCCAAAGGCTAGAACAATAGCGAGAATCCTAGTAGAAGAAATTTGCTGTAGACTACGGAACACCCAAACAGATTCTAAAACTGATCAAGGAACCAACTTCATGACGAAATCATAGAGGAAGTTACGATTACTTCAGAATTGCGAAGCTGGAAGCATCACCGTACCCCGCGACAATGGTCAAACCGAACCGATTAATGGTATACTAATAGATAATGATGTCAAATTATGTAAGCGACACCAAAAGATTGGTAATAGTTATAAATCTATGCCTTATGCTTATTAGAATGTCAATACACTCGAGCCACAAAAATTGAGTCCGTCTTACGACTTCAATGTAGCGGCAGAGGAATGTAACATGCCGATAGACTCCTCAGCGACTATAACCCACAATATCACAGTTATGGAATGATGATTAGCTGTAACGGGATTTCGAAGAGCGAATGCAGAATCTGAAACAGGCAGGTATGATATTAAGATTTAACCAAGAGAGCATACAAAGATTACACGATAAAAGCGCGAGATGTGCTGTGAGCACTGACTGCAGGTTGGAGATTGGTAATAATAGCACGCCTAGAAATTATCAGGAGTAGCCGGAAAATTACAAAGATGGTGTAAAGGACCGTACGAGTAATGTATGTAAACGAGAACAATGTCGGTTAATATTAGTCAATAACCACTCACCCAGACCTGACTCTTACGTGAACGTAGCGAGTGCAAAGCATACCAATGTAACGAAACAAAAGGAACCAGAGAATCCGACGGTATTGCAAACTAGATCACAAAACTCAACAATTTTGAGTATAACACGGACTAACGATGAGTTCGAAAAATAGAAGCACATCAAAGAATACCGTAGAGGACCTAAGCCGGATGAATCGTAAATAACTCTAAACCGCAAACTCAAGATAATGTAGACAGATGGATATAATAGTGAAAGCCATCAGAGAAGATAATTGGCCAGAACTGGTCAAGGAAAGCGCATTGGATGAGTGAATGGAGTAACAAAGCGGGAAAAAATCGCATGGATTATGCTAAAGAGCTAGAAGCTCCACACAGAAATGGATCACTATTACAAGAAAGTAAATACCCTGATCTTCACCTATGGCAGATGTAGAAGGGAAGTAACCTCTAACGTATCGCAGTACAACACAGGAGAAATATCAAGGCATCATAGATATCAATCCCAACTTATGCAGAAATGCGGACACGCCTTCAAACATACCAACGAGAGGGACAAACACCACTAATGTTCGCAGTCGCAGCAGATGCTTCCTAACACAGTTCTTTGGGAGAACTACTAAAAACAGGATTCATCTTCAAGGAAAAAGGACAATGGAGAAAATAACTGATACTAACTTGCACTGAAATCGAGCAAGAAGTGCAATAAAATACATCACCAGTAACGCGACCATTAGAGAAGAAAGAGAAATGTATGGGTTTAAAACAATTCCAACATTATGGGGAGTATCATGCCAAGCAGACGAACAAGCAACACTCATCTGATGAAATGGGACCTTACGAAGGATTCACCACTCAAAAGTATTCCGATATTGATCGTATATGGTAAGGAACAGAAACGGTTCTATGAAAGAAACATATAATGCTCCCACTATCCCTTCCAAAAACAATAAAAGCAATTTTGAAGATGGGAGGACTAAAATCACCAATCATCCGAAGAAGCATACGAATCGGAGATAGAAAGAACAACTTATGATGATAATACACAGATGGCATCGAAAGCAAATAAGATTTTAAGCGAGTGTAAACAGAATATAACACGAAAATGGAGCGACTATACAAAGCGAGGAATAATAAAGTTACGAGAAAATAATTGAATAATAGAAGGTCGAGGACGACATTTAAAGGAACCACCGGATGGACTTAATAATGGAGAAGAGGAAGTTGACAACAACCAAGCGTCAAATTCTAGAGGACGAAAAAAATCCGCACAACAGAGAGAAAAAGGAATTCATCTAACAACAAACGCCAATAAACAAAAACAACAGTAACGAGGGAAACGGAACAAAGGGATGACTGTGCACTACAACAACGAAAATTCAAAAAGACCGACTGCTACAAAAACTAATGATACTGATTACGTCCATCCAAGTTAACGGAGCATGAGAAAACACCACGAGGAAATGAGCGTTCCAGAATACGAACAATAATGAGAAAGGAAGCCGCAAGCAAGGATACTGCTTACACATTGACATGCAATACAAGGCATAAAAGTTGCCAATTCGTCAATAGGAACCAGGAAGATAGAAATACGGTCCGAAAACGTCATCATATGCAACCACCCAAGATGTATGGTAGAGAATGCTAACAGAACGATAGAACGTAAACATCAGTAAACCAGGGATAGGCAAATTACGGGAGATAATAAACAAAGAATAGAACCAATTGGAACAAGTCAGGGATACAAAATAAAATATCGATTGTTGGAAACATGAATATGAAAGCAGGCGAATGACAATGCGAATGGATAGCCTAGAAGGCAATGCGATATATAATTATTGTGCCAACAATATATAATAATAACCTGCACATTAGCCAACAACCCGGGGGAGAAAAATTCAACAACACCAAAGAAGAGGCCTATTGACAAACGTCCGGGTACGAGAAAATAAGAAAATAATAATAATAGTGAATCAACCCCTAAGGTGCTGAGAGAGATAATTAGTTGAAAATACGGGTGTAGAAACGAACCTATCACAAAAGTTGTATTATTCGAACTAAAAAGAACGGAACGATAAACTGAAGATATCAATGTCAAACAACAATGAATGATATCCATAATCAAAATGACCCGCATCCAGCCAAGAACGCGTTGGAAGTACTTATAGTACACGTTCAGAAAGGAAGAGATGATTACTGGAACATCCTCATAACAGAAAGTTCATATGAAATCAGACTACGACAAAACCCAAGAAAAGGTAAACAAAGAGGAAACCGTTCAACAAACAGATCAGAGAAAGTAAGGTCCAGTAATAATCTCAAAATAGAGTCAAATTGCAGCGGAAGAAGAAGAAAATAGCTAATGAACACAGGTGAAAAACCTATCAGCGAAAATTCGGCGTATACGACCTCTAAAAGAATAGCGAACCAGTAAACAAAAGGGAATCCAAATGTGAGCTAAGCAAACTATAGAACCAAAAGTATCGATGCCCAACAAAAGACCTTGAACATATGTAATAACATTCAAAAGGGACTCATGGATCGATTGGAGATGTGGTAAAAGGAACCAACTCACAGTCAATGCGACAGATCAACCTTAATTAAGATAGCAATCCGACGATGATAACATAACCAAGAAACCGAAACATTTGGAAAAAGGAATGATTGTACGACAGCCACCTTTCAATCCCGAAGCAGTTACACTCCAGAGAAAGACTTAAAAATGTTGGGCAACCAAAGAAAGGAGATAATTGAGACAATACCAATGCAAGGGAAAGCACAAACCATGCAGGCCCTAACGAAAAGAATTACATGATTAAAAATAGATCTGGATTAAACTAGAAGGTAGCAGGCGTAGTTAATGCTGATACATAATTCCAACTAGCAAGATTTACAAATGGCAGAGAAAAGCAGCCAGCGAAGAAAAGATTTGATGGCCAGCAGTAGAAAAAATTCAATTATGCATCGATAGGACATACGATGCACGAAAAACCGGAGGATATGGAATACATAGGCAATTCTAGCACAGCGGATCGGGCTAAAAGACCCGCCCATATCGAAGCACAACAGTGTCCAATGAATCTGATGTATCCAGATAATGAATGGAAAAATATGGGGATATTACGTAACATTGCGTATACAGTCCCGGCAGACGATGGTGTAAGATAAGAAAAGGACTTTTGTATATAGTGTAAAATATTACATTTAGTAGTATTTTAGTAAGTGATATGTCTATTTCTATATGTAAATATCGTACACAGTTGCTTAGAGGACAATACTGCCAAACAGGAGAATGCCGTGAATTAATGATGTGTTTAATCACAGATGAATCCGGAATAATCAAAAATCAACAAATCAACGTGAGAATACACCGTTACAGAAGGAAGCTCAACACCAGCAGCTGCCATGTTACCGTATAGAGATTGCAAATTAAATCACAGGAATTATACCAAGATCCGGTATCCGAGGCAACGTCGGAGACGACAATGTATTAATGCATTCATAACGAACAATGCGCAAACTCAGGTGGCAAATACCTCATCTAGTATTAACAGAAAGTGTGAACAGGGGCCTACACAAGCCCATAAGACTGGAGAGCAACAGAGAAACAATATTACAATTTACCAGTAGATAACATGAGCACTTAGCAGCATCAAGTTGATGGCAAGCTGACAAATTAGAAGAGGTACGTAACAATCAAACAGCACGTAGATCCAGCAGTTGGGCTGGAATGGATAGCATCAATGCCAGAAATTCACCCCAGAACCGGAATTCAACAGTAGAGTAAAAACTAAAGCGCACCGTGTAAATAATGTATAAATAATAGCGATAGAAGTAAAGCAACGTCAATAACAAGAAAATTTTTGTAGATTGCCAGAAATCATCGAGAGAATTATGAGAACGAGAATACCATCCGAAACTACGAAGACGTAATAAATAAAAATAAATTAGAGTGGTGAACGATATCAAAGAAGATTTAAAGTGTGTAATGTAAAGAATTCACTGATTGGTGCTCAAAGAAGACGGTAAATGCGGATTGGCAGAATATGTACAGATTGCACACGATAGAAGTGATCAGAAACGAAAAATAATAAAATGCCTGGGATGCGACGAAATAGTTTGGAAGAGTAGGAACGATCCCACAAACACAAGGATTTAACAGTCACCAACAGGGAGAATCACACAACCTATTATTCAATGCAAGGTGAAACAGATGTGAATGGAAAGGACTATGGAAGGAGCGGAAAGTCACGCAAGATGAGTGATGCGAATATAGGACGAGTATTATGCGGAAAAATGTCAAAACCTCACAAAAAAAAAGCGATAAAAGACCATCACAAAGTACGTGCATCAAGAGAGAAGAGAAATGCCGGAATTTCTGTGGAGTCCATGTGACGGAAGGATCAACAACTAGAAATGGTAACCCGGAATCCAAAAGTAGGACAAATATGTTGATCTATATGACAAGGCAATGCGGTAAGACCAACTGTGGACAAAATAGGATGAAGTCGAAATATTAAAGGAACATTGGAACGAATTGTTAGCGGCAAAGGTCAAGATGGCCCGTTAGAATTTATTTCAATTGTCGAGCACAAATACTACCATTGGGAGATGCAAAAGCACAATGGATTAAGAAAATAGTATCGGACACACCGAAATTCATGATTGTGAAACACGATAGGAATGTCTGGCATCCGGAGGAGAAAAGCCTAGAACAGAAAAGATGCACAAAAAGCAATAATCAAAGAGAAATGATTAGAAGTCCGAGAAGAATTCGAGAGAAGCCAAGGAGACCAACTCAAAGAAAATGGTCAATGGAAAGAAAATGCAAAGATGACCGACACAGCGTAAAGAATTAGAAGACAACAGGCGTGCGTAGCAGAAAAACTCTTACAGCACTCTATATGGAAAAATAGAGCCGAAATGCAGAAAGCTCCAGAGAGCAAATGACGGAAAAAGAATTCTAGATATGTCCACCAATTTATACGTTGGGAAATGGAACAAATTGGGCATTAGATTATTATTCGAATGGAGATGGAACGCCAGGCACCATATTCAGTGTTCTATCAGAGTAGTTAAGAAGTTCATGTAATTATTACATGCCTTTTAAACAAACTGATATGTAACGATGAAAGGGACAAGAGATTATCGTACATCCAATCACGAACAGGGAAATTGAACCCGATGGAGGCCAACATACTGACTGTGGAATCAGCAATTGGTCACCGACGTTTGTTTAACCCACAAGCAACGATTGGAGGAGAGATTCTTGCAAGAAGATAATCGGTGATATAAAATTAGGAAGGGAGAGCAGACGACGTTGTAACAGAAAAAGGAAGTTTGTGAATAATGTAAATAAAATAATAAAAATTTCAAAAAAAATCAAAAATTACGAGAATAATCAGAATCAGAAAAGCAAAAAATTCAAAAATAACGATGATTTAGATGGCCAAGCGGAATCAGCGAAGAGTAACAGTACGTGAGGAGAAGGACCAGATTCGATAATGGACGAGACTACGGAAAACAAAAAACCAGGGGGAGGAAGTTGATACACAGCGAGCAGGCAATTAGATCACTATAGAGTGGACTATGACGATAAGACGGCCCAACGCGAAATTATAAGATCGATATACTCACAAATGAGAGTGAGAAGACGAGGCAGTGAGAGAAGAGGACAGATACCTAACTTTAAAGATAATAAAGTATTTACCGAACGACAAAGTCAAGAAATGGCCGCACAAGGATTTACTTTACGGGAACACCAGAACTAACCAGACTGAAGTTACTGTATCTATTGTAAAGGAAACTCGCAAAACATGGGAAAGGAGAACAGCAAACGAGAACACGCTGAGGAATTTCAACCTGTCCATTGTAGATTTAATATTGAGGTCAGATAACCAAGACATGAACAGATCAGAAGACTCCGAAATCAGATTTTAGACAAGATGAAAAGGCGAGGCAGAAAGTAACTATAATAAAGAGTTTCGAAGTCCCAGCAGAGTATATCGGGAAGAGTCTATAAATAGGAACATTCGAAGAGAGAATCAACCTTCAAAGGAATCAAGGCGGGAAGTTTGCGTCCATGGTATGTTCAAACAGAAGGAATAATGTGGGAAGGATGCAAAAATCAACGCCAATGCCAGATCAGGAGATGTCAAAGGCTAACTAAGAAAATGTATGTACAACAAGAAAAAGAGTCAAAGATCTATCGACAGTATATAATTACCAACAGCAAATAGAAGAGCATTCTTAGATCGACCAAAACGAGATAGCCATTTAATGCTATTGATCAGGGTAGTACTCAAAAGAATGGGAAATAATCAAGAAAGGTTAGCTAACTAATTGAATGTTCGATGACACAGCGAATAATTTCGGAGCAATTCAAGCGATATCGAAGAGACAAAGGAAACATCGTGACAAATCAATCAATGAAAGAAGCTAATTTGAGCAGTGATCAATGTGTGCACATGTTGGCAAAAACATTAGAAATTATTTTATCGTCCTTGTGACTATGTCACATGTGGAAGCATCCTGCGGGTTTAAAAGTTATATATGTCCAGTATGTAGAAAGCCGGAATCACGGGCGGATCAAAGGGTCCGTTTCGCTGAGCATCAGTTAGATAGAAACCGGGAAACAATGTGTAAAAGTGTAATAAAGATAAACGTAAAAACAAAAAAATAAAATTATAAAAAACTCAAAAACCACAAATAAGATAAGATGATGTAAGATATGATTAAGAAACTTTGAGATGTTGAAAAGAGAGAATAATCGATTATTATATTTAGAAACAATTATGAATCCAAACGGGACAAAAGAAGTTGTACTACAGAAGTCTGAAGAGTCAAACCAGCAATCAGGATTCAATCGGAATCAATCAAAGTAACAAGTGGAAGTAGAATTTATGGAGACAAAGAACGTTACAATTAAAGAAAATGCTACTAAGGTTAGCAGAGGAATGGAGTGCAAATAGACTCAAAAACGAAAATGATGAACAGAAGTGGGAAACAACTAGAACAAAAAGTTAACTACCCAAAGGAAAAGAGAACGTTACTAAGAAGAGAGAGGAAATTGATGAAGGTAATTTATGCAGAACAAGACCAGAATCAAAATCAACGGAAGAGATACAACCTAGAGCAAGGAGAAGCGGGAGTCAACAAAGCAAATCGAAAGATTGCGGGAAGTGAATAAAGAAAAGAAGCAGAGATACGAGAAGAAGGAGGAGGAGACGATTAATAAAATCATACAGCAAATGCAGGAGGAAATGGGCAAATTAGTACCATTACCGGAATAGAGAAAACAAAGGAGAACCCATTTGGAAAAGCCAAAGATGGGCAAAAGACAGCGCGATATGGAAAATCAAATGGAAGAGACTATAGAAACAATCAAGAAGTAATTGGGGAATCGCGGCTCAGACATTATATTCAGCAAATAGCGAAAGAGTAGGACAGAAACCAGAGCCTACAAAGCTAACGATGGGAAAACGCAAAGATCGAGACCATAAACTGAAGAACACCAAGGGCCATACCATTCGAAGAAAATAGAAGAGCCAGAGAGATAACAAAAAGAATGTGACCTCAGTAATTCGATC
Source organism: Schmidtea mediterranea (assembly GCA_022537955.1). Lineage (NCBI taxonomy): Eukaryota > Metazoa > Platyhelminthes > Tricladida > Dugesiidae > Schmidtea > Schmidtea mediterranea. The sequence goes on from CM039681.1 coordinate 45,081,509, forward strand.
AAGCAAGACAAGGCGAAGGAATGCAGATTATGAGATGACGCCACGCAAACATGCCTCAGCTTTATAGGAATTCTAGAGCAGGAAGTTGCTATACCAACAAAACCAGAAAAGTAAAAGAAATGCAAATCGAGAGGACTTAGCTTCACCGAAAGAACAAAACAGACATGGGACGACGGAGACCAAAGAAAGCAATAAAAGAGAGGGCGAAAAAAATGGAAAGACACCTTTCAGAAGCTAGAAGAGATACGATTGTTACCAAAAGGATACTAATATGGAAGATTGGATACTTTGGGAACAAGTCGAAGTACAGAAAGAAACAATCGAGGAAGCTAACGAGCAGGTCCAAAAGCTGAATTTCGGGAAAAATCGACAGACAAAAGAAGGCTCAGGAGACACAAAAGATTTTAACGAAACAAACAACCTCACGAAATGGACAAGATAGGCAGCAGACGAGAAACCACTTACGCATGAAAGACGACAACCAACAAACTAACGAAAGAATAGACGACTCCAGCAGGAGGTGAAACGGACACGAGGAAGTGCAGTATTCAAGAGTCCAGTGGGACATGTCAACACGAAGTCAACGAGCAGTTGAAGACAAGTCTGACAGCAGAGATAAAAGGCAATAAGCAAGGATTATGAGGAAAATGAACAGAATCTGAGAATAAGAAATTTGAAAAGTTTAAAGCGTTAGAAAACACGCATTCGGTTGGAAAACGCAAGTCGGAAGAAATTAACCAGAAAATACAGGAATATCTTGCCTATTCTTAGACCGAAGGATACAAATATCAAACGCTCTTACGGGAACGAATAAATATGTTACAACCGACCACCAATCCTTTGTTATGCCATTATATTCCACTGAGAGTTGTAAATCAGTACCCGCCGAACCCGATGAAGGGATTCGGGGAAACGGACGAAGCGGCAATTAACCTAAAGAGGGAAATTGGTAAAGTGTAAAAAGATAATAAAATAATAAATGGACAAAAACAAAAATGTATCGATGTATATTTTGTTTGATTCAATGACAGTAGAAATCCGACATTGAACTCTAGAAGACGGAGAATACGTACCAGCCCCAATCACTTAGATAAACAATCGAGCCAGAGGACCCACTGAGATTTACAGTAAAAGATGGAGAGCCGAAAGAAAAGCAATGGCAAGAGTTATGGCAGGAACAAGCATTCAAGAAATCGCACCGGATAAATCAAACACTAATGCAATATAAACAAATAGCCATATGATTAAACGAAAAACTACCTCCAGCCATGGGAGGAACAGAAACTCAAAGAGAGGAAATGAACGATTGAGGCGAGGGAATTAGCTCCGAAATAAAGACTCGTGTTAATTCTGAGAAGATTATTGAAAATCGGCAGAGACGAATGAGAAACAGCAGAAAATGCGACAAGATATGTATATACAACTAGGAAGACGTTGAAGGAAGCAGAGAGATAAAAGAGGCATCTCACAACGCACGACGAAATTTAAAACATTAACAGAACAGCTCAGGAAGGCGAGACGAAAGCTGGAAAGCAACAGCTCAAACGACATAAATTTAAACGTCAACTTAAAAGAAGCAAGCGAAGAAAGAAATCTCCAAATGAAATTAATAACCACACAAGAGTAATCAAAGAAAACCAACAGACGATTTTAAAAGAACTTCCGAAGATCCGAGCGATTAATAAAGCCAAATCCTGATACATGAGATTTTTGCAGAAAAAACAACTAAGGAGCGAGTGGCGAGAAACAACTCAACCCACAGAAAAAGAAGAGAAAGATAAAGGGCTAAAATTCCACTTGTAAAAAAGCGACAATAACCTTGTAATAAATATAAAATTAATTACGTACTCAAAAATAGAAGTATGAACCACCTGTGGATAATAATGATGATAATAATGAGAAATGCAATACTGGAACCCGTTAGAAAAAATTGCGAAAATTGCCCAACCCGTCAGAGAGAGGACAGCACCTGTGCGATTTCAAAGAAGATTTGTGCTGAACCCGCGCAAAATGAGGGATGGTCGCAGATAACCTCCAAATGTATTGCAATGCCCCGAGCAAAGAAACAAGACGAATTGAAGACGAATATCGAAGAAAACCGAAGTAATGGTTAGCAAGACCCTACTTGAAAAATAATGAAGAGATCAGCGGAGACTATTAAAAGATGAGAACCGAGAGATGGAAAGAGAACCCGTAGAAACCTCATCAGACGAAATTCAAAGAAAAGCCAGAAGCAAATCCCAATAATAAACGCAAGTTCAGAATATCGCAAAATCGATTTTTTATATGCGAAAGAGCGAACAAGGGAATAACAAAATCAACAGAGAAAAACGAAACCTAGTACAGCACACAAGTCTAGGTCAATCGAACTGGTATGACTTACCGATAGGTAAACTCTAACATGATATCTAAATATCGCGTGTCATCTTCACTCGGGCCTAACAAAAAACAAGCAAGGCAAGATACCCCAATTCAAGAAACTCAGAAGATGTTTCAAACCCAACCCAAAAATACCGAATTCAAGTTAGCAAACCTTCAAGACTCTCGCAGATCTTCATCAACTCACCCATTTCAAGATCAACCCAGCTCGACAAGCGAAACTCAACCGTCAGCGGATTCATTCGAAGCCAACATATAAACTGACTACACGTTGATTGATTTAATCAGAAAACTGGATTTTTTTATTAGTGGATTGAATGATCTATAAAACTTGCAATTGATATAAAAGCTGAACTATTCCAATTTTGATTATGTATTCGTAGGCCGAGACTTAAGTCCATCTTTTGCCTTGATCGATTAACTACCGTAAAATTCTTTATGAATGTGAACTCATTGAAAATGAAATGTATGTATCATTTTGAACTCAATTGAAAATTGCTGGTGCGCAGATTTTTACGGGACCGCCGAGTTGTCTTTATGTTAGGGCCGAGAACGGTAACGGCCGTTGGTAGATGTTTAAATGATCAAGAGGACACAGCACGACAAAATAACACGCAATTTAAAATAAAACCCACATGCGAACATCAAGTAAAGCCCGAAAATAAATCTGGAGAAAATTAAAAGGATCATAATATAAATAATAAACATAAAAATAAATTCAATGTAAATAGGTAACAGAAGAGTGGCCAGGCCAAGATTCGCACGGATACCTATACAAATATAAACAGAGAAAACACAAAAATTCGACGAAATTGGAAAAAATCAATTAAGTTCATTAAAGGTGGACATTTAAATACGAAAAATTGAATTTAGTAATAATTCAATAAAAATTTGAAAAAAAAATGATAAAATAAATCGAAAAATAATAAAAAGTTAAATGATAGAATCTTGCGGTAGAAGGAATAACAAGTCGAATTTTGTTTACTGCGATCAAATTTCCACAGTGCACGAGCAGAGATAGGTATGATATACTGACCTTCCATTTTCCACATTTCAACTTAACCCATTTTTAACCATTAACCATTTTTTCAAACTAAGTTTAACTTTAACCATTTTGAAAATTGTGAATGTGTTTTAAGTCTATTTGTAAATCAACCATGTTTATCAGAACCAGTTTAGAACCATTTCGAGAATTGTTTTATTATTCTAGGTGAGAAATATCTTTATGTTGGAGCAATCTTTCCACACCACGTTAATACATCTCGTAGGCTCTGTTGACGCGCGGTGTGGGGGAGAGAGGCATTGTATGCCTCAGCGACTATAACCCACAATATCACAGTTATGGAAATGATGATTATGTAACGGGATTTCAAGAGCGAATGCAAGAATCTGGAAAACAGCAGGTATGAATATTAGATTTAACCAAGAGAGCTACAAAGATTACACGATAAAAGGCGAGATGTGCTGTGAGCATGACTTTCAGGTTGGAGATTGGTAATAATAGCAACGCCAAAATTATCCCAGGAGTAGCCAGAAAATTACAAAGATGGTGTAAAGGACCGTACGAGATAATGTATGTAAACGAGAACAATGCTCGGTTAAATTAGTCAATAACCCACTCACCAGACCTATTTACGTAAACGGTAGCAGATGCAAAGCAATACCAAGAACGATAACAAAAGAACCAGAGAATCGAGGTATGCAAACTAGATCACAAAACTCAACAATTGAGTATAACACGGACTAACGATGAGTCGAAAAATAGAAGCACATCAAAAATACCGTAGAGGACCTAAGCCGGATGAATCTAAAATAACTCTAAACGCAACTCAAGATAATGTAGACAGGATGGATATAATAGTGAAAGCCATCAGAGAGATAATGCCAGAATGGTCGAAGGAAAAAGGATGGATGAGAATAGTAAACAAAGCGGGAAAAATCGCAATGGATTATGCTAAAGAGCTAGAAGTCCACCAGAAATGGATCATATCAAAGAAAGTATACCCATGATCTTCACTATGGCAGATGTAGAAGGGAAGTACCTCTAAATATCGCAGTACAACACAGAAATACTCAAAGGATCATAGATATAATCCAACTTATGCAGAAATGCGGACACGCCTTCAAACATACCCAACGAGAGGGACAAACACCACTAATGTTCGCAGTCGCAGCAGATGCTTCCTAACACAGTTCTGAGAGAACTACTAAAAACAGGATCATCTTCAAGGAAAAAGACAATGGAGAAAATAATTGATACTAACTATGCACTGAAATCGAGAACAAGCAAGTGCAATAAAATACATCACCAGTAACGCGACAATTAGAGAAGAAAGAGAAATGATGGGTAAAACAATCCAAACATTATGGGAGCTATCGATGCCAAACAAGACGAAGCAAGCAACAGCTCATCTGATGAAATGGACCTACGAAGGTTCACCACTCAAAGTATTCGATTGAACTATATGGTAAGGAACAGAAACGTTCTATTGAAAGAAACAATATATGCTCCACTATCCATTCCCAAAAACAATAAAAGCAATTTTGAAATGGGAGGACTAAAATTCACCAATCATCCAAGAAGCATTACGAATCGGAGATAGAAAGGAACAACTTATGATGATAATACACAGATGGCATCGAAAGCAAATAAGATTTCAAGCGAGTGTAAACAAGAGATAAAAGAAATGGACGATATAAAAGCGAGAATAATAAAGTTACGAGAAAATAATTGAAATAATAAAGTGTCGAGGACGACATTTAAAAGGAACCCCGGATGGATAATAATGGAGAAGGAGGAAGTTGACAACAACAAGGCGTCAAATCTCTAGAGACGAAAACAAATCCGCACAACAGAGAGAAAAAGGAATTCATCTAACAAAAACGCCAAGAAACCAGCAACAACACAGTAACGAGGAAACGAAACAAAGGGATGATGTTACTACAACAAAGGAAAATCAAAAAGACCGACCTGCTACAAAAAATAATGATATGATTACGTCCATCAAGTTAACGGAACTGAGGAAAACACCACGAAGGAAATGAGGCGTTCAGAATACGAACAATAAGTGAGAAAGGAAGCGCAAGCAAAGGATATGCTTACAATTGACGGATGAATACAAGCATAAGTTGCCAATTCGCTCAATAGGAACCAGGAAGATAGAAATACGGTCCGAAAACTCATCATCATGCAACCACCAAGATGTATGTAGAGAATGCTAACAGAAGATAGAACGTAAAATCGAAGTAAACCAGGGATAGGCAAATTACGAATAATAAACAAAGAAATAGAACCAATTGAACAAGTATGATACAAAATAAAATATCGATTGTTGGAAAATGAATATGAAAGCAGGGAAGAAATGCGAATGGATAGCCTAGAAGGCAATGCAGAATATATAATATGTGCCAACAATGATATAATAATAACCTGCACATTAGCAAAACCCGGGGAGAAAATTCACAACACCAAAAGAAGAGCCTATTACAAACGTCGAGTACGAGAAAATAAAGAAATAATAATAATAGTGAATCAAACCCCAAGAGTGGAGAGAGATAATAGTTGAAAATACGGGTGAAAGAACCTATCACAAAAGTTGTATATCTCGAAACTAAAAAGAACGGAACGATAAATGAAGATATCAATGTCAAACAAATGAAGATATCCAAAATCAAAAATTGACCCGCATCCACCAAGAAAGCGTGGGAAGTATATAGTACACGTTCAGAAAGGAAGAGATGATTACTGGAAATCAATAACACGAAAGTTATTGAATCAACTACGACAAAACCCAAGAAAAGGAAACAAAAGAGGAACCGTTCAACAACAGATCAGAGAAAGTAAAGCAGTAATAATTAAAATAGAGTCAAATTGCAGCGAATGAAGAAGAAAATAGTAATGAACACAGGTGAAAAACCTATCACGAAAATCTCGCGTATACGACCTAAAAGAAACGAACCAGTAAACAAAAGGAATCCAATGTGAGATAAGCAAAACTATAAAGAACCAAAAGTATCGCATCCAACAAAAGGAAACTTGGAAAATATGTAATAAACATTCAAAAGGGACTCATGGACATTGGAGATGGGTAACAAGGAAACCACTCAAGTCAAATGCGACAGATCAACCTATAATAAAACAATCCGAGAGAAACAAACCAAGAAACGAAAACATGGAAAAAGGAATGATCATGACGACAGCCACCTTTCAATCCCGAAGCATTACAACTCCAGAGAAAGACTTAAAAATGTTGGCAACCAAAGAAGGAATAATGGAGACAACCAATGCAAGGGAAAGCACAACCATGCAGGCCTAACGAAAAGAATTACATGATTAAAATGATCTGGATAACAACAGATAGTAAGCAGCGTAGTAATGCTGATAATAATCCAACTAGCAAGAACTACAAATGCAAAAAGAAGCCAGCGAAGAAAAGATTTATGGCCAGCAGTAGAAAAATTCAATTATGACATCGAATTAGGACATACGATGCAGAAAAACCGGAGGATATGATCATAGGGAAATTCTAGCACAAGCGGACTCGGGCTAAAAGAACCCGCCCATTATCGAAGCACAACAGTGGTCCAATGAATCTGATGTATCCAGATAATGAATGAGAAATATGGGGATATACGAACATTGCGTATACAGTCCCGGAGACGATGGTGTAAGATAAGAAAGAGACGTTGTATATAGTGTAAAATATTATGTAGTATATTAGTAGTGATATGTATATTTCATATGTAAATATCGTACAAAATGCGTTAGAGACAATACGCAAACAGAGAGAATGCCGATGAATTAATGATGTGTTTAATCAACAGATGAATCCGAATAATGCAAAAATCAACAAATCAAGTTGAGAATACCACCGTTCACAGAAGGAAGTCAACAACCAGCAGCTGCCATGTACCTATAGAGATTGCAGAATTAAATCAAGGAATATACCAAGATCAAGGAATCCGAGGCAACGTGGAGACGACAATGTATTAATGCATTAATAACGAACAATGCGCAAACTCAGTGGACAAATACTCATCTAGTATTAACGGAAAGTGTGAACAGAGGGCCTACAACAAGCCATAAGACTGGAGAGCAACAGAGAAACAATATTACAATTTACAGAGATAAATGAGCATTAGCAGATCAAGTTAGATGGCAAGCTGACGAAATTAGAAGACTACGTAACAATCAAACAGCACGTAGATCCAGCAAGTTGGGTGGAATGATAGCATCAATGCCAGAATTCACCCCAGAACCGGATTTCAACAGTAGAGTAAAATAAAGCGTACACCGTGTAAATATGTATAAATAATAGCGATAGAAGTAAAGCAACGTCGAATAATCAGAAAATTTTTGTAGATATGCAGAAATATCGAGAGAATAAGAGGAAGCGAGAATACCATCCGAAACTACGAGACGAATAAATAAAAATAAATTAGAGTGGTGAACGATATCAAAGAAAGATTTAAAGTGTGTAAATGTAAAGAATCACTGATTGGAGCAAGACAGACGTAAATGCGGATGCAGAATATGTACAGATTGCACGATAGAAGTGATAGAAACAAAAATAATAAAATGCCCTGGATGCGACGAAATATTTGGAAGAGTAGGAAGATCCCACAAAACAAGATTAACAGTCACCAACAGGAGATCAACAACCTATTATTCAATGCCAAGTAAAAGAATGTGAATGGAAAGGACTTATGAGAAGGAGCGGAAAGTCACGCAAATGAATGCGAATATAACGAGTATTATGCGAAAAATGTCAAACCATCACAACAAAAAAACGATAAAAGACCATCACAAAGTAGTGCATCAAGAGAGAAGAGAAATGCGAATTTCTGTGGAGTCATTGACGAATGGATAAAATAGAAATGGAACACCGGAATCCAAAAGAGGACAAATATGTGATCTATATGAAGGATATGCGTAAACAACTGTGACAAAAAAGATAAAGTCAAATTAAAGGAACATTGGAACGAATTGTTAGCGGGCAAACCAGTCAAATGCCCGTTTAGAATTATTCAATTGTCGAGCACAACTACCAATTGGGAGATGCAAAAGCACATGATAGAAAATAGTATCGAGCACACCGAAATTCATGATTGGAAACACGATAGGAATGTTGGCATGGAGGAAAAAGCCTACGAACAGAAAATGATGCACAAAAAGCAATAATAAGAGAAATATTAGAGTCCGAGAAGAATTTCGAGAGAAGCCAAGGAGACACACTCAAAGAAAATGGTCAATGGAAAGAAAATGCAAAGATGACCAACAGCTAAAGAATTAGAAACAACAGCTCGTAGCCAGAAAACATCTTTACAGCACATTTATATGGAAAAATAGACCGAATTCGCAGAAAAGCTCCAGAGAGCAAAAGACGGAACAAAGAATTCTAGATAGTCCACCAATATACAGTTGGGAAAATGGATACAAATTGGGCATTAGATTATATCTCGAATGGAGATGGAACGCAACAGGCACCCATATTCAGTGTTCTATCAGAGTAGGAAGAGGAGTTATGATAATTATTAACATGGCCTTTTAAACAAACATTGATATTAACGATGAAAGGGACAAGAGGATTATCGTAATCCAATCAGAACAGGGAAATGAACCACAGATGGAAGGCCAACAACTGACTGTGAATACAGCAATTGGTACACCACGTTTTTACCCACAACAACGATTGAGAGGAGAGCTTCTTGCGAGAAGATAATCTGTATATAAAATTAGAAGTGGAGAAGCAGACAGACGTTGTAAAGAAAAAAGGAAAGTGTGAATAAATGTAAATAAAATAATAAAAATCAAATAAAAATCAAAAATTACAAATAATCAGAATCAGAAAAACAAAAAATTCAAAAATAAGACGATATTAGATGGCAAGCGGAATCAGCGAAGAGTAACAGTACAGTGAGAGAAGGACCAGATTCGATAATGGACGAGACTACGGAAAACAGAGAAAAGGGGAGGAAGTTGATACACAGCAGCAGCAATTAATACTATAAAGACTATGACGATAAGACGGCCCAACGCGAATCATAAAAGCGATATACTCACAAATGAGAGTGAGAAACGAGGAGCTGAGAAGAAGAGACAGATATTAACGTTTAAAGACAATAAGGTATTTACCGACCGCAAAGCAAAGAAATGGCTGCAGAAGGATTTTATTTACGGGAACACCAGAACTACCAGATGAAGTTACCTGTATCTATTGTAAAGGAAAACTCGCAAATGGAAAAGGAGAACAGCAAAACGAGAACACCTGAGGAAATTTTCAACCTGTCCATTGTAGATTAATATTGACGTCAGAAACCAAGCAATGAACAGATCAGAAGACTCCGAAAATCAGAATTAGACCAAGATGAAAAGGCGAGGCAGAAAGTAACGATAATAAAGAGTTTCGAAGTCCCAGCAGAGCTATATGGGAAAAAGGAGTCTATAATAGAACATTCGAAGAGAGAATCAAAACCTTCAAGGAAATCCAAGAGCAGCGAATTTGCGAGTCAAGTGGTATTGTCAAACAGCAAGGAATAATGTGCGAAGGATGCAAAAATCAACAGCCAATGCCAGATCAGAATGTCAAAGGCTAACATAAAGGAAAATGTATGTACAAACAAGAAAAAGAGTCAAAGATATCGAAGTAATAATTACCAACAGCAAATAGAAGACATTCTTAGATCGACCAAAACGAGAACCATTAATGCTATTATCAGGAGTAGTACTCAAAAGAATGGGAAATAATCAAAGAAAGGTTAGCTAATAATTAGAATGGTCGACTCGACACAGCAATAATTTCGAGCAATCAAGCGATTATCAAGAGAACAAAGGAAAATCGTGACAAATCAATAATAAAGAAGCTATTTGAGCAGTGATCAATGTGTGACATGTTGGCAAAAACATGTAGAAATTATTTTACGCCTTGTGGACATATGGTCACATGTGAAGCATTGCGGGTTAAAAGTTAATATATGTCCAGTATGTAGAAAGCCGATCAACGGGCGGATCAAAGGTCCGTTTCGCTGACTCAGTAGATAGAAACCGAAAAACAATGTGTAAAAAGTGTAATAAAGATAAACGTAAAAACAAAAAAAAAATTATAAAAAACTCAAAAACCACAAATACGATAGATGATGTAAATTATGATAAAATTTTGAGATGTTGAAAAGAGAGAATAATCGATTATTATATTTAGAAAACAATTATGAATCCAAACGGGACAAAAGAAGTTGTACACAGAAGCTGAAGAGTCAAAACCAGCAATCAAGGATCAATCGGAATCAATAAAGTAACAAGTGGAAGTAGAATTATGGAGACAAAGAACGTTACAATTAAAGAAAATGCTACTAAGTTAGAAGAGGAATAGTGCAAGAGACTCAAAAAACGAAAATGATGAAAGAAAAGTGGGAAACAACTAGAACAAAAAGTTAACCTACCCAAAGGAAAAGAGAAACGTACCAAGAGAGAGAGAGGAAATGATGAAGGAATTTATGCAGAACCAAACCAGAATCAAAAATCAACGGAAAGAGATACCAAACCCTAGAGCAAGAGAAGCGGGATCAACAAAGCGAAATCGAAAGATTGCGGGAAGTGATAAAAGATAAAGAAGCAGAGATACGAGAAGAAGGAGGAGGAGACGATAAAAATCATACAGCAAATGCAGGAGGAAATTGGGCAAATTAGTACCATACCGAATAGAGAAAACAAAGAGAACCCATTTGGAAAAGCCAAAGAATGGCAAAAAGACAAGCGCGATATGGAAAATCAAATGGACAGAGAATAGAAACAATCAAGAAGTAATTGGGAATCGCGGATCAGACATTATATTCAGCAAATAGCGAAGAGGAAGACAGAACCAGAGCCTACAAAGCTAAATGGGAAAACGCAAAGATCGAGATCAATAAACTGAAAGAAACCAAGGGCCAACCAGCGAAGAAAATAGAAGAGCCAGAGACGATACACAAGAAAGAATGTGACTCAGATAATGATCAAGCAAGAAATGGCGAAGAATGCAGATTATGGAGAGACGCCAACGCAAACAATCTAGCTATATAGGAATTTAGAGCAGGAAGTTGATACCAACAAACCAGAAAAGTAAAAGAAATGCAAATCGAGCAGGACAGCTCACCGAAAGAACAAAACAACAATGGAAACGGAGACCAAAGAAAAAGCAATAAAAGAGAGGCGAAAAAATGGAAAGAGCACTTTCAGAAGCTAAGAAGAGATAAGATTGTTACCAAAAGGATACTAAATATGGAAGATTGGAACTTTGGGAACAAGTCGAAGTACAGAAAGAAACAATCGAGGAACTAAACGAGCAGGTCCAAAACTTTAGAATTTCGGGAAAAATCAGACAAGACAATAAGAGGCTCAGGAGACACGAAAAGATACGAACAAACAACTCACGAAATGGACAAGATAGCAGCAGAACGAGAAACCACTTACCGATGAAAGACGACAATCCAACAAACTAACGAAAGAATAGACGACTCCAAGCAGGAGGTGAACGGACACGAGGAAGTTGCAGTATTCAAAGAGATCCAGTTGAGACATTCAACACGAAGTCAACGAGCAGTTGAAAGAACAATTGAAGCAGAGATAAAAGCAATAAGCAAGGATATGAGGAAAATGAACAGAATCTGAGAAAAGAAATTTGAAAAGTTAAAAGCGTTAGAAAACACGCATCGGTTGGAAAACGCAAGTGGAAGAATTAACAGAAAATACAGAATATCTTGCCTATCTCTTAGACCGAAGAGATACAAATATCAAACGCTCTACGGGAAGAAGTAAATATGTTACAACCGACCACCAATCCTGCTTATGCCATTATATCCAACTGAAGTTGTAAATCAAGTACCCGCCGAACCCGATGAAGGGACGGGAAACGACGAAGCAAGCAATATAACCTAAAAGGGAAATTAAAGTGTAAAAGATAATAAAAATAATAAAATGACCAAAAACAAAAATTTAATCGAGTATATTTTGTATTGATTCAATGACAGTGAAATCCGAATGAACTCTAGAAGACGGGAATACGTACCAAGCCCAATTTCATTAGTAGAACAATCGAGCCAGAGGACCCCACTGAGAATTTACAGTAAAAGATGGAGAGCCAAAGAAAAGAATTGGCGAAGAGTTATGGCAGGAACAAGCATTCAAGACAAAGTCATTTACGAACGAAAATTGAAGTAGACAGCGATGATGATATCAACTTTCCAAACAGCAAAAACGGAAGGACTGAGGAAGAATTATGACTATCGACGAGTCAGTACCCTAACGATAAAGCGGAAAAAAGAGCACTACAAAAAACTCAATGGAATTCAAAGATATATTCTGCAGCATCTGACTTAATCTGGTACAAGCGACGATAACGCACACACGATACCACTAACAGATATACGCCCAAACACTACGGCATATCGATTGGGCAGAAGCTCAGAATCTGTAGCAGAAAAAAAGTTCAAAAGATGTTAACGCAGGAGTAATCGAAATCCAAAGTTGTTCGCCATTTTGGCAATTCCAGGGTCATGGGTAATGAAAAAAGACCGGAACACAAACGGTTCTGTATAGATTACGACCGACTCAACGCTGGTAACAGAACGGATACCATACCTTACCGGATTATAAATGATAATTTACAAATGTTGTACACGGCAGCTTATTTTAACGCTAGATTTTAAAAAGTGTTATGGCCCAGAAAAGGTCAAAGAGGAGGACAGAGAGAAAGAAACTGCCTTTACAATTGGAAAAGATCTATACCAATTCAAGAAAAGCCTTTCGTGACAACTAACGCACCAGCTTCATTTCAAGAATGTATGAATTTTGTTAGACTCACCGCATAAACAGTGTCAGATATTATGATGATTGTGGAGATGTATTCTACACCTTCGAGCAACATTTAAAAGATTATCCGAATGTATTCGTTTCGGATGGACAGATGGAAATTAAATTGAACCATCAAAATGTGATGGGGCAAAGGAAAATCACTTTTTAGACATATTGTTGTTCAGCAAAAGGCAAAAGAACCAGATCCAAAGAAACATCGAAAGATAAAGTGGCGGAACTTGCCTGCCCAAAGACAGTCACGCAAGTGCCAAGAATTCTTTAGGCTATGTGGATATTATCGAAAGTCATCAAGAATTACGCAACTATTGCGAAACCAATACAAGAATTTAACCAAAAAATACCCCGTTTATTGATGGAGAGGGAACAACAAACAGCCTTTAACACTCAGAGATAAACTGATATCAGCACCAATACTGTACACCCAGATGTTCAAGAAACCGTTTTAGCGACAGACGCAAGTGGAATATGCATCGGGAGCAGTTCTTTAGGACATTGGATGATGAGAGAAAGAGAAACGAGTTTTGGAATTATAGGCCGAACGTTAAGAAACATGAAAGAATTACTCCGACTAAAGAAGAGGCATTAGCAATTATCCAAGCCTAAACATTTCAAATATTTATTATGGGTCACGAGATATTATATCACAACAGATCATCAACATTTGGTATGGCATAGGCCAACTAAAGAAGCCTCGGTAGATAATGAATGGCCAATGCGAGTTGCAAGAGTACTCACGTACTATAAATTCAATCAGGAAAAGCGAAACCCAACGCAGATTGCATGTCAAGACTTCGTATTTGAGGAACTAATGGATCAGGATGTGAGACGCATATGCATGATCATCGCAGAGGGATATAAGATTCACAAAACTGAGAAAGGAACAGAAGGAAGACGAGGATTTAAAACCATAATTCGAATTCATAAAACTAACGATTGAAGTCTTCGACAAACAACAGTAAATAAAGGAGCATATGGAAAAACACAGACATCTGATACACTATGGAGAAAGGATGGTATTACTAAATGGATGGTGGAAGACGACTTATGTGCTTACCATGAGAGGAAACGAAAAGAATTGATGCAATACCACATGGAAAGCTTGGAGGACACATGTCAGCAAAAAAGACGGAAGCAAGACTGCGCCAAAAAATATTTATTGGCCAAATATCGAGAGGACGTAAAAGGGTGGATAAAGAATTGCCTGATATGTGCAACCAGAAAAAGCACAGGAAGTAAACTGAAGGCACCGTTAAAGCCAATGCCAATTCCACCAGAACCAATGACGATGATTGCAATGGATGTAGTAGGACCATTACCAGAAACCAACGATGGAAATATCTATATATTAGTAGTAACAGATTATTTGTCAAAATTCCCGGAAGCATTCGCAATACCAGATCAAAAAGCTAGAACAATAGCGAGAATCCTAGTAGAAGAAATATGCTGTAGATACGGAACACCCAAACAGATTCTAACGATCAAGGAACCAACTTCATGAGCGAAATCATAGAGGAAGTTACGAATTACTTCAGAATTGCGAAGCTGAGAACATCACCGTACCACCGCAGACCAATGGTCAAACCGAACGATTTAATGGTATACTAATAGAAATGATGTCAATTATGTAAGCAGACACCAAAAAGATTGGGATAGATATATAAATCTATGCCTTATGCTTATAGAATGTCATACACTCAGCAAACAAAAATGAGTCCATTTAAATTAATGTACGGCAGAGAATGTAACATGCCGATAGACTTAGAATATCAACCACCAATATCACAGTATATGGAATTGATGATTATGTAACGGGATTCAAAGAGCGAATGCAAGAGATCTGGAAAACAGCAGGTATGAATATTAGATTTAACCAAGAGAGCTACAAAGAATTACACGATAAAAGGCGAGATGTGCGTGAGCATGACTTTCAGGTTGGAGATTGGGTAATAATAGCAACGCCAGAAATTATCCCAGGAGTAGCCAGAAAATTACAAAGATGTGGTAAAGGACCGTACGAGATAATGTATGTAAACGAGAACAATGCTCGAGTTAAATTAGTCAATAACCCACTCACCAGACCTATTTACGTAAACGTGAGCAGATGCAAAGCAATACCAAGAACGATAACAAAAGAACCAGAGAATCGAGGTATGCAAACTAGATCACAAACTCAACAATTGAGTATAAACGGACTAACGATGAGTCGAAAAATAGAAGCAACATCAAATAATACCGTAGAGGAACCTAAGCCGGATGAATCTAAAATAACTCTAAACGCAACTCAAGATAATGTAGACAAGATGGATATAATAGTGAAAGCCATCAGAGAGATAATGCCAGAATGGGTCGAAGGAAAAGGATGGATGAGAATAGTAAACAAAGCGGGAAAAATCGCAATGGATTATGCTAAAGGAGCTAGAAGTCCACCAGAAATGGATCATATCAAAGAAAGTATACCCATGATCTTCACTATGGCAGATGTAGAAGGGAACGTACCTCTACATATCGCAGTACAACACAGAAATACTCAAAGGATAATAGATATAATCCAACTTATGCAGAAATGCGGACACGCCTCAAACATACCCAACGAAGAGGGACAAACACCACTAATGTTCGCAGTCGCAGCAGATGCTTCTACAACAGTTCTGAGAGAACTACTAAAAACAGGATCATCGTTCAAAGAAAAAGACAATGGAGAAAATAATGTACTACACTATGCACTGAAATCGAGACAAGCAAGTGCAATAAAATACATCACCAGTAACGCGACAATTAGAGAAAGAGAAATGATGGGTAAAACAATCCAAACATTATGGGAAGCTATCGATGCCAAACAAGACGAAGCAACAGCCAATCTGATGAAATGGACCTACGAAGGTTCACCACTCAAAGTATTCGATCTGAACTATATGGTAAGGAACAGAAACGTTCTATTGAAAGAAAACAATATATGCTCACTATCCATTCCCAAAAACAATAAAAGCAATGTTGAAATGGGAAGGACTAAAATTCACCAACCATCCAAAAGAAGCAATACGAATCGGAGATAGAAAGGAACAACTATTGATGATAATACACAGATGGCATCGAAAGCAAATAAGATTTCAAGCGAGTAAACAAGAGATAAAAGAAATGGACGATATAAAAGCGAGAATAATAAAAGTATACGAGGAAATAATTGAAATAATAAATGTCGAGGACGACATTTCAAAGGAAACCCCGGATGGAGGTAATAATGGAGAAGGAGGAAGTGACAACAACAAAGGCGATCAAAATGCTAGAGACGAAAACAAATCCGCACAACAAGAGAAAAAGGAATCATCTAACAAAAAACGCCAAGAAACGAGCAACAACAGTAACGAGGGAAAACGAAACAAAGGGATGATGTTACTACAACAAAGGAAAAATCAAAACCGACCGACCCTGCTACAAAAAATAATGATATTGATTACGTCCATCAAGTTAACGGAAGCTGAGGAAAACACCACGAAGGAAATGAGAGCGTTCAGAATACGAACAATAAATGAGAAAGGAAGCGCAAGCAAAGGAATATGCTTACAATTGACGATGAATACAAGCATAAGTTGCCAATTCGACTCAATAGGAAAACCAGGAAAGATAGAAATACGGTCCGAAAACTCATCATCATGCCAAACCACCAAAGATGTATGTAGAGATGCTACAGAAGATAGAAACGTAAAAATCCAAGTAAACCAGGGATAGGCAAATTACGAATAATAAACAAAGGAATAGAAACCATTGAACAAGTATGTATACAAAATAAAATTATCGATTGTTGGAAAATGAATATGAAAGCAGGAAAGAAATGCGAATGGGATAGCCTAGAAGGCAATGCAGAATATATAATATGTGCCAACAATGATATAATAATAACCTGCACATTAGCCAAAACCCTGGGAGAAAAATTCACAACACCAAAAGAAGAGCCATACAAACGTCGAGTACGAGAAAATAAAGAAATAATAATAAAAGTAGAATCAAACCCCAAGAGTGGAGAAGAGATAATAGTTGAAAATACGGGTAAAGAACCTATCACAAAAGTTTGTATATTCGAAACTAAAAAGAACGGAACGATAAATGAAAGAATCAAATGTCAAACAAATGAAGATATCCAAAATCAAAAATACCGCATCCCAACCAAAAGAAAGCGTGGGAAGTATATAGTACACGTTCAGAAAGGAAGAGATGATTACTGGAAATCAATAACAAGAAAGTTATTGGAATCAACTACGACAAAGCACCCAGAAAAGGAAACAAAAGAGGAACCGTATCAACAACAGATCAGAGAAAGTAAAGCAGTAATAATAAACATAGAGTCAAATGCAGCGAATGAAGAAGAAATAGTAATTGAGAACACAGGTGAAAAACCTATCACGAAAATCTGCGTATACGAACCTAAAAGAAACGAACCAGTAAACAAAAGAATCCAATGTGAGATAAGCAAAACTATAAAGAACCAAAAGTATCGCATCCCAACAAAAAGGAAACTTGGAAAATATGTAATAAACATTCAAAAAGGAACTCATGGACATTGGAGAATGGTAACAAGGAAACCACTCAAGTCAAATGCGACAGATCAACCTATAATAAAACAATCCGAGAGAAAACCAAGAAACGAAACATGGAAAAAAGGAATGATCATGGACGACAGCCACCTTTCAATCCACGAAGCATTACAACTCCAGAAAGCACTTAAAAATGTGCAACCAAAAGAAGGAATAATGGAGACAACCAATGCAAGGGAAAGCACAACCATGCAGCCTAACGAAAAGAATTACATGATTAAAATGATCTGGATAACAACAGCAATAGTAAGCAGCGTAGTAATGCTGATAATAATCCAACTAGCAAGAACTACCAAATGCAAAAAGAAGCCAGCGAAGAAAAGATTATGGCCAGCAGTAGAAAAATTCAATTATGACATCGAATTAGGACAATACGATGCAGAAAAAACCGAGGAATATGACATCATAGGAAATTCTAGCACAAGCGGACTCGGGCTAAAAGAACCGCCCATTATCGAAGCACAACAGTGGTCCAATGAATCTGATGTATACCAGATAATGAATGAGAAATATGGGGATATACGAACATTGCGTATACAGTCCCCGGAGACGATGGTGTAAGATAAAGAAAGAGACGTTGTATATAGTGTAAAATATTATGTAGTATATTAGTAGTGATATGTATATCTATATGTAAATATCGTACAAAATGCGTTAGAGACAATACGCAAACAGAGAGAATGCCGATGAATTAATGATGTGTTATAATCAACAGATGAATCCGAATAATGCAAATCAACAAAATCAAGTGAGAATACCACCGTTCACAGAAGGAAGTCAACAACCAGCAGCTGCCAATGTACCTATAGAGATTGCAGAATTAAATCAAGGAATATACCAAGATCAAGGAATCGAGGCAACGTGGAGACGACAATGTGAATTAATGACATTAATAACGAACAATGCGCAAACTCAGTGGACAAATACTCATCTAGTATTAACGGAAAGTGTGAACAGAGGCCTACAACAAGCCATAAGACTGGAAGAGCAACAGAGAACAATATTACAATTACAGAGAATAAATGAGCAATTAGCAGATCAAGTTAGATGGCAAGCTGACGAAATTAGAAGACTACGTAACAATCAACAGCACGTAGATCCAGCAAGTTGGGTGGAATGGATAGCATCAATGCCAGAATTCACCCCAGAACCGGATTCAACAGTAGAGTAAAAATAAAACGTACCGTGTAAATATTATGCAGACAATTATCGAGAGAATAAGAGGAAGCGAGAACCCATCCGAAGATACGAGACGAATAATGAAAGATAAAATTAGAGTGGTGAACGATATCAAAGAAAGATTAAAGTGTTGTAAATGTAAAGAATTACTGATTGGAGCAAGACAGACGAAATGCGGATGCAGAATATGTACAGATTGCACGATAGAAGTGATAGAAACAAAAATAATAAAATGCCCTGGATGCGACGAAATATTGGAAAGAGAGGAAGATCCCACAACAATGGATAAAGTCACCAACAAGGAGATCAACAACCTATTAATTCAATGCCAAGTAAAAGAATGTGAATGGAAAGGACTTATGAAGGAAGCGGAAAGTCACGCAAATGAATGCGAATATAACGAGATATTATGCGAAAAATGTCAAACCATCACAACAAAAAAGACGATAAAAGACCATCACAAAGTATGCATCAAGAGAGAAGAGAAATGCGAATTCTGTGGAGTCATTGACGAATGGATAAAAATAGAAATGGAACACCGGAATCCAAAAGAGGAACAAATATGTGATCTATATGAAGGGATATGCGTAAACAACTGTGACAAAAAAGATAAAGTCAAATTAAAGGAACATTGGAACGAATGTAGCGGCAAACCAGTCAAATGCCCGTTAGAATTATTCAATTGTCGAGCACAACTACCAATTGCGGAGATGCAAAAGCACATGATAGAAAATAGTATCGAGCACACCGAAATCATGATGAAAACGATAGGAATGTTGGCATGGGAGGTAAAAAGCCTACGAACAGAAAATGATGCACAAAAAGCAATAATAAGAGAAATATTAGAGTCCAGAAAGAATTTCGAGAGAAGCCAAGGAGACACACTCAAGAAAATGGTCGAAATGGAAAAGAAAATGCAACAGATGACCAACAGCCTAAAGGAATTAGAAACCAACAGCTCGATAGCCAGAAAACATCTTACAGCACCATTTATATGGAAAATAACCGAATTCGCAGAAAAGCTCCAGAGAGCAAAAGACGGAACACAAAGAATTCTAGATAGTCCACCAATATACAGTTGGGAAAATGGATACAAATTGGGCATTAGATTATATCCGAATGGAGATGGGAACGCAACAGGCACCCATATCAGTGTCTTCATCAGAGTAGGAAGAGGAGATTATGATGAATTATTAACATGGCCTTTTAAACAAAACATGATATTAACGATGAAAGGACAAGAGGATTATCGTAATCCAATCAGAACAGGAAATGAACCACAGATGGGAAGGCCAACAACTGACTGGAATACAGCAATTGGTACACCACGTTTTTACCCACAACAACGATTGAGAGGAGAAGGATTCTTGCGAGAAGATAATCTGTATATAAAATTAGAAGTGGAGAAGCCAGACAGGACGTTGTAAAGAAAAAAGGAAAGTGTAAATAAATGTAAATAAAATAATAAAAATCAAATAAAAATCAAAAAATTACAAATAATCAGAAAAATCAGAAAAACAAAAATTCAAAAATAATGACGATATTTAGATGGCAAGCGGAATCAGCGAAGAGATAACAGTACAGATGAGAGAAGGACCAGATTCGATATGGACGAGACTACGGAAAAAACCAGAGGAGGAAGAGAAAGTTGATACACTAGCAGCAGCAATTATATACTATAAAGACTATGACGGAATAAGACGGCCAACGCGAATCATAAAAGCGATATACTCACAAATGAGAGTGAGAAACGAGGAGCTGAGAAAAGAGGAACAGAGATATTTAACGTTTAAAGACAATAAGGTATTTACCGACCGGCAAAGCAAAGAAATGGCTGCAGAAGGATTTTATTTTACGGGAACACCAGAACTACCAGATGAAGTTACCTGTATCTATTGTAAAGGAAAACTCGCAAAATGGGAAAAAGGGAGAAACAGCAAAACGAGAACACCTGAGGAAATTTTCAACCTGTCCATTTAGAATTAATATTGACGTCAGAAACCAAGCAATGAACAGATCAGAAGGACTCCGAAAATCAGAATTAGACCAAGATGAAAAGGGAGGCGAGAAAGAGATAACGATAATAAAGAGTTTCGAAGTCCCAGCAGAGCTAATATGGGAAAAGGAGTCTATAAATAGAACATTCGAAGAGAGAATCAAAACCTTCAAAGGAAATCCAAGAGCAGCGGAATTTGCGAGTCAAGGGTATTGTCAAACAGCAAGAGGAATAATGTGCGAAGGATGCAAAAATCAACAGCCAATGCCAGATCAGAATGTCAAAAGGCTAAAACATAAAGGAAAATGTATGTACAAACAAGAAAAAGAGTCAAAGAATATCGAAGTAATAATTACCAACCAGCAAATAGAAGACATCTTAGATCGACCAAAAACGAGAACCATAATGCTATTATCAGGAGTAGATACTCAAAAGATGAGGAAAATAATCAAAGAAAGGTTAGCTAATAATTTAGAATGGTACGACTCGACACAAGCAATAATTCGAGCAATCAAGCGATATCAAGAGAAACCAAAGGAAAATCGTGACAAATCAATAATAAAAGAAGCTATTTTGGAGCAGTATCAATGTGTGACATGTTGGCAAAAACATGTAGAAATAATTTATACGCCTTGTGGACATATGGTCACATGTGAAGCATGCGGGTTAAAAGTTAATATATGTCCAGTATGTAGAAAGCCGATCAACGGGCGGATCAAAGGATTCCGTTTCGCTGATCAGTAGATAGAAACCGAAAACAATGTGTAAAAAGTGTAAATAAAGATAAACGTAAAAACAAAAAAAAAAATTATAAAAAACTCAAAAACCACAAAATACGAGATGATGTAAATTATGATAAAATTTTGAGATGATTGAAAAGAGAGAATAATCGATTATTAATATTTAGAAAACAATTATGAATCCAAACGAGACAAAAGAAGTTGTAACAGAAGCTGAAGAGTCAAAACCAGCAATCAAGGATCAATCGGAATCAATAAAAGTAACAAGTGAGGAAGTAGAATTATGGAGACAAAGAACGTTACAATTAAAAGAAAATGCTACTAATCGTAGAAGAGGAATTAGTGCAAGAGACTCAAAAAACGAAAATGATGAAAGAAAAGTGGGAAAAACAACTAGAACAAAAAGTAACCTACCCAAAAGGAAAAGAGAAAACGTACCAAGAGAGAGAAGAGGAAATGATGAAGGAATTTATGCAGAACCAAACCAGAATCAAAAATCAACGGAAAGAGATACAAACCCTAGAGCAAGAGAAGCAGGATCAACAAAGCGAAATCGAAAGATTGCGGGAAGTGATAAAAGATAAAGAAGCAGAGATACGAGAAGAAGGAGAGGAGACGATAAAAATCATACAGCAAATGCAGGAGGAAATTGGGCAAATTAGTACCCAATACCGAATAGAGAAAACAAAGAGAACCCATTTGGAACAAGCCAAAGAATGGGCAAAAAGACAAGCGCGATATTGGAAAATCAAATGACAGAAGATAGAGAACAATCAAGAAGTAATTGGGAATCGCGGATCAGACATTATATTCAGCAAATAGCCGAAGAGGAAGACAGAACCAGAGCCTACAAAGCTAAATGGGAAAACGCAAAGATCGAGATCAATAAACTGAGAAACCAAGGGCCAAAACCAGCGAAGAAAATTAGAGAGCCCAGAGACGATAGACAAGAAAGAATGCTGACTCAGATAACTGATCAAGCAAGAAAATGGCGAATAGAATGCAGATTATGGGAGGACGCCAACGCAAAACAATCTAGCTATATAGGGAAATTAGAGCAGGAAGTTGAATACCAACAAACCAGAGTAAAAGAAATGCAAATCGAGCAGGACGAAGCTCACCGAAAAGAACAAAAACAACAATGGAAAACGGAGACCAAAGAAAAAGCAATAAAAAGAGAGGCGAAAAAATGGAAAGAGCACTTTCAAGAAGCTAAGAAAGAGATAAGATTGTTACCCAAAAGGATACTAAATATGGAAGATTGGGAACTTTGGGAACAAGTCGAAGTACAGAAAGAAACAATCGAGGAACTAAACGAGCAGGTCCAAAACTTAGAATTTCGGGAAAAAATCAGACAAGGCACAATAAGAAGGCTCAGGAGACACGAAAAGGAATACGAACAACAACTCAACGAAATGGACAAGATAGCAGCAGAAACGAGAAACCAACTTACCGATGAAAGACGACAAATCCAACAACTAAACGAAAGAATAACAGAACTCCAGCAGGAGGTGAACGGACACCGAGGAGTTGCAGTATTCAAAGAGATCCAGTTGAGACATCAACACGAAGTCAACGAGCAGTTGAAAGAACAAGTTGAAGCAGAGATAAAAGCAATAAAGCAAGGATATGAGGAAAATGAACAGAATCTGAGAAAAGAAATTGAAAAGTTAAAAGCGTTAGAAAACACGCATCGGTTGGAAACGCAAGTGGAAGAATTAACAGAAAATACAGAATATCTTGCCTATCTCTTAGACGAAGAGATACAAATATCAAACGCTCTACGTGAAGAAGTAAATATGTTACAAAACCGACCACCAATCCTGCTTATGCCATTATATCCAACTGAAGTTGTAAATCAAGTACCCGCCGAACCCGATGAAGGATTCGGGGAAACGGACGAAGCGGCAATATAAACCTAAAGAGGGAAAATTGTAAAGTGTAAAAAGATAATAAAAATAATAAAAATGACAAAAACAAAAAATTGTAATCGATGTATATTTAGTATGAATTCAAATGAAGTAGAAATCCGAATGAATCTAGAAGACGGAGAATACGTACCAAGCCCAATTCAATTAGTAGAACCAATCGAGCAAGACCCACTGAGATATTACAGTAAAAGATGGAGAGCCGAAAGAAAAGAATGGCAAGAGTTAGTGGAGGAACAAGATTCAGAAATCGCCCGGATAAATCAACAACTAATGCAATATAAACAACTAGCCAATATGATAAAACGAAAACTAACCTCCAGCATGGGAGAGAACAGAAATCAAAAGAGAGAAAATGAACGATTGAGGCGAGAATTAGCCGAAATAAAGACTCGTGTAATCCTGGAAGATTATTGGAAAACTGAAGCAGAACGAATGAGAAACAGCAGAAAAAGCGAACAGAGATATGTAATACAACTAGAAGACAGTTGTAAAGAAGCCAGAGAGATAAAAGAAAGTCATCAACAAACTCAGGACGAAATTAAAACATTAACAGAACAGCTCCAGGAAGCGAGACGAAAGCTGGAAAAGCAAACAGCTAAACGAATAAATTATAAACGTCAACTTAAAAGAAAGCAAGCGAAAGAAAGAAATCTCCAAATGAAAATCTATAACCAACAAAGAGTAATCAAAGAAAACAAAGAACGATTAAAAGAACTCCCGAAAATAACCGAGCGATTAATAAAAGCCCAAATCCTAATAATGAGATTTTCAGAAAACAAAACTAAGGAGGAGTGCGAGAAACACTCAACCCCAGAAAAAGAGAAAGAATAAAAAGGGCTAAAACTCCACTGTAAAAAAGCGAAATAACCTTGTAAATAAATATAAAATTAATTACGTATAAAAATAGAAAGTATGAACCCAAACCTGTGGATAATAATGATGATAATAATGAGAAAATGCAATACTGAGAACCCGTTAGAAAAATGCGAGAAATCCCAACCCTTCAGAAGAGAGGACAGCACCTGTGCCGATTTCAAAGAAATTTGTAGTAACCCCAATAATGAGGAATGTCAGCAGATAAACCTCCAATGTATGCAATGCCCCACAAAAGAAAACAAGGACGAATTGAAACAGAATATCGAGAAAACCCGAGTAATGGTACAAACCCTACTGAAAAATAATGAAGAGATAGCCAATATAAAAAATGAGAACCGAGAGATAAAGAAAACCCTAGAAACCCTCATCAGACAAATTCAAAGAAAAGCCAAAGCAAATCCCAATAATAAACCAATTCAGGAAATCCAAAAAATCATTTTATCAATCGAAAAGCAACAAGGAAAACAAATCAAACAGAAAAACGAACCCTATACAACAACAAGTCTATCAATCGAACTTATACTACCGATTAGTATAACCTCTAACATGATACTCCTAATATGCTGTCTCATCCTCGGCCTAACAAAAAAACAAGCAAAGGCAAAATACCCCAATTCAGAAACTCAGAAGAATGTTCAACCCAACCCAAAATACCAATCAAGTTAGCAAAACCTCAAGACTCTCGCAGATTTCCATCAATCACCCTTCAAGATCAACCCAGCTCGAAAGCGAAACTCAAGCCGTCAGCGATTCATTCGAAGCCAAATATAACTGATTTACATTGATTGATTAATTCAGACTGATCTATAGTGATTTGAACTGATCTTATAAAACTTGCATTGATATAAAAACTGAACTATCCAATTTTGATTATGTATCGTAGCCGGACCTTAAGTCCATCTTTGCCTTGATGATTTAACTTTACCGTAGAAATTTTTATGAATGTGAATATTGAAAATGGAAATGTATGTATCATTTTGAAATCAATTGAAATTGCGGGTCGCAATTTTACGGACCCCCGAGTGTTTTATGTTGGGCCAGAACGTAAACGGCCTTGGTAAATGTTTAAATGGATCAGAAACACACACGCAAAAATAACACGCAATTTAAATAAACCCACTGCAACATCAAGTAAACCCGAAAAAAATCTGAGAAAATAAAAGAATTAAATATAAAATAATAAACATAAAAATAAATTAAAATATTAACAAAATGCACCAAGATTCGCACGATACCTATACAAATATAACAAGAAAACACAACAAATTCGACGAAATTGGAAAAAATCAATTAAAGTTCATTAAAGTGAAATTTAAATCGAAAAATTGAATTAGTAATAATTCAATAAAAATTTTAAATAAAAAATTATAAAAATAAATCGAAAAATAATAAAAATAAATAATAGAATTTGCTAGAAAATAACAAGGTCGAATTTTGTTTTACTGCATCAAATTTCACACGTCACACAAATAGGTATATATACTGATCCATTTTCACATTTAACTTAACCATTTTTAACCATTAACCATTTTTTCAAACTAAGTTTGAACTTTAACCATTTTGAAAATTGTGAATTGTTTTAAATCTATTTGTAAACCATTTTTCAGACCAGTTTAGAACCATTTCGAGAATTTGTTTTATTATTCTAGGTGAGAAATATTTTATGTTGGAGCCATCTTTCCACACCACGTTCATAGCATCTCTGTAGAGCTCTGCTTGACGGCGGTGTGGGGAGAGAGGCATTTATGTTTTCTATTATGATATTTTATGTTTTGTATGAAAATTTTGGAATGGTCATGAAGGGTAATTTCTGTTATTTTGTCCTAATTAATAAATATTATTGAAATATTTAAATTATTCTACATATATCTAACTTATTTTATATGCTTTATAAATTTTAATGTCGAAATTTTTCCGGCCCACAGCCGACACATAACGCAAGTAATTAAAATCAACATAGTACAGAGGCATGTAAGTGCGTGGAAAATCGCCAATGATATGTACCCGTGAAGACTCAGCGTGCGCAACGCAGCGGTCGTAACGTCAATATTATCCCTATAGCTGAAGCGAGAAATAAGGAAGAAGTCTCTGGCTGCTTCCTCGTTTCTCAATTCTGTAAAATCGACCTAAAATTATGTTACATACGGCTTAAAATTATCACACCGAGTAGTCCAGTGGGCACTCAATAAATATAATATGAACACAATATGCGTCTAAGGCCTATTAAAGGGAAAGGGTACTCGGGTTAAATTAACTGAAATCGTTGTTATAACTATTTTGATTAACATTTTGAAATAAATAAAATTTATTGGGAATCATTGAATTCGATTAAATTGAAATTATTAAAAAATAACCATTAACTGTAAAAGTAAAGTGTTTTATTTGGATTAACATTTTGAAATAAATAAAATTTAATTCGATTAAATTGAAATTATTGTTAAAAATTAAAGCAACCATTGATTGTAGAAGTAAAGTGTTTTATGGCTAAAAATCTAAGTAAATGTTGGGTAAAGATAATTTAAACGCTCGTAAATTATTGATTAGGGTATTAGCAAATAATTCCATCAATTAAATCATTATAATTCATTTCAATAAAAGTAATCTGATCTTAAAAATTAAATAATTTAATTTGAGTTGAGGCGGAAAATATGGGCGGGACGCTGCTCAAATTTTCCGAACTAATTCAAATACTTAACAAAAACAGTAACGTAAAATGGAATGCGTAAAATAAGGGCGGAACGCTGCTCAAATTTTCGAATTTACAAAAATACTTTATCAAAAACCAAAAAATATAGATGGACTACGGCTAATGTTGTATATCAATAAAAAATTTTAACGCTGAGGAATAAGGAAGGATCCCTACAAAATCTTAATAAATATAACGATAATGATCAGGGTAATGGTAATTATAATAATCATAATATTGATAATAATAATAATAATAATAATAATAATGGTAATAATAAATAATAATCATGGTATTTGTAGTAATGATTGATAATAATTATGATAACAATAATAATAGTAGTAACAATCATAGTAGTAATAACAATGAATATAATAGCAGTTATAGAATAAAAATAATAATATAGGTAATAGTAGTAACAATTAATAAAGGTAATATATAATAGTAACAATGATAGGGAACATTGTAGTGATAATAGGGATAAGGGTGAAAGATATAATGTGGGTGTATTTAACATGACAAAGGGTGTACAGGCCAGAGAATAATCATCAGCATGGACAATGATAAGAAGGTCTAAGCGAATGGACATAAAGATAGATGATATGAGAGTATAGGTTAACATTTGAAGGAGATAGGGGAATAATGGGACCTAAGAATCAAAGCGAGCACAGGTCTTCTATCGACAGCTCGTGAACCCGAGGATTGTCCGAGCAACTACAGTACTAGCACATGGTACTCAATTTTTACGGGCAATCCACCACTTGAACACATTACCAACGTTGCCTAGCAACGGGTGCCAAGTGGCGATCAGTATCGTTTTGTATGGCGTTACGAGGGCAACCACCGATTAGTTCAAACAAACAATGAAACCCTGTAACCCACCAATTGTCTTTGTTTAAAATTTTACCTTGAACTTTGGCCTTGAAAATTTCTTTTATTTTTAAACTTTTAAAAAAAAATTACCCCCTTTGGGGATACTGCTCCAGTGGTGATATAACCATCTACTAGTTTGTAGAAAATCCTAAACAAAACTTTGAAATTAATTTTTATTTTCTCATTATGATAGTGCGAATTATTCTAGAGGAAAGATTTACGTTATTGTATTCTTTCCATTCAATAAATGAAGATATTTTTAAAAAGTGTTACTTGGATTTGGA
Organism: Schmidtea mediterranea; assembly: GCA_022537955.1. Classification (NCBI taxonomy): domain Eukaryota; kingdom Metazoa; phylum Platyhelminthes; order Tricladida; family Dugesiidae; genus Schmidtea; species Schmidtea mediterranea. Next base: position 45,109,891 of record CM039681.1, read on the forward strand.
AGTTTTTCTACAAATAAATGTTAAGGATGTTAAAGAAAAAGACCTTATTTTTTTGAATTATTTAACTAAATATTAAGTTTTAAGGAAATATTTCCCACTGTTGCAAAGCCTGTAATGACTTTGAATGACATCAACGACTTAATATCCTCGCTTTCCAATTTTTCCATAGCGTTAAGAATTTTTTTAAAACTTCCTGTAACTGTAGCATCTGGAGAAAAAAGTTTATCTAAATTAAAATTAATAAAAAATAGCCCAAGATCGTCGATTTCGCAAGAAAGGCTAATCAATCTTGCTTTGTTATCTATAGAAAAATATATTTGTGAGAATTTAAACTAATCCCAAGTAATTGATGATTTTGCTTCAGCAAAAGCAAGAAGAGTAAAATTGTGACATTTTTTATTTTAAATGAAACTAATAATTTCTTTTGTGTTTATTGAAATAAAATTATAAACCATTTATGTTGATTTTCAAATTTTAGTTTCATTTTATAAAAAATACTAAAAAAAAAACTTTTCTCTTTTTAATATAGCATGTTGTCGAAATAAATAAAAACTTTTTCTTTACTCATTTTTATTACGTTTTCATATTCTATATTCAATTCCATAAGGGTTAATTTTTACAATGTAAAAATACCCTCATCGGGTGATCCGCACTTCAGCAAATTCTAATTAAAAAATTAAATTAATAGGGGTGGCAATATTGTTTTTGCTCCTGAGCGGCCAGCAATGCAGAAAAATGCCTCAATACTTTCATCTCGTTCATCCATATGATTATGGGGTATCTCGCCGCATGCGTATATATATATATATATATATATATATATATATATATATATATATATATATATATATATATATATATATATATATATATATATATATGTCGGTTAAGTCTGCAAGTAAGGATCCTTCCGATTCCATACCTAAACTTTTCTTTTAATAACGTTTCAAAATGATTTTCTGTTGTCATCCTTTGAGTTGTCTCAGTTCTTAGCCTCGTCACTATGTATTACAGAAGAAGATGTGACTAAAGCTGCAATCTCGTCGATGGACCAAAATCCATATAAAATATGTTTTTCAAATTTAAAACATCAGTGTAGATAAATCAAAATTAAAAAAATAAAAGTATACAAGCTCATCATTTGTATGTATTGTGTGCTTAATAGCTTACGTATTACGTTTACATATAAAATAGTTAATTATTTTAAAGGGAAAATGGTATTTTAATTCCATTAAAATGCATACTTCATTAAAACAATTGCTTTAAAAATATGCAGTAATAACTCATTTTCGATAATTATCACTTTCTGACAATGAACGCATTTGTTTATGAAAGACTTGAAAATCTTCGTCATTATTTATATGCTCAAGCGAGACTCATAATTCGGGGATTTTAGTCACATATCCATTATGCTTTGGCTGAACTGGTAAATAGTTCTCGGCGGACAAAGCCGCTCTAGTTGAGATATTTCAAATTCAGTAACACGAAGGCAATTCCCAGACTAATTAAAAGCATTAATTAATCCAATTATTAATTATAAAACTTAAACTGAAAATGTTATAACCACTTCAGTTCACATAACAAAAAGTAAAACAGTGTCAAAATTTGAACCCCCTTGAATACCTAGTGTTAGTCAAAGGGTCAATACTTTCCCCTTGTTCATCCCTATGATTATGGGGTATCTCGCCGCAACCGTTTATTTATCCCTTGGCATTTAAAAAAATTTAATTGATTTTAATTACCTAAAATTTAGGTAATTAAAATCAATTTAAATTTTTTAATTTTTTTAGGTCCTAAATGAAAAGTATATTTTTCATAGATTTCCTCGTCGCCTGATGTTTTTTGCATCTTCTTATCTTACGCCTGTTTATCCTGCACTTTTTGCGCACTTTTTAGGTGCACTATTATAAACTTATTATTATTATAAACTTTATATTTATATATAGTTTAGCATTTATTGAATTTGAAAAATAAAATATCTTTACTAAAATTTGTTTAAATATTTGTATTTTGAAAGAAGAATCAGAAAGTTACCAAAATAATTAAAAGGAAAGCAGAAAATAAAATCAAGTTCCGTAAAAATTATAAAACAGTCAAAAATAAATGATTAACTCTCTCAAACAATTAATTATCTCGAATACGAAAAAAAATGAAATTTGATATTAAAATTTGCAGATTTTTCTTATTCAACTTTATCATTAAGTTAATTGGCATTTTAATTTCATTGATATCAATTTTGATTTGATTCAATTTCACAAATTGATTATTCTATTAGATCGATCAATCTAATCAATCATTTCCATATGTCAATAAATTGTTAATTTTAATTAATCTACTTATTAAATATTTTATCCATATTTTATTGTTATTATCATTATTTATTATTATTATTATTATTATTATTATTATTATTATTATTATTATTATTATTATTATTATTATTATTATTATTATTATTATTATTATTATTATTATTATTATTATTATCATTATTATTATTTTTATTATCATTATTATTATTATCATTATTATTATTATTATTATTATTATTATTATTATTATTATTATCATTATTATTATTATTATCATTATTATTATTATTATTATTATTATTATTATTATTATTATTATTATTATTATTATTATTATTATTATTGTTATTATTATTATATCTGCGGAAGAAGTTGCGCTAAATTTCAGCCGTTGGGTACTATTGAATAGCAGGCAATCGAGATTATTTACCTATCGTCAACATATCCTTTCGACAAACACCTTCAAAAATCCTAATGTATATTCCCTTGGCAAACAATTAGGAAGAATAATTTCCTCGCCGTTTCCCAGGAAACCTCTGAAAATTCGAGTTTGCACATACCGAAGTATTTCATTAATTTTATTACCAGATCAACATGTCAGTGAATCGGTTCATCTGAATATCGATGGGAGAATTTTTTTTCTCTAAATTTATCTCTGTCAATTTTTAGTTGAATACTGTCACAAATTTTTCGGGTTTTAATTTAATAAATTTGATTAAAATCAGAAATTTTAAAATAAACAAGAGCTTTGGTTAGAAATTTGAATCACCAGAGCGAATAATCAAATTAAAAATGTAACGATATTCTATTTTGAATATTTTATTTATAATAATAATAACAACAATAATAATAATAATAATAATAATAATAATAATAATAATAATAATAATAATAATAATAATAATAATAATAATAATAATAATAATAATAATAATATTAATAAAAATAATATTAATAATAATAATAATAATTAGTAAAATAAAATAAAAGTAAATAACGTAATAAATAAAAGTATAATGAAAAGATAAGACTTCACTGAAAAAATTTTGATTAACTAAAATTTTTCTGTAAATACTGCTTTATTATTATTATTATTATTATTATTATTATTATTATTATTATTATTATTATTATTATTATAAATATAATTATAAATATAATTATAATTAAAAAATCCTTATGCAATGCTCGTAACCTCAAAAAATTGTTAAATAATTCTTCTTAAGATTGCTTACAATTCTCACCTTAACACTCTATATTCTAGCGCATAGATGTCCAACCTGCGACTCGTTGGCCGCAAGTAGTTCACCTTGACTCCTAAAAAATGTAAATAATGTATCTAAATCTAGTATGAAGATGTTTATAAATGTGGCCCGTGAATTTATGATGCTTTTCCAAAGTGGCCCGCAAGATCATTATTTGGTTTGGACACCCCAGTTCTAGAATGTTAAGGTGAGAGTTTTGAGCAATCTTAAGAATAATTATTTAACAATTTTATTGCAATAAAATTTTTACACAATCTAGAATTCACGTTCAATTTGAGTACAAACAGTATGTAGCTATACCAATGAGTTTAATTGGTCCATTTTGTAGTTGCTTTTGTGCAAAATTTATTTATACGTATTTTTATAAGAAAATATAAACGGTCTGCCACAAGACGGTTTTGGAAACTAGAAATTTAAAGTTCATCAAACCTATTCCTATTCAAAATGGGATTGAATTCATTGCAATAACAACACTTGTTTTGGCTATAAAAAGTTGACACCATTTTTTTTGAATTTTCATCAGATAAATTACCAACTGAAAACTATTTGACACTTCACAGACTCTAAATGATGGAAAAATTATCTACTTAAAATTATAGATTTTTGAAAATTCAACTGATTTGCATTTAATTAATTTCAGTAAAAAGACAGATCGACACAAACCAAAACAACACAGACACAGCATATTTTTTTGAGTAAAATTGAATTGTGTGTAAATTATTACGTTCGTTACTGGTAATAAGGCCTGCATATCTTCAGTTTAAATAACCTCCCTCTTGCCGATTTAAATGGCTGCTACTTTCATCTGTGTCAGAGCCTAATCCGAAAAATAAGCAGTGTTGGGTTGATAAGTGAATATGAATCAGACATTGACATCACCTTGTCACCTTGGCATTTGTTCCCATCGATGATGTAAGACAATTTTTTTATCTACTTGCAGCTTCATTTACAGACGAGGAAAATTACAATGAAGTTCTCACCTAGTTCTTCTCCGCATACATTGAGGGAGCAGCAGGAAAAGATCCACAGTTTCCTAAAAGATTGTGGTTCCATAATGCATTGAATTCCATTTTTCAGTGCAGTCATCCAAGCATCTGGTTTCTATTTGATGGAATTAAGAGGGACTTGGCATGCCACAAGCTCACACTGATAAAGGCACAACTATGACAACACGAAGTAAAAAAAAAGAAAGTATGAGCTTCTCCGTGAGCAAGTAGCCGCTGAAGTCCACAGGTATGAAGTTGAGGAAGACAATTTGAAATACTTAAGACAAATGGCAAATTTACAGTGAGAAAAAGATGTATATGTAATAAAAATAGTTTGTATATGATGCCTCTTTTATTATTAAATAATAAGATAATTAAAATATGATTAATATATAAAATGTGTCGTTTTGTCTATGTGCTGTTTTGTCACTGTGTTGTTTTGTAACTGGGACGTTTTGTCATGTGTCGAAATCTCTGTGTTGTTTTTTCATGTGTCGTTTTGTCATAGAACCTTAATTTCATTTCATCGAATCTATGTTTCCATGGCATTATGTAACCGCATAAATCTCCTGTTACAAAGAATTTGCTATTTATACTCAATGTCAAAATAATCTATCAATTTGTTTGCCATTTTCAAAATTAAAACCAAAATTCCAGAAAACCAATGTAAAATAAAAATATATAAATAGATTTTTAGGAATTTTTTGTCATTTTTATTATTATTATTATTATTATTATTATTATTATTATTATTATTATTATTATTATTATTATTACTATATCAAACAAGTAAATAATAAGGTTAACTCTTGCTGCAATGTATGTATTAAATAAAATTTTGATTATAAAATAATCCTTATTTTAAAATTCTTTTCATTTAATATATACATTGCAGCAAATGCTTATCTTATTATTTACTTGTTTGAAATGTTAATGTATGCTGCTACCAAATTATTATAATTTTTTATTATTAATAATAATAATAAAGGCAACAATAATGACGTCAATTTTTGATTCTACGACTGCTTCTTGTCCATAATGGAATGGTTAATTTGATTTGGGTAGTATCCGGGATAATTATAATCACGTTTTTCCATTAAAGTGAAATTTCTAATCAAACAGACTGCTTGAACTGGAGCTCTGTGAGTAATTTGATTCTTCACATTTTAATGAAATATAAATAATTTAACCAATTAATTAATTTCTGTTTTAACTTTATTAATTGATTTTATTATTTCAAATTATTCCAAATGAATTTCTTATTTTAGTTGTTTTATTCATGAGAATTCTTTATTTAACATTTTTCTTTAAAACAATAATAATTAAATAAGCTTGGCAACGATTTTATTAAAAGAAAGTACCATTCAAACACTATTTGTACGATATATTTCTACAGTTTAAGTGTCACCTTCAGGTACGAAAACCAACTAAAATAGTATGGATTAATTTATAAATTTAAACTATTTATTTCTTAATTAAATATTTTAATATATTTTTGAATACTTTTAAAATTTTTATATTAATATTAAATATAAAATTTTTCATAAACATTTTTTTAAAATTAAAATTTTTTTAGAAACAAAAAAAACATCAATTTATCACAATTTTGCAAAATCAAACTATTTAAAATTATTCAAAAAATTCATAGTCATAGCACTTTCCACATTAATCTCTGGATCCAGTGACCTTATCAACAATGCTTCACACATAATATGTTGCCAATAATTATTAAAACTTTTCAATAAAACTTTAAAATCAGACATACCGATTTTACTTTTACAGCTTCTGTTGTGCTCACTTATATTGATCAAATCCTTCACTCGACAATGCACTAGAACTCGAGTATAGAGATGAAAGGGAAATCTCTCCAATGTATATGGCATTACACCCATTACATGTAAATTGATAAACGAGATCTGAACACAATCCAACTAAAGTTGTGCATTTATTAATAAACATACTGCGTACCTTATACGAATTAGAAACGATTTTATACTCTAACTTTCCCATCTGTTTACTTAACTTCCTCTTATAATTTGTAAAACCTTATGAATACGGCAAAATTAACACAAATTTAGGCTCATTATTCTTATATACATTTTTACTATTATTTATATCAACAATAGATTCACACTCATTTGTCAAATTATACTCAGACCTTCCCAAACATGAATCCTTAGGATTTTTAATCAATTTTTCAACAGTCTCTTTTATCATCAATTATAACAATGATTTAGAATACCCATTCTTTTTCAACAACTTAACCAATTTATCAACACTTTTCACTGAATTAGAAAAAGTAGAAGATAAAGACCATGAGAATAAATCAATCCCTTCATCATATTTCACTAATACTTAAATTCACAAAAATATTCTGGAGAAGTATAAATACCAGTATCGGTTCGTTTTCTATAAATAAATGTCTCATAATGTTTATTTTCGCGACATCTCTATACTCGAGTTCTAGAGCATTGTTGATTGAAAGATTTGACCAATATTAAAATCGGTATGTCTAATTTTAAAGTTTTATGAAAAGTTTTAATAATTATTGGGAACGTTTTATGTGTGAAGCATTGTTGATAAAGTCATTGGATCCAAAGATAAATGGTCAAAGACTATGAATGTTTTGAATATTTTTAAATAGTTTGATTTTGTAAAATTGTGATAAATTGATGGTTTTTTTTGTTTTTAAAAGAATTTCAACTTATAATATTATTTCTATTATAAAATAATTTAAATTTATAAAGTATTTTATTCTTATTTTAAAAGTATTTAAATATTTATTAAAATATTTAATTAAGAAATAAATATTATATATATCCATACTATTTTATTTGGTTTTTGTACCTGTCGAAATAGATCTTTAAACAATTGTTTGAATGTAGCTTAATTTGAATAATAATAATAATAATAATAATAATAATAATAATAATAATAATAATAATAATAATAATAATCTGATTATTAATTCTATTATTTATTAATATTATCATAACGAAAAGATAAATTTGAATATTTACTATTAATTCCATTATGATTTTAAAAAAATAAAATTAATTATAGAGTAAAAATAGTTCAATGAAATTCAGTGAGCCGAATCTAAAGTTTTATTTCATCTCCATTCGTAAACAAAAAGAAAATACACTCTACTTGTATTTATAGAACTGTATGCAGATTAAAACAAATACTTATTTATATACATATATAGGAATTTCGTAAAATATTCCGACATTATTCTTGAAGTTTTCGTCAATAGCTTTTGAAATTTTGATGGAAAGCCGATTATAACAAGTTCTCGTTAGAAATCGTATCTGGGAATCGTCAGAATTAGATTATTATCTCCATTGTGTTGATGATTCATCTCTCTACAGCTGTATTCAGGTTTGATCGCCCCTTTCTTTCGTTTGACTTCCCAGGAATATCTCCAGTTTTCATGGCTTCACTCATTCGATTCGTTCCCCGGTTATCAAATGGTATTGTGAATATTTAATCTTTTATTTTAACCGACTGTACATTTACTGATATTTTTAATAATAATAATAATATTAATAATAATAACAACAATAATAATAATAATAATAATAATAATAATAATAATAATAATAATAATAATAATAATAATAATAATAATAATAATAATAATAATAACAATAATAATAATATTATTATTATAAATTTTAATTGGAAGACTTCTTATTGTAAAAAACAATAAAAATAATAAAGAGAATATTTTGGTAAATATTTTGGACATGTCTAAAACGTAAAACAAATAAATGAAAAAGGTTATGACGAAAAACTTGTTAATTGGAAGACTTTTGTAAAAAACTTTGAATTGCTAAAGTCCATAAAACGAGAGAGTGAGATTATATATTAATATTTTTAATTTAGTTTTGATTAATTATTTATGATTATTAAATTGTAATTTAATAAATGTATGTTGTTGTCTGATAACGGTTGTTGAATTATTTATTTTTACAATAATTCTATATTGTAGGAAATTCCTCTAAGAGGTTTGTTTAAAAAATATTAGAAGTACGGAGACTATTTGAAATAATTAAATTATTACCGTAAAACAACCTAGAAACTCTTGATGATTTACTTCGAATAATAATTCCATTTAATGCCTCTAAATTTTCTTATTTGTTGTTTTTTTAATAATTTTTTTTATTTTTTAAAATAACAGATTTTCTTAATTTATCGTATCGATTATCTATGATAGGTAAATAAGGATATTCATAGATAAATGCTTTGCGGCTAGTTCTGAAAGTGCTGCTAATTCATCTGATTGTGATTGGTTGAATAAAATCGAAAGCCCAATGAGAGTCATTAATTTCTTTTAACTTGATAATAATTAAAATTATTGGTTTCAGATTTTGTACTTTTTTCTTCATTTTCTTTAGCAGTTTTCAGATAAAAAAAACTATAAAAGTGATTTAATGACAAAAACTTTTCAAATTATCTTTTTTTATTTTTTGTTGACAATTTTCTAATTAACAGATATCTTTAAAAATTTCTCTCCTGTCTCAATGACATAAAAACATTTCCTAATTAGGAACTCAAAATAGTCTCGACGCATCCGTTGGTGATTGTATTTTGCGCCCTGAACTTTTACTTGTTATTCATTCACTTCTAATTTTGCTTTTTTCATTCATAAATTAAACAGGCTGTTGGATAATTTATAATAATGGTCATTCCCTGTCTAGCTTTGACTGTATTATATCAGTGTAGTTTCTACAGCTCACAGATGTTTGTGATACTTTTATTCTCTTTATAATTAATGAAAGGGAATGATAAATAAAGAAAAATCTCTACTGAAATCTCAGAGCTCAATTTACAGTGGGAAAAGTATTTTTAACTTCTAAGAAATATTAATGATAACGAAAATAATAATAATAATAATAATAATAATAATAATAATAATAATAGTAATAATAATAATTTTTGTACTAAATAGTTCCAAATAAGTGATGGTATATTTCTGTCACACTAAATAATACAGTTCTTTATGAAAATAATTTCATCGCAAAATTATCATTTTAATATATTTAATTGAAAAACAAACAACATAAAATTTACCCTCTCATTGAAAGCCCCACAGTAGCACATGCTTGTGATATTATTTGACGTTGTGTGGAAAATTGGTGTTTAATAAAGCAAAAAAATATCATTTCAATACCAATACAAACATATATTTTTATCTAATAATATTTGAGAATATATGTGAAACCGCCTTTAGCAGTATAAGAGTCGCTATTATCTTGATCACTTTATGGTTATATATAGAGTGTCATTGACAAATCCATAGGTTGCCAACCCCTATGTATGTTGAGGCAAGTTCCTTTGCAGTGTGTTAAATGCAAGTCACATTCTTGTATTGTGTAATCTTTTGTCGCATTTCTAACTTTCAGTGACTGTTCAATAGTATTATTTTAATTATTAAATTTTCTATTATAAAAAAGAAATGCGATATCATATTTAGTCTCATCAAATGCAGAATATCATTTAATTCTAGCACATGTAAGTCTGAAATTTTTACAAACATATTTATTAAAATTATTCTAATGTAAACTTGTATAATGTCCACAGAAAAATTAAAATTAAAATGTTACAGGGCTAAGTATTGAATCAGTTTTCAGTAAATGATAATTGCAACTAGTCTAATTGAAATGAGCTCAATTTACAATATGCAATGAAAATTTCGTGTTTATTTAGGCCAGAGAAAAAATTTTCGGTTACAACATAACCAGTGGGTTAACGGTTTAAATTTTATTTCTAGATTTCTTTTTTGATCTTTTTTAAAATTTTAACTTCTTTTAAACCAAAATATGTGTATTTGATAACTATAGAGAATAGGCTCGATGTATTTGATATTCAAAAGTCAAAAGCAAGTTGAGAAATTTGAAAAAAATTTAAATAGAAACTCTGTATATTCAAAGCAACCTATTATAAAAATACAGCGCCGTACCATGACATGTGAAACAAGTGCAATCGCACTGGGTCCCCCAAATTCGCAAATTGTTTCCTTCTATTTAGTGTGAAATTCGGCCTAACCGAAAAATATTAAACTTCATAAGAAATTTTAAAATAGAAGAATATATTCATTATTTTAATAACAATTATATGAGCATTAAATTAACTATTTAATATTTTAATATTTATTCTTTATTATGGACTCTGTATTTAAAAATATTTCATATGCGTATAGTAGCAATTTATCTTCAAAATTACTTTTTTTAATTTTTTGCACAGGGCCTTCAACAGTTGCCGCAAGTCGATGTAATAATAACGTCTTTTTATTTCTTGATTCCACTTATGTCTAAAGAATTTGAAATAGCATATTTTGCAAAGGGTTTTTGTATTAAGCCACCGCATCCATCACTTTTGTTTCTTTAAATTTTATATTAATAAAAAAATTAGATATTAATTAAAAACAAAAACTATACGTGTTTTAAAATTTATTTATAGAAATGTTGAAAGAGCCCCTCATATCTCTCCATTTGATAACGCCTTTGAATATGGGATATTTTATCTGATAAAAATTTATCAGATCGGAGTCCTTCAGATTATGGTTCGCAGTTGAATTTTTCAATAAATAAATTTCCCAAAAATCACAAAATATACAACAAGACAAGAATGCGATGTAAAATTTATTTTAATTTTTATTATAAATTTTCTAAAATTCTATTTTAACTATTTTCGGGGGGTGGCTAAAAAAGATTTGGTTTATTGAATATAAACAATTCTCCGAGTTAATAAACATTTGGGAATTTGTAACAAAACTTTTTAGTAAGTATTAAAAATTAAAAAAATTAACAATTTTAAAATTTCATTAGAAATTGAAACGTAACAACAATGTAACTTACACGTGAATTCGTTTCCCGACAAATTTCTAGAATTTTCGTTACTTGCGACTTTCTCACGGGCCTCCACGCAAATTTTCATCTGGATGGGATTTATTTACCGATTTATATTTTGTTGAAAATTATTTTAATATTCCTCTTTATTCGTGATTTTTTCCCCTCAATTTGGCTTTGATGCCGTATTTATTTATATATTCAATTAATGGTTTGTGTTGGTCACGGCTGGAGCCTGTTAACAATTTTGTGAAAATCGCCCAGGTTCAAACCTCTCATTGGGACGAATTTATCATGCCTGGTTATTTATGGGCTATTGTAACGTATTAGCTAGTAATTTTCAGCTTGATGTCTTCAATATTGCACCAAACAATCATGAAATCTCTGTATATACTTTCATTGTGTAAAAAATTTACTTAATTTTCTTTAGAATTTCTTTTTAATTTTTTTGTTTTGCCGAATAAAATTCTTCCTTCTAATCGGGACCAGTGCAATGTTTCCTAGCGAGGCCTTGAAATAAATTTCATACAAGAAATAATAATTTATCGCTATTGAACATAAAAAAAATTGTCATAAGTAGAATCAAAATCTTTGCTTAAAAAAATTAAAAAAATTTATTAATATGTTTGCAATTATTTTAAAGTTATTTATGGTATTTTTTTTCAAAAACAAAATAAAAAAAAATTATTGATAACATTTTATTTAAAAACTGCGACAACACGGGGCCTTACTAGCGCAAGGCTTTGTTTGCAATGGCCTCCGACCGGCACTGATTCTAATTGAGATAAATTCAAACAAGTCCCTTTATTTATATCGGCCCTCGCTTTAACTTGTGTCTTAGAATTTGATCAGAAAACAACAAATACTAAAGAAATATATGAATAATTTCCAAATATGGTCTCATTTGTCCCATTTTCTTTACATAAAATACCTAAAACACATTAGACTTCCATAAGTTGTTTTATTTGAATTAGGAGCTACGTATTAATTTATCACTTTTTACTTGGGTGCTTTGAAGACAGTAGACAGCTTTCGTCATGTTTCAACAATAATTTTATAACCTTTTAGCTGGAAGCTGAACAATCACTTCTCGGTTTCCTATGGAATACTGAATCTCTTTCTGTAAACTTTAAAACTAATCTTCATATTTGATATCTACTTTGAAATAATATTTGACTAGTAATGGGCTTACTAATTTCACAGCTAAATTGTCATTCTTGTTAAGTAAAAATGATACGAAAAAAAAATAAATAAAAATTTACGTGTATATTGGTCATGCAAGGTTCACCCGAACAATTGCGGTGCCCTGCACAAAATTTCCTAGTGTGGCTTTGAAAGAAATTACTTAAATGAAATAATAATTTATTGCAATTTGTTATTTATTACTTTCAAAATAGTAAGTAAAATATTTAAATTAATAAAAATAGAATTTCAAACAAAAAACTTATTTTATTTTATCAATTCTACATACAGAGATTTATAATTTTCTCACATGTTTTAGTACAAATTCATTAATAATGTCTTTATAACTTAAACTTTTGGCTAATTGAGACTCAAGATGAGCGATCTGATCGCTTGCAGTGGCCTCAGGTAGGTCCTTGTTTATGCACTGCCTTTGGGTGGTCAAAGTTTTACTAAAAATTAAAATAATTTTAAACTTTGGGATCATGTCCATTATCTGCCACCTACAAGATATATGGGTATTATCTGCCACCTAAATAATAATAAATAAGAATCCTATTGGTTTATTTTACTTTCTACCATTAATTCACCACAACAAGAACATTTCAGTAATTTTTCAGTAATTCTTAGGCACGAAGAATGTCAATAACCAATACATAATATTAAAATTATTTAACATAATTTTAAAGTCATGTTATGGGTATTATATTCCACCTAGGTGGCAGATAATGGACAAGATCCAAATTTTTGTTATTGTGAATCGGATTCAGATGTTTGTATTACTATTTTTTCAAAATAAAAGATGGTTTGTCTCCTTATGTTTCTTCTTGGTTGGTCTCTAACCCCTTACTATGTAAATTGGTATTAATTTTAATTCATATTATTGCATATAATTACTGTACTAATTTCGGTTATATTTACATGCTTATTTGTTACTTATTATTGCAATTTGCAAATAATATATTTGATTAAATAGTATAATTAATTTTATTCTATTTTGAAAATACTATTGTTTTGATTGTTATAATATGGTGAGGCTATATAAATAAAAATTTGGTTATGCTAAGTTTAAAACTATTTGAATCAGTTTTCATTTTATTATACATTTTAATTTGGCTTTTTTATGTATATGTATATATTTATGTGTATGTGTAACACATGTATCCAATGAAATTCAAGCATGCTTGCATTAAAATGTCGCTTAGATACTATTACCGCACCAATCGGTTTTCGTGTATGTTCATTGTGAAATTTAATTAATTGTATAATTATTTCAATTCAACTCAAAAACCAATTAATTAATTCAATTTATTATATTAAAGCGGCATTTCAAATTCATAATTTGAAACAAAAAATTATACATTAGAGAAAAACAAAATCAAAAGAGAAAAAAATTGTAAAAATAGCTTTTTTCTAACTTTTGATTTATTACAATTGTTGTTTTAGAAAACTAATATTAATTAGAAAATTTTAGAATATCAAAAGATGAGAAAAGAAAATTAACTAATGCATGGATGATAAGTATTAGATAACCATTGGAATTCAACTCAACAAACTCTACTCATTCGGATCCTAATCTCAAAGAGATTACCCATCGGGAGTCTCATAGAAATGTCGAGAAGAAAATGCTCTTTTCTAAGATTATTAAATCACAAATAAAATAACCTAATCAAATGTTTTCAGTGAGTTTTCTTCTCTCACTTTCGATTTTTTTTCTCTGTTATCTTGATGGATAACGGTGAACAATATATGAAAAAAAAAATTTCAAGTGAAGAACAAACTGTCCAATGTGGCTGCTTTGCTGATATATTTAGCTGAGGATTGGGCAAATTTAGCAGGGAAATTGTAGAATAACAAAACATAAATAAACGTCAATGTCTATTATGGAATTCCATTATAAGATAATTGAGAGAATTCATAGAACAGGTACTGATGACAGCTAGGTAAACATAGTTCCCTTTGCGGCTAAGAAATCTCTTTTCTTTGAGAATATTAACAATGAATTTATGGCTAATTATTATTGAGCACGAACTTTAAGTTTAATTAGAATAATAATTATCAAGAATGAAGGATGATCTTTAGGATTCCGACTTAAACTCTAAACGGGATTTTAATATCAATTATTGGTGTGAGAGGTTTGAATGGGAAAAAGTAAGGAATAAAAATGTTAGAAATTTTTTAAAAAATCAATTTATTAAAACAACAAATGAAATTTTAAAAGTTTAACTGAAAAAGAATTTATAAATATTAATATATTTGGATATGTGTTGTATATTGAAATTAAATGATGAAATTGATCAGAATATTATTTATGTTTAATTAAATTTTTCACGTATAACATTTGGAAATCGTTTTGTTTAAATAATGTATATGTGGAATGACTTATGAACAAAATTAAATAATCTAACCTAAAATAACCAAGTTTGAAAATAAAAATTAAAACGGAAGGACATTGTCCTTTTTCTCCCTATTAATAAACTATATTGATTACATTTTTAAAAAGAATATAATGCAAAAAAATAAAAACCTACTGCATTTTTTGTTCAATTTTGGAGATAAAATTACGCCATTGGTTGCAAATGTGGAACACTGCATCGAATATTTGCCAACAAAGGTCATTTAAAGAGATATTTATATTGTTCAGTTCTATCCGTTTACACCATGTAGTTAATTAAACGAAGATAAAGGAGTTGCTATGGAACCTACTCTGAAAAAATCTCCTGTTACGTTTAAACTTTAAACTGTGTTGGTTAAATGAATTAATTAAAAGCGACCCATCAAGGTCACTACTAATTAACCCTTAACGTTATTCACATTCAGTAAAATCCACCATTTATAGACAGTGTCCGCACTTTAAGAAATACACATAAATACAATCTTTAAATTTAAATTTTATAACGAATTACAACAATATTGGTTGCTTTCAAACTATAAAGAGTATTTGTTTATAATAATTTTCAATAATATACAAACTACGAATATTAAACGATAAAAATGCGTTTTCCAAATTAATCATCGAACAAAACATAATGCACGGTTAAAATGCAATAAACGACGCGCAATTAAAAATTGATAAGAAATTGATTAATAAATAATAGTTTGAATTTATTTTTTGGCATATGAAAATAACAACATTTCTTTATAAATCTCTAAATGACAATTGGATTGTCAATTTTTTGATTGAAAATTCAATTTTATTTGTTCCAGTATGCTATAATAAGTGTAACAGATACATAAATAAATGCTTATCAATTTTTAATCAATTTTTTATTAATTTTTAATTGCGCGTAGTTTATTGCATTTTAAGCTAATACACCAAATGATATTTACATATTATTCAACGGATTATATTCAGCTAATATAAAAAACAAAAAATTTTAAAAAAAATGATATGACACAATTTTTATTTAGTTATAACATTTATCAATCAAATAAAAGTTCAATTATTTATTTATTTATTCTAATGCAAACTAACATTCAACCAGGCAGGATATTTTTCTTTGATTCAATAAAATATAAAATGTTTAATTGATGATAAATCTTCTTCGGTTATCTTAAGTTTTTTGTAAGGATTTCTAGTTTTAATATTTTTTCCTTTGTCTCATAATCATTTGACCAACATTTTTTATATTCCTGAATTGTTCTTAATTGAGTTTGGAAATAATTTTAATATATTATTGACATCGCTAGTATTCTCAACCCATATTATATCATCTATAGATGAGTACTCGTATTTACATTCAGAAACTTCCAACTGTTGCATCTCAAGAAAAGCATGAAGTTTCTCATCACTAACGCATGTTTTATTAGCATTTACAATGTCTTTTCACTCTCAAAATACAATGGCGTGTTTACAAAAAATGAGGCCCTAGACTCAAATATGTTTCCCATAACTTAGTTCTTAGCACATCATGGTTCCACAACTAACTTGTCACAAACAACGTTCAAGGTATCAACAATGAATTTTTCTTGTGTTTTTAACATAACATCATTTTCAGCAATTTCGTCAAAAAACAAAGCACGTTTTCTCATATACAGTGATATAATTTTCAATACCAAATATATGTCTTTCCTCCGTTTTTATTCATTGAGGATTTTCTCTGACGGTTTGAAAAAAAATTGTTAGCAAATTTAACAATTCAATAGTGTTGGGCAAAAACTGATAAAAACCCTTCTTTTATTTTTTTTTAGCCAGCACGATAACGCCTGTGTGGTTTTGAGCAGAAAATTTAAAATTAGTTAAAAATGGAAATTAAAAGAAAAATAAAATAAATAAAAATTTAATAAAAATTTTGAGATATAAAAATTTAAAAATTTAAATTTAAATCAAAAAGAATAAAAATTTGTATAATTTTGGAATATTCGAGAAATTCCTTGTTTTACTGCATCAAAACGCACACACAAACAATCATGATATAAAAGGCGGCGCTGGTTGAACAAAATTCAATGCTATTCTTTTCATTTTTACCAGACATTTTTAGTCATTTAGTCATTGTAATTTTTTTTAACTCTCTCGAAAATCATTTTATTTGAAAGAAAGTAATTTTTATTTTTTTTTGTATGACATGGTTATTAATGATTTTTTTTTTATTTATTTATTTTTTTTGGAAAAGCTTTAAAGAACGTTCTTTCAATTTTTGTCGAACCTCCATCATAAGAGAATCAAATCTTGAAGCACAATAAATCAAATTACGACCTACTAATATAGATCACCTGCATACAAGATAGTAAAATGAAATTATTTTATTTTCGATACCCCGGATTGAACCGGTCGTTAGTGGGGGAAGCCGCGGTGCTGGTAGTAACCAGGCCAGTCCAGTATTTTCCCCTTCCTAAATCCTATCACCCGACCCTCGAAAGAGTAGTGTTGAGGTCCTGGGAAAGGTTAAATAGAAAGTTTTATAACACAATAAACGAAAAATATATAGACTAACAGCTAGAAGAATTATAAAGATTTTTTTTGTGTAATAACAAATTCTATTCCGGTATAAAAGTATTATATAGCTCACTAAAAATCGCGACCAACCACACTAGGAAGTTCAATCGGCCACAGATCAGATTTTCTTTGCGACATCATCATTCATATTAATTTACATGTTAAGCACAGAAGCTAAAATCGATTTTGGAATATCACCCCAAAGGATTGTACGTTACCTCATTATTTAGACATCGAATGCCGTTCAGTTCATAAAATCAAATCCACGACCCCACATTCCATAAAACCACTGTCGACGTACCCATTATGTTTATTATTATTATTAAAGATTTCATTATTAATTTCATTTATTTTTTTTAATTATTATCATTGTTAATAATATTATTCTATGATACTATCGTGTTATTAATATTAATTTTATCATTGTTAGCATTGACGGTTTCATAGTTTTATTATTCTGGTTATTATTTTAAACCCATCCACTGTTGTTATTAAAGTTATCAAATAATTATTAATATTATTAGTATTATTAATTCATTACCATTTTTATTATTAAAATTATTGTTGATTTCATATTAATATTATTATTATTATTCATATTATTATTATTATTATTAAAATATTATTATTATTATTATTATTAAAATGTTATTATCGTTATTATTATTATTATTATTATCAATATTATTGGTATAGTATTATTATTGTGATGAACTATATAGTACCATTAAGGTCGGCACATAATATCACTGGTGTTAAATCATTATTCCTAGAATGATCTTGATATTATTATTATTAATATTATTATTATTATCATTATTATTATTTTTATTATTAATATTATTAGTACATTATTATTATTACTAAAACTATATAGTATTATTAAATCCAATAACCTACTCAGTATGCTTCTGAAATCATTACTATTATTGCTATGATTATTATTATGAACATTCGTAATATTATTAATTTCAGATTAATTATTTTATTATTATTATTATAAATATTATTATTATTAATATTATCATTTATATTTCTATTATTATTATTATTACTAAAATATTAATATTATTATCACGAGTATTGTTAGTGCATCATCAACAATGTAGTATCATTATTATTAATTTCTCATTATGATTATTATTATCATCATTATCATTATTGTGATTACTATTCTTTTAATATTAATACTATTATTATTGTCATTATTACCGCTATCGTCATTATAGTAAAGCTAATATTATAATTATCCTTATGAGTGCTAATATCACTTGCGATCGTTAGGAAATTATTGTTGTTGTTGTGATTATAAATATTATTATTACTGTTAAGATATGGTTATTATTGATGAATAGGGTTAAATTTATACTATTTACTATTATTTATATTATTAGTTACCATTATTTACTATTATTTACTATTATAATATTTACTATTTCATAGAAGAAAAGAAAAAAAAGGAATATATATAAAATCACAAAACTTTATTCAAATAAAAAATGCAGCATAAAGATTGTCACCTTTATAAAAAACAAAAATTCCCAGCGAATAAAACCCGATGTGGGGAATTCCTTTGCAGATTGTTTTTGGGTGTCCTGAGGGTTAACAATGAACGAGATGATTAAAAATGAAAGATTATACTTGATAGTAGACGTCGAACCTAGAAGATGCCTCTTGAGGAGGTCTGGTGAATCAGGAGAACCTAAAATACCTAAAAATAATTTTCAAAAGGAAATACAAAATTATAACCTTGAAAATTTCCAATTGTTTGACTCGTTGCTATGACAACGAGCGAAAAGCTAAAGATAAAATACCTAAATACGAGAAAACAAAAGGAAATTAAAATAAAATATTTTATATTATTAACATTAATTTTTAATTATCATTTTACAATAAAATTTTTGTAAATCATCTTAGGGTAATTTAAATTAGAAATTTTTATATTTGAATTTAATAAATTTAAATTTTGTAAATTAGTTTCTTAAATAGAAAAATAAATTTCGTATTGTTATTATAATGTTGATAATATAATGAATTACGTATTTACCCTTGGTTATCGCAGGTATTGTCAATATTATGTTGGGCCAGTACAAGCTTTTGTTTAAATGGAGTGGAAACAGCACGCAAACATAACACGCACATTTCAAAATCGGACCCTTAAACATCTAATAAACACCTGAAAATGCGAGAAAACACAATATTTAACATATAAAATAGAAAACATAAAATTAAATTAAAATATTAACAAACGCACCAAGATATGCACAAATTGACATAGAAATAACACGATAACAAAAGATTTGACCGAAAAAATGACAATTTACAAAAAATTAAAAGAGTTCATGAATAAAGCGAACAAAAATAAAATAATTTTAATCAGAAATGATTGAAATTAAAAATAAATGAGTAAATTGTAAAAGAAATCGAAAAATAATAATAAATTAGAAATAAATTAGATACATAATGGCAAGGTCAAATTTTGTTTTAACGCATAAAAAATAACACGCAAGGTTAGGGTCACAGAACAGGTATAAATACCAATCCATTTTCACAAAGTTTTAACCGGTTTTATAACCAAAAATCACTTTTTCACTCAGTGAATAAATTACTTTTTGTCAGAGCAATTTTATTCGAAGGAGCAACTATCGATAACTGTTTTCATTCTGCGAAATCAAGTAACTTAATGTAAGCTCTACTTGATTGTATGTGTGGGAACCTCTTGTCGTGTGTTGATATGTATGAACTATGAACGAACTATGATGAAATTGTTTCAACAAATATATGTATTATGAAAAAACGAATCTTCAACTTTATGAGTCGAAATTTTTCTGGCCCACAGCCACACATCACACAAGAAAGTAAAATCATAACATAACTAGTCACACTGTGTAAGTGCGGTTTCTCCGTCTATAGTGTGTGCCCGTGAGAGCTCTGTCGTGCGTAACGACGGATCTCGAACGTAAATATTCTACCCATTATAGGGGCGGTGGGAAGATTGAGAACTAGTCTTTTGGCTGGCTCTCTTTCACCCATCTCCCATAAAATCGACCTAACTATTTAATTACACATCGGCTAAAATGATAACACCGAGTAGTCCAGTGGGCACTCGTAAAATCTAATATGAACACAAGAACCTTAGGACTAAAATTAAGGCACGGGTAGTGGGGACTTGAAGCCGATGCGATGCAGATAAATTTAGTAACTAAATTACGATTAATTTGACATAACGTAATAAAACCTAGGACTTAAAATTTGAAACGACGTAAATAAATTAATCTAAGTAAAATGAGGGAATCCTAACTGACTTTACGACCAAAATATAACAGAATAAATTTAGCAAAGTAATCACGACATGGTTAACGATAAATCGAGCTATTTAAATAAAAAGGAAAGTAAATGTTGATGAATAATCGATGATTAAATTATCCCCCGATAAGCCAAAATAATAGAGTTCATGAATACGAAACCATAGAAATAGTTAAAGGGATCGAACCTGGCTAAATTGATAGAGTAGAAGTAACTAATAGATCCGTTAACCGTTCAAAATGATTGACAAATTAAATTGAAGAGTAAAGGTACGATTACCTGATTAAAGGGTGATTCGATGATTGAATAAGTTAAATGATATAATTAAACTATCGATAAAGACGAAATGGCAACAAAATATTAATAATAAATCAAACAAGGCACAAATGTGTTAACTAACATATGACGAGATAAACTGATGATCATCATAATACGATTAGTTGTCCGAAGCAGCCAAGAATAATCAAACACCATAATAAGGATAAATGACTAAACGGAGATAAATAAAAGCTAAGCCACTTTATAGTACAGTTAACGACTATCGACCAAAGAATTATCCGTCACCAACCGGCTAGTCGAACAACCTAGACTCCCGAATAGTTGGCTGTAGATGAGAGACATTCGTCCAACGTCGAGGTAGTAGAAAAATCCAAATATTTGAACTGAATATAACGCCAAAAATTAAATCCATCTTGGAAGATTAACGACGAATAAATATGATTGAGTTACAGATCTTAGCAAATAATACGTGGACGAATCATACGTGAAATTATTGACAAGGTCAACAGAATACGATTTATGGACCACAAGCATTAGTCAACAAAACAGAAAATCAGATGACAGATACTAAATAAATAGCGACATGAAACCAATTATTCACCCGCCAATAAACCAATACAAGATCATCATTAAATTGTGAAAAATCATCGATGAATTGAATCGGATTGATAAAATAAAAAATGTAAATAGATAATAGACCTTTTCTGTGAACGCGTCAACATAAACCCTGGCCATTGGCTATAAAAGCATTGGTGAAATCTTGAGTGCCATCTTAAAAATATCTAAAAATGAACGCTCGACCAATGAACGCCGATCATAATTATAAACTGACGAGGAATGCTACCCAGGTGCACCCCTCGAGTAGCGACACCTTCTTGACAGATGGGGAAGGCCAGCGAGGTAATTTTCACGATTTTACATTCATTAATTTTCACAAAAATCAACCCCATAGAACCCTGTAGCTATCATGTCTTAGCCTCATAACGCGGAGTACTCTTGTCCATGAATCATTCTATTGATACAAGTTCACAATTAACTATTTACCTATTCAGATCGTAGAGACACATCTGGCAGTTGGAGTGACAATTCCCGAGTGACACTACAAATTCCGAGCGCTTCCGCCGCTCGATACCGCCAAGTGCTGTGGGATAACGGTTACCTGTTATCCACTTATGGAGACTCCAGTTGGCCGAGAAGATCAGAATACCAAGCCGAGGAGATCGAATTACCAAGTATCGCGATTAAGCGCGAGCCGGGCCACAATCCAGCGCGAGAAGCCCGCCAGCGAGCCGAATTCGCGGCCATGAAGATGGAGGAGCTAGAAAGAAAATACCACCGAAAAGCGGTGTTAGCCAGGCAACGACTAGCTCAAGTGAACAGGGACATAGCAAGTGGAGCTATCCCGAGCACCGATGGATTCCCGCCTGAATATGGAGTGTCCTTCGAGTTAGACGACCCGAGGCTGATGCAAATGACAGCGCTGACTAAAATGGTACTACCGGAAAAACTCGTCCAGTCAACACTTCGAAATCGACTCGGATCCCGTCAAACAGGCGATCATACGTATGCGAGCAGGCATCCCCAGTGGAACTCCAATAACAACAGCCGAAGAAACGAACGTTTCAATGACCATAAATGAATTGAATCGATATGTTTTTAGTTTTGATAACAATAAATGTTTATGCTTCACGGGTTATTCAATTTCTAGTTTTATAAATTAACTATTTTGATACTAGTGTAACTAAAGAATATAAATTTTCTGCACCTTTGCAATAACTTTCTAAATATTTTATAGACAATAAATGATAGGAAAAGATAGAACGTTTTGTTATTAAACTTTGACCAACCAGAGAGTTAACGCCAACTAACTGAGACACACGAGACGCAGCCGATAATACATCGTAGAAATAATTAAGAAAGAGGATCAATAGGATTGAACCAATATTGTAAACGACTAATCATTTAAATATTGTAATTTTAGAAATGAAAGCCACGAAAATATTACATCAAGAGTTGAAAGAACTTAGACGAGAAAATTAGCACCTACACCGACAACTCCTACAACAGAGTCGAGAGATACAACAGCTGAAAGCCACTTGGGCCGAATCCGAAAAAATGAAAGCGTTGTACCAGCGCCTCATTGCCGCACAACAGGGCTGGAAAGAGGAAAGAGTGTTAAACCAGGCGCAGCGAACACAAATCAAAGGACTGGAGGTCGCCCTGTCGGCGTGCCAGGAGGAAAGTGCAGTGACTTACCCTCTGGTATTCGCTTCGGCACAATTAGCCTATCGCGACCAAGAAAAAGCGCAATCAACTAACAGGAAACCCCGATCACACGCTTGACCAGGTCGAACCGAGCGGTTGAGAAGACGCGCCCAAGGAATGGCCAAATGAAATAATAAACTCAATGTCTGATGATAAGTTGACTTGTTTGATATTAAATAGAAATCGCTTAGTTTATTATGTTACTATTTTTAAATAAATATAGAAAAGAAAAGTATTAAATAGAAAGTAATAAAGGGACCTGAAATAGAAGACGGACATAGGCCTTCTAACGGCAGTCCGCTGAACCCGACATAGGACTAACCCTTAGCAGTTCTGATATCGGAACTCACCTTTGGACGTCCTGTGACCAGTGGTTACAGTACCAACGTTGCCTAGCAACGGGTAACCCTTGGCGGGAACAAAAACTATTTTGTATGTTTGGGGTGAAGGTCATCCACACCACTAACCCCAAAATTATCGTTTCTAATGGCTGTTATAATTAAGTGGCTATGAGTAGGTTGATAGATATCTTTGGTACGTATAAAGAAATAAGGAGACATGCCCATCCCTTCCCCCGTTCAGATTGCATAACACTTACCCTAGGGACGATGTTTAAAGTACAAAATTATGTTAATATTCATGTTTGTAAATTGGATTAAATAAAGTTGAAATTAAAAATAAATTTTGTTCAGTGGACCCCCACAGAAAGACACTGGAACAATTCCGTAAAGATATAGCCGGATACCATCAAACTGCAATAGTGCAAACCCAGCGGGCAGAGGCCATGGTGCGGAAGTGCCGCTACCTGGAACAGACATGGACACGCCCCGAGGCAGCAACCCGGTTAAAGGTAGAGATGGACACCCTGAAGTTACAGTTGGAGCAGAAGAATGAAGCCCTGCGGTCGGCCGAACAGAAGGCCCAGGAGCTCGAAAAGCAAGTTGAGGAATGGAAACTTAAGGATGACATCCGTATAGGCCTCATACAGAGTGGTGTCTCACTCTCCGAGGAACAAGAAGCCATAGTGATGAGCAACGTCACCAGGAAAGACGATGGTGCAAGACCCATAATATCAGGCCCCTCCCATACGTCAGAGGAGTTGCCGAGAAGAAATCGTAGGAAAAACCGGCCAAATAAAATGGAGAGGGAACGTCAGTTTAGATTAAACCGCGCTCGCCTATTGGGACATATCTTGGACGCCAATGGATTTTGATTCACCTTAGCTCTGTGATTACGCATTTAATGTGACTATGATTTATAAGTGTTGATTGTTTATTAAACTTAAATTGTTGAATATTAATTGTTTATTTATCTAAAATATAATTTATTATTGTTAACTTTAATGTTGAATTTGTTATTGACGCGTGGATGGGATTGAAGTTGTTGAATATGGAGTACTGAGTGATCTAATGGATAGATAAGTTAGTAATGATAAATTAGTAATTAGATAGATAGATGAAAGGAGTACCGATTAAGTAAGAGCATGAAGTCTTCTATGACAGCTCATGGACCCGAGTGGGGATTAGGGCATTAGCAGTTCTTGAGAAGGAGCTCACCTTTTGCTAACCTTCCACCCATTAGTTCACAGTACCAACGTCATTTATGACAGGTGACTAGCGGTTCAAAATTCTTATGCAGGCGCTGGGTGGGGATAATAACCCTTAGGCAGTTCAAACTATTTTAAGGACCCATCAGTGTCCAGCAATAGCAAAAACGCCTAGAAATCTAGAAGCCAAGTTAGCAACTCCAAAGAAGCGTTCAAATCCAGGAAAGGCGGAAGCTCTAAAGGCTAAAAAATGCCATGTTAAGATTTGTCGTCAACAGATGTAACTCACCTGTACTATAATAATGAATGTTTTTAGGAGTAAATAAATGTTACTGTTTTCTAAAACTCGATTAATCTATTCAACTGAATGTTAATATTTTTCCGAAATCTAAATCGTCAAAGAAAGTTAAAAGACGAGCAGAGGCCTACTAGTGACAGCTCGCTAGACCCGTGAAAAGTCCTGACCAGAGTAGTTCTAATAGTAGCATTCACCTTTGGCGGACGTCCAATCTGCTGTCACAGACTAATGTTAGTGTGGTAGATGGGAATTGATATCGTTTTTTGTATAGATAAGAGAAAGTAATTAAGTCCAGGTCAAATATTCTAGAAACCCACCAATTAGTTGATCAGCACATATTTTTTCTATACATAAAAATAGGTTATGGAAAGAGATTGGGATAAAGGCACCAGGGAACAAAATCGAGTGCATACATTCAATCTGTAGCTCTGTGTCCATAAGATTAAATTTTGCCGGACTACCAACTAATTGAATACAGTTCCAACATTGTCTATCAATGGGTGCTGAGTACACGACACACTTTGTATGGTGTCCAAATTATCGGGTAACCACTATATAGATCATTTAAAACACATAACCCACCAAATATGATATATAGTAATTAATACAAAAGCATATCTTCTGCCAGTAGTCAGATTGTTGTAAAGGTTATGGTTACAAAATTTACAGGAAGGCTGTAAAGATTAAACACTAAATATATTAAAATTTTGTAGAAACTAAATAACTGGAGCATTAAAGAAAAAAGGTAAATATTTTTAAAGACATTTTTCCAGATCTATATATTTCAGATATAAAAATTTAAAATCTTATTTTGTTTATCTTTTAAACTTATACTAATTTTAAATAATTTTATTATATATATATGTACAATTAATAAGGATATTTTAGAAAACAGTCTACATTACTTTTATAAAAGTTTTAATAATAATTTGATATTTCAATGATTCATAAATATATTTAAGACTTAAATATGGCAGTCAATTCTTTCGAAATAATTATCAATAAATTAAAAAATTAATGTAAATAATATAAAATGCACTTTAATTTAGTGTTTAAACACATCAAAGTTTATTTACAGTCATGTTTCACTTTCGTTAGCCATTATTATAGAGAAATGACTAGAGTAAGTCAAATAAAAGCTAAATTAACATATAATTAAGTATATAATAAATAAAAACATGGAAAAATAATTACACATTAAAATAATATTTTTTTTGGATTTTTAAATTAAAAATAAAATTTGATAATTTATATTGAATTTAGAAAAGAAGTAAAATAAGGTCAAAAACACGGTCAGATAGCTCTCAAAAATCAGAAGATGAAATTCTGTATTGCATTTGCCGAAGTTCAGATGGAACTCGATTTATGATGTAATTTTCATAATTAAAATTTAAATGCACGAATTTTGTTAGAATTTTTTATGTATATATAGTTTTTTAAAAATTTTTATAGAGCATGTGATAATTGTGAAGAATGGTACCACGGAGACTGTATAAATGTCACACCAAAGCAAGCCAACAATATCAAGCGATTTTTTTGTCATTTATGCATTGGTCGAAATCCCAGTTTAGAGATTGAATACAAAACGATCAAAGAAAATCGACCCCGACTACCAAATTTACGACAACAAATTAAAAAAATTAATTTCTCCTCTGAAGATGAAAATGACGCCGATCTGAGTTCATCCAGTACTCCTGAAAAATCATTTTCACCCAGTAAAAACAAACGAACAATTCGTAAAAGATCCCGGCCATCTATATCAGAATCTGTCAAATCAGCAACAATCAAAAAACGACGAGGTCGACCCAAAGAAAAACCTGATGATTACGACGATGAAGCTACTGAAGACGAAATAGAGACGTCAGGATTTGTTCCAACCTTGAATGATTGTCCACCGATCAGTATCGATGATCAAACTGAAAACATGTATGTAAAGAAATCATTTCGCAATCAAATAATGAACAACAGCTATTCTCGTAATAACAATTACGGACATTCTCTCTCAAGCGACTCGGTCAACAAAACTTGCGGAATTTGCGACGGCTGTAAAATGACGAGCAATTGCGGCAAATGCGAACCATGTAAGAAACAACATGGAAATATCAATACATCGAGATTGACTTGCGTCAAACGACTTTGCGTTCGCGAACAAAAGGGTCAACATCAATTCTCAAAACAGTATTCACTGTAAGTATTTTTTTGAAATTTTGTTAAATTAATTGTAATTCAGAATTTTTTTTATAAAATAATTTTAAGCATAAATGAAGAGATAAATGAGCAATGAAATTTTATTTTGAGTTGACTTTAATTTAATTGAAATTTAAGAAAACTTTATTTGCTAGAATTTATTTTTTATTATAATTTAAAAAAAATTAGTTTAATAATTGTTAATATTAAAGCATGAATAATAAAGTAATTCTTTTCATTATTCAGACATGAACAATATACTAATTAAATTTTAATTTCTAAATTTTAAAAGGATTTATTTTGTAAAATCTTTGGCATATGCTTATAGATTATCTTCATTTTCGACCAATGAAAAAAAGATTGATGATTCAAATAGTCATTATTGAATCTGTAACTAATGTTTTTGATGAAAATTTTGATTATTAATTTTTCCATTAAAATCACAATTATTTACTTTTATTTATTAACTGTTTATTTCGAATTTACTCTTCACTAAAGTTGTACAACATGAGTTTGAAATAAATAGGTTATGTTTAATGAAATAATAGTTGGTTATGCAAACCTTTTAAACTCAGTGCCAAAATTCGAGAAAACTCTAACTTGTCTCTGTGTCATGTCACATATAGAAATATCCATAATTTTGTGATATTTCCAGTCCTATTTAAAGAATTATATTGCTAATATATTTATTTAATAAAGTATAAATAAATAATTTGTGACTATGAATTTCATTTGCTAAATCTTTTATTGAAGGTTGGTATTTCGTGCACTTAAAGCTTTAGCAATTTAATTTCTCAGTTGGTTTATTTTTTTGTTAATATGGGTAAATATTGTCACCAAGGCTTGAATAAAAATTATTAATGTGCCACAAATTGATTTAGCTTTCCAAGAAACGAATATTTTCACTGGAAATGTTATACAAATTTCAATAAATCAAACAGCGCAAGCATCTATTTTGACCACCGTTAGCAGAAAATTGTATGTATTTGGCTGAATGGGTTGTGTGTGCGCTTTATAGTTCTTGGGCAATGACTGCTCATAAACAATGGCCTGTAATAGGTTCGCTATTACTGGTGTAGGCTAATTGAGGAAATTTTAGGTATTTAGAATAAAGTCAGTAAAAAACATACGTCATATTTTGAAAATTTTAAATCTTAGTTTTATACAGTGTTTTCCACATCTATTATTACGTTTTTTCTATTATTGAAATTCAATTTACTTTGTAATAAGTTTTGGACTTTTGTATCATGTTCTATTAACTATGTAGATCGTTAACAAATTCAATTTTCGCTCCTTATAAACACAAATTTTATAATAATCAATTAACTTATGAAAATTGCAATATCTAGACTATTTTGTATTTTTACTGAATGTAGAAAGATTTATTACATGAGCCTCATATGTCTCCTTTGCCGAGACCAACATTCATAGGAAACTTTATTAACTTCATGGATGCTCCATAATGTCTTTAAAAATTCGGTTATAATTATGCTTCTGCAATGCTGTTTTCAAATATTTATTTTATCATATCTAAAAAATATCAGTGTGCACTTACTACGATCAAATATTGCATAATAAAAAAATTCTTGAATTTTAAATGAAGAATACGTAATTCCAAACAATTGTTTTAATTTATCAGTGATTTATATTGATTTCGTGTGGCATAGTTATATTTTTACTGTTTCAGTTTATTTTCTATTTAAAATTAACAATAAAGTCCGTATACAGTTCAATGTTTATTTTCTCTTCGACTTATTACTCAATTGCGATTAAATAATGACAGATTTTTTCAGATAGATTATAAGATTTATAGTTTTATTCTATTAAATTTGAACAGTTTGAAGAAATTTTAAATCAGTTAATACTATTAAAAAATGATTCCTTTTCATTTAAATTGTATGTTCATAATTTTTTATTACGTCTTCTAAGCATATACTGTTTTCTGTGGACCCATTTAAGCACTCATTCGTTCACAACAGCACCATGAGTGATGGTATTTCTACTTTCAATTTATTTGGAATTATAAGGTGGTTAATTTCAGCAGATTTTGAATCAAACTTTACATCAAATCGTGATATATCAAAAAACTTTGATACAGTAATTTTTGTGACGTTTTCGCTAAAATGTATCAAATTAGGAATTTACATCTTAAATAATTTCCTGAGTGTTTATGTAAAAACTATTATTGTCATAGATAGTATTGATATATTTTACTTTAATATCTGACATGCATAACTATAATTGGCACCCAGTTTTATCACTGACTTTTTTATGTCAATAGAGTTTTTATAAGAAAAAATTATTTTATTATTTTTAAAAAAAATCAATTGAAAACTCCTGGTTACTTTGAGATTCAAATTTAGAATATTTTTATTCAAATTATTTAACATTTATATATTTTGAAATTAAATGAAATTGATAATAATAAGGCAAAGTTGATTTTTGATAGGAAATTGGGCCTTCGAATTTGTTTTGCAATTTAATTATATTCATATTTTAGAGTTTGTATTAAAATTGAAAGAAAGTTTTTTGTATCATTTTATTTTGTTCATCTTTACGGGTCTATACAATTTTAATACAGGTATAAAATTAAATTTATTGATTTGAATTAGGGATGTGAGCATGGGTGGGGTCTCAAGTTTTTATATCAGTCAAGGCGTGTTATCTATCAACCATTGGTATTCCCATTTATATGTTGACATGTCTTTAAATTGGTTCTTACATTTCTTATAAAGTAATTAATCTTTTAATATCACCCAGTATTATTTTTATTTACAATATTTGCTATTATCATTCAATATTTATTTTTGTTGATTTATAAAATTATAATTTATTAAGTTTTGCTAGTGAAATTGTTTGAAAATAGTAATATTTTGCCCTTGCGTATTTTGCAATTGATAAACATTTGCCAATTACACGTGTCAGACCGGCGTGTGATTTCTACAATGTAAACAATAAATTTACCAAACAAACTGGGATCCAGTAAAATGATAAGGTCAAAGGAGTAGAATTGTTAGAAAAATTTAATTTTTGTTTATTTTAATTACTTTGTAATTTGTTTGAGATACTTTTATATTTAGAAATTTAACCAAATGATGGGATTTAATGATAAAGCACAAATTATTTGAAATGTAAATCCTAAAAGGCACTTAATTGAACAGTTAATAATAATAATATTTTTTATTTTTTTAAGTTCAAAATTTACGAGTTTAACATTACATCATAGATTAGGTTTTCATGATACTGCTTTTGTATTTTTTCATTATTAATAGATTCATTTTGGATAAAAAGTATTTGCAAACAATTTATTCATCTATTTATTTCAAGTTATGCAACTTTACTAGAATCATTAATTATTGAAATATTTCATTATAGTTTGGAAGATTTTGAGGGCGTTTTGGGTGAAACGGGTTTCAGTAGGCGTGAAAATATTCGTTCATCAGGTGAATATGACATAGGTGAAATCCGTCAACGTCTAACTAATCAATCTAATACCAACAAAGAATTAACCACTGTCGGTAGTAAAATGCGTAGAGGAGATCATTTACCAGGAGGAGGCAATTCTACCTCACTTCGACGTGGCCTGAATACGACAACGTATTTTGGTGGTGAATCATTGGAAGTAACGAACGGAACTTCATATCGATATCGTCAACAACCAACAAATCGTCTTTCACGTAATCAGAATGCCCCGCAAAATTTACGTAGATCTAGGCCTCAGTCAGATGCTGCCCAGATTTCTAGTAATACCTCTTCTGTTTCAGGTCAGTTATCACCTCATCAATGCCAATATGCTGAAGACTCCGAGGAAGATATGATGATTCCAGGTGAAACGATGTCACCTACTAACGGTCAGAGGAGAACTGTAGTAGATTCAGAACATAGAACCTAGTAAGTGAAAAATAATTTTTATTGCTATGCTTACAATATTATTTATTAATAATAAAAATTTATTTTATAAACCTAACAATAAGTTTCTCGTATAGTTACTGAAATATATGTTAATGTTATTTCAAGAAATTTGTCAATATTTTATATAAAATGCCAAGTAATGAAGCTGCAAAAGATTGAGTTTTAGGTTAGATCGCAAAATACGGCTTTTTTAAATAAAGAATTTTATTATTAATTTCTAAACAATAAATATTTAAAAACATAGATACTTTCAACTTAAAAAAATAACTTAAATTTAATTTATTTATGAATGTCTGATTCTAATGAAAGAATAATAAGAAACATAATGTGATGTGTGAAGTGCAAATCACAATATTACACTAGTTTCGAGCAAATGGCTCTCATCAGTACTATGCGGTAGGCGCTCAGATTTCTCTTCGCGCCAGGTAAGTGTAAAACAAGTGCCAAGTTAACGCCGTTATACACTCATCCTGTATAACTGATGCACTGGACATCAAATCAGTTTGCAATGCTTGGCTTTGAGGTAAGAAAAGCAACAAATCTTTATCTTAAAACCTCGTTTCACTTGAAACCATAGTAGATACAATCTTACCTCTGTGCAATATATTTAAAACAAATTTATATAATCAGTTTTCAACAGCTTTAAAGTTTCACAAATTAATGTAACCATTTCATTCTTGTTATTACGATAGTTATGCTTGGCACATAATTTTGCAAGATATAGTTCGAGATTTTTTCGAGATAAAAATATTCTACCATTTGCAAACGGTATTTTTAGAGATGCCGAGTTCCAAACTCGTATTAACAACAAGTTTTTCATGTAAAAACATATAAATTAGACTCAAAATTTTGCTTAAAATAAGCTTTGAATTTAATAATAAAATTCTTTATTTGGAAAAAGGCGGTATTTTGCGAGCTAACCGCTATTTGGTTATTCAATAAAATATATAATACAAATTACCCTAGGTGTACTCCACAGCTCTGTTCCCCTAAAAAAAACCTTCAGAAATGGAATTGTACAAAATTTAATACTACTGTATTACATGAAGAAAAGTTCTTTTTAATTTAAATTTACAAAAAATTTTAAATGTTTTAGAGCAGAAATTTATTTCATATAAAAATCAAAATTTAAACTTAAGCTTCTCTGTATATTTTATTTGAAAGTACATAAAATGTATGTTATTATTTTATTCATTTGCAATAATGACTTTTCGGAATTTTTAAACTAGTTCCACACGCTAATTCTAAAATTTGAACATATATACCAATATGAGTTTATGCTATAATATGAATTTAATTGCTATAATAGGATCGAATTTTTATAATTATAAAATCGCTTTGACTAATTTATAAATACATTAAAATTTATAAAATTGATCCT
This sequence comes from Schmidtea mediterranea, assembly GCA_022537955.1. Taxonomy (NCBI): domain Eukaryota; kingdom Metazoa; phylum Platyhelminthes; order Tricladida; family Dugesiidae; genus Schmidtea; species Schmidtea mediterranea. Next base: position 45,142,600 of record CM039681.1, read on the forward strand.
TGAAGCTTTGACACCAGATTGTTATCGAGGAAAGGAAACATGGAAAATATTGAATTTTTATTTTTTTTATATGCTCTTTTCTTAATAAATTATAAAATCACAGTGCAGTCATACACGAAACGTTTTCGATTATATTTAGGTCTGAAAATATACTGGGTAGTCAAGCTCCATATCATTATTTGTTATTATCATTATCCGTTATTTGTTACATTAATTTGTGAAACTTTAAAGCTGTTGAAAACTGATTATATAAATTTGTTTTAAATATATTGCACAGAGGTAAGATTGTATCTACTATGGTTTCAAGTGAAACGAGGTTTTAAGATAAAGATTTGTTGCTTTTCTTACCTCAAAGCCAAGCATTGCAAACTGATTTGATGTCCAGTGCATCAGTTATACAGGATGAGTGTATAACGGCGTTAACTTGGCACTTGTTTTACACTTACCTGGCGCGAAGAGAAATCGGAGCGCCTACCGCATAGTACTGATGAGAGCCATTTGCTCGAAACTAGTGTACTAGTGGGATTTGCACTGGATATACCTGCCGTTGTATAGTGACCATTAAAGGATGCCAATCGAACATATCAATGAAATATCCAACATTCTGGTACGTTGGGTATTTTAAGTTGAAACTTTAATATTTCGAATATTTGTTAAAGTACTTCAAAATTTTTAATATTAACCTATTGCAAAATATTTAAATATTCAATGAAACTAATGATATTTTTGTTAATATTAAATAATGAGTTAAAGCAGAGATGGGCAAACTTTTGGGACTTGGAGCCACTTGAAGTTTCCTAAAATTGTTGTGGGCCGGGTTACGAATTTTTGGCATTTTCATAAGCGTCGTCAATCATAATTAAACCGAAGCAAAATAAAATGACCATATACAAATTTAAAATAAAACAAGATCCAAATTTCTTTTGGACTATCTGCTGGGATTTTTGGGGCCGGTCTAAACGTGTGTGCGACCAGTGGGCCGTAGTTTGCCCACCTCTGAAATTAAGGGTAAAATTGTATTAAAATTTAAAATTACTTTTTGATTTGCTTTCAAATTTTTTGAAATTCCAACAATATACCAACTGAAAAATATATAGAAAATTTTCTTGTAATATCTAACAGTCAAATGTATTTCTAACGAAAATATTCCCAAAAAGCTCAATTAACTTCACATTGTTTGCATGAGCCGCGCAAATCTTACAACGGTAAATTAACCCACTTCCCGTGGTCGGATCGAGCTGAAATTTAGCAGATATATTCGTCGTCTAGAACAATGCATTCTTTCAAAATTTCAGATTGATCGAATGTACTATAATTAACTATAATTAATAATATAATTAACTTTTTTAAAAAATTTCTATTTGCCCATGTATTAAAAATATATTAATAAAATATTCCTTTCAAAGTAATTTCTTAACTAGTTGATTTTGAGTAAATATCATGCATGTTGAAATTTTAATTTTAAGAATTATATTTTACAAATTAAGTAATTTTATTTCATGCATTATTGTTGATAAATAGTAAGTAGACAATTTGAATTTAAAAACGAGATCAATTTGATTTTTTTATTAAAAATTTGTCATTGACACTTATTTAACACAGAAAAGTGTGATTTAAAAACTATTGTCGTCTTTATTTTTAATTCTATTCTAAAATGTTTAAAATTTACCCGTGCAATTATTTTATAATGTATCAATTTGAAATTTAATGTAAACATTTCTAAATTTGATATTTCTGCCCCAAATTGTCCACGGAAATGCTCCCCTAGGTTTTTACAATTATGCTTAAAATAATCAATGCCAAACTTCACGGATGATGTGCAACATAAACTTTGAAATGTAGCTGCGATGATTAATAATTTTATTTATTAAGTACGAGCTACAACCAACAACAACAGCAGCAGCAGCAGCGAATTGGAAAAAATGTTGTAAATAATGACACCAGAAAATACCAGTAATTATTGATTTGGTTTAGAATATTAATAATTAATATATAATTATTATTTATATCGCTATCAATTAGTATTTCTCGGTTAATTTCATCGAAAAATTTATATTTCTGATTTATTTGAACTTTTATCTTATCTGATAAAATTATTGATAAGAAAATAATTTGTGGTTTGGTTTTTTAATTTTTGCATAGTTGTTCAAAGTAATAATTTCATAGGAATCTCGACATTTTGAACAAAAATTTGCAAACATAGGTAGTTAAATGTGAATTGTGTTCTGTAAAGAACTGTATAATATTTAATTACTGTAATCAGTAACAGAAAATGAACACAATGCAAATTATTATTCAAAATTGTGTCGAACCTGATCTCTGTTTCAAATTTTATACATTAGTTTTCAATTTTAAAATTCGAAAGTCGAAAAAAAGTTAGGTAAAAGATCTATTTACTTTAAAATTAAAAGTGAAAAGAAATTTTCATTTTCGCTCAAAGAATGTGAAAAAGGAATTTATTTCCGTTTTTGATTAAGTCTAGATGATAATTTTCGAGATTATGTTAAATAACCATGTTTATATTGTTATCGTCCACAACGAACTATTTATGCGAAATATGATTTCCTACATTATATCAGTTAAAAAAGCAAATACTGAAACAAGCTTAAGGCGCACTGGAAATGTGTGGAAATATCTCCATGAGCGCAGAAATGGAGAGGGCTTATTAGCAACAAACAAGTTCGTCTACCACAATGGAAAATAAAAGATAGTTCAAATACCCGTCAAATGTTTTTTTTCGTTATTTTTAATAAATATTATTTTCGTGAACATAATTATGATTTTAATAATGCATAAATATAATTACATTTATCTTCACTTGGCTCCTCACTATATATCAATGTATTCTATTTAACACAAAATTTTGGTAGTTTTTTCAAGTGTTTCATCTATAGTCAAATTTATTGAAGATAAACGAAATGAAATAAACTCAGATTTTTGAAATTAGTTACATGGTATTCAGAGCGCGTAGTCAGAATTTTTCTAAATATGAAGGTGTCTGAAAAAATACACCACCTTTGGTTTGCCTATGATATTATAACTATAAAGACAAACTACTTATTAGAATAGAAAATAGTTACATTTACATTTTTAATTTTATTTTTTGATAGTGACAATTAAAAATTGATTCTTAAAGAAAAGTTATCGACAAAAATTAAAGTTTTTGATGTTCTAGAGGGGTTGTAAACCATATTGCAAAGGTTTTAAGTATCATTATAACATTATTAATATATAATGGATTTCGATATTATTATGCTTTCATAAATAATCACATATAATAGATATATTTAATGTTGTTAACAAATTGACGCAAGATAATTAACATTAAAAATAATTATGTAATACAATATATTGATTATTACACTATTATGTTAAGGGTTTTCAGTCACTAGTAAACCCGTCCATGACGGTCTTATAAAATAATTTAATGTTCAGCATCAATTTTTTGTGTTACTTTCAAGGGTATATTATATATTTTATTTGAACTTTCAGTGAAATCCTGTTAAATATAGATTCAGTATAAAACTGTGTCATTATTGCAATCACATAATCTACACCAGGCCTGCACAACTTAAGAAGCGTCGAAAACCAAAAATTTCAAGAAAAATAATTGAGAACTGAATGAGTAGTTAATAAAATGTAAATATAATAAGTTTGCTCTGACAGACAGACATACATTTATATATAAACATACATATATATAATTTTTTATCTGACATAAAGTATATCCGGAAGTTACTTTATTTTGTATTTATTTTTCTATTTTACAACTATATTGGATGGGAAAAACTAATGACTGATAAACACTGTATTAAATAGTCAAAAAAGAGCTGAGACTGTAAAATACTTATTAAAATTGTGTTTTACCAACTAATTTTCTCTAACTTAATTCTACGCTTTTTTGACTGAAGTCACATTATTGAGGGTTCTTTTTCTGCGTATCCCATTTTGCAAGGCTCTGCTTTCGAATCTAAATTCAATTTACAAACACTGCCAATTTCTCGTAATTTATACAGTGTAAAAAGTTATTCTTTAATAGCTTGATTGATTACTTTTTAAATGATTTTTCCTCCAAGGTACGGCCTTAGCTATCCTGACCATCTATATTGCAAGCACCACCGATTTTATAACTGGCATAGCAGTGTGTCGGGTGATTCAATCTCTCCAGATATGACAAATTGTAAACCCGAAACCAATCTCAAATCAGACAAAGAAGGTGAAATTCTTTCCCATTCTAGACTCCGGTCTCCCTCTCTCGAACAACAATTACCCCCTGGAAATTTTATGGTGCTCGATCGAAACGTTAAGCAAAACCAAATTTCTTCCACTGGAATGCGTCACAAATCTCAAATGAAAAACAGTTCTATTTCAAACGATCGGCACGATGTCTCAGAATCTTTTGTAAATCTCTATTCAGAATCCAGTCAAGCTTATCCTATAATTGATCTCAATCAACAGATCACATCTGGTATACCGTTAAATTCTTCAGCCCAAATCGCTGTCGAATCCAATCCTCATTCCACCACAGTATTCTCAAAATTATCCACGGCTAATGTTCATCGTCAAGAGTTCTACACAATAAATGATGAAGATGACTTGGAAATTAATTGGCCTAAAGAGACTGTTAATGTCTAATTTATAATTTTCAATCTCTGTAACTGCACTTTTATTGTAATAGCTTTATTAATGTTATGTCATTGTTACCATTCTTGAGATGATAGTTGTTTTGTACATAATAAGTCTGTATGAGTAGATTATCAGTTTATTTACTATAATCTTGTATTGTAAAAATAAAGCATTGAACTAACATTTATTTTTAATATAAATGAAATAATAGTAAAAAAAATAATAATTAATTTTATATTGCTGTAATTTCTACATTTCACGAGGCATTTTCTATGTAAACGGAATGATTGTCGTTATGAAATCCTTGGTATCTATTAAATGACTTGTTCCTGACCACTATTTTTCTGAATGACCTCCTTAGTTGATTGGAAAATGATGGCTTCTCTGGTTTGGTTTTAAACGAATCTTCAGTGTGATTAAATTGAATGTGGTCAAGGCTCGACTCACTGTGACTGCATTTACGATTCGCAACGAGATTATCGCACTTATCTTCTTCAACTTCTTGAACACAACTTTCTTCCACCAATTGAGCATCTGATAAACTTCTATCTGCTGCCAAAAGTTTGGATTTGGATTTTTTATACTTTACAAACTTATGCTTTTTGAAAAAATTTTTTACTGCGTCTGAATCGATTTTAAATCTTTTTAATTCTTGTTTGAGTTTTTGAAAAGATCCATGTTTTTTGGGAGTTTCTGATACCTTGACTTTGATTGTCAATGAAGATTTACAAACGTCACTGTCAGATACTTTGCGATAATCATCATTGTTGACATTCAAATATAATGGCTCCTTTATAGAATTATCCATAGATCTTGATCTTTTGTGAATTTTAAAAGTGGCTCTGAGTCGTGCAATCTGATTCATAATTACAATCAAAGTAACTCAGGTCGCGCGATCAGATTAACTTATAGAATTATTTGTTCAATTGTGTGTACTAGTTGTATAGCATTCATTGTCATTAGCACAACTTCAGTAACAGACCACTTAAAATTTCACTCTTAATTGATGGGTAATTCAAGTTAGATAATCGATTACATCATTCACCAATTAGCTCTATTGTGCACAAGATTAAAATCAACACTTCTATCCTAGTTCCATTTCGAATCTTTCTCTATAGAAATAGCGACGTGCTTAATTTGCAACAAATAATAACTAAGTTAGCCGCAAATATTTACAGTTAATAAAATTTTGGTTTATTAATAAGACAATGCGCATTCTTCGTGTCGATTTAATTATTATTATAATAATAGAATACTTGCAAATATTTATTATCATTTTATTTCATACAGACTTGTTTAGTTGTTCATTGTCAAGGCTACCTTTCACTTCGGATTAATTTAATCTGAATTATTCATTTTTAACATTAGTTCTAGATTTGACCTACAAATTTTGTGCTATACAATAAGAGAAATTTAAGTTCAATATTTATGCTCATGATAGATAGTTAGAAGACGTAACTATGGAACTTGGAATTGTAGTTGCCAACAATGTTATTTAAACTGGGAGACTTTAGGACAATTGAAGGAGAATGCTTGTTAAGTGGTTAAACAACCAATTTTATTTTATCCTCGGTTTTCCTCTACATAAAAGCTTTTTCATTTGCTACACTGATTGGATTAAAAATATTTATTTACATAACAAGAAACAAAAAATAAATGATGCAATTTTATAAATTATCATTCGGAGTCACGTTAAATAATGTAGTAAATAAAAATTACAGTGCATTTTGGATGGATTAAATTGTAAGTTAAGAAAGAGTATAAATTTATAATTGAACTATGATAAGTTAAAACAAAAATACTTACTAATCATAACAATTGATATTATTTGATTAAAACTAAGATTTTGTCATTAACTTTAATTGGATTGATTAATTTATTTTCACATGTGACTTAAAAAATATTGATTATATTTTTAATGTTTTTAATTTAGTTTTTATTTTTTGAAGCTGTCCGACTGCATTCGACTTTTTAACCTTATTTCTGCTCTTCTAGCAAAAAATAAATATTTCTAGTCACGTTTGAATGTTGTTTTGGCCTACATAAAATTAAATGAAATAGATTAATACTAAATGTAACATAAAAGGTTACAAACGTTACTAAATATTTTACTAGTTTCACTACTGTACATAGCCATAGATCGCGCATCTCATTTTCTCATGGTTTTCGGTTTATCAAAATAATTATTTTCACATCTTTCTTCTGAGTCCATTTATTTTCATGTTTTCGGCAAAGATGAGAAATGCTCATTCAAAAATATAAAAGCATGATAATTATAACTCGTTAAAACTTTGCTAAAATCCATCTTGAAATAAATTTTTACAATTTATTTAAAAAAATATAATTTAAGTCAATAAAATAATTTACATGTGCAAATTATTATAAATGAATAAGTTATGATAAACATTATTTCTCCAAAAATTCTAACGTTGGTTGAATACTAAATTTTGTGTGCGATTTTCTAATGACGTGTTCTAATTCCAACAGAAATTGTAAACAGTGAATCATTTTCAATATATATTATGAAAACTTGTGGTGTAAATAAAGTTTCAATATTATTTGATCGAATTACTGATAATTAAACAAAAAGAAATCAAATTAACAATTCATCAACAATTTTTCAAAAATAACACTTAAAACGCTCCATAGATGAAAATTTTATTCTAATAAAAATGACATCAATTACATCCCAATAAAAACACTTGGACATGTTATGTCATACAATAAAATTATTTAAATATAAACAAAGTTCAGATTTTTAAAATTTCATCGTATTATATTTGCACATCAAATAAAATAATAATAGTATTAATAAAAAGCACTCATTAGATGTTTTTTATCGAAAAATGAAAATTAATACATATTTCATTCTAATTGTGACGAAAATCACACGAAATTTTTTTATAAATATTTTATGTATTTCATATTTTTGTCATTTTTGTGTATTTATTGACAAAATTTGTAAAATGATCATTTCAATATGTTGTTAAATTTATTATATGTGTATATTTATTATTTGTGATGATTTATTCAAGCCATTTCATTTTTCAGCAATTAAATTGCAATTATTATTACTTGTTGACTTCGATTATATGACTAATTAACGAAATTTTACAATAAAGAAAATATTTATATTTTTCGGATTATAAATCACTTATTTTCACATCTGCATCGAATACACAGCACCGTAAAGCGCGAGTTTAAACTCAAAAAACATTAATGAACACTATTTTTATAAAACCTCTAAAAAGATTATTTTTTTCGAAAAGTTGACCATATACAAAGTAAGGGAGACCCATGATCTAACCAAGTTATGGACGAATTTATGTTCAAACATTCTCGCATAGTTTAGTTTAGAAATAATTGAAAGCATTATCTTTTAGAAATTACCGTAAAGAATAATGACTAATCACTTCCTTAAAAATAACTCAAAAATCAAAAATTGAGATACCCGAATTTTCCTCAATTAATTATCGTGCTTTAGCAAACTTTAATTTGATCAATTTGTTTTCTGTCAACAAGGACGGACAAGCGCCGTAGACGTGAACAATGTTTGTGTCAAAAGTTATCATTTTATCGCCCACTCAACGCACTGCACATTGACAGATTTAATTCGATTGATATTTGTGCTATGTCAATAATGACATTCAAAATCAATTTTGGCATACTCAAATTATTGATTTTATACAAGATTAATTATTGGTTTTTTTAGAATTTTAAACTTAAATTTGAATTTATGCAATTTTCAACTGGTCTTCTGAATTTCGTTTATGTACTTGTTGGATCCATTGGCTTCAATTTACCTGTTAAACGTGTCATTTAAACACTTAAAACTGGTGCCTTTGTCCAGTATACAGGTCATGTGAAAATAACCCTTTGCTACTAAAAACACAATTTCCTCATGTATAAATATTTAACCCTTTGAGTGCCAACATGATTTTAAGAGGATTAGTTAAAAATGCCACTGCTAGAGGAAAATAGAAATTTAAAAAACAAAGAATGATTTTAAAAAATAGTATAATTTGTACAAAATAAATGAAAAATAAAACGTTATTCGTTTACCACACAATCTATCCCTTATGTACATTTATGTTGCCCAATACATAATCCATGAAGCCCATTTTTGCACTTGCAACAAATTAGGTTTTATCTCTTTACAGGTCCTCTATCTTTACCACTACAAACATGATTCCGCAATTTATATCTTTCTAGCAACGAAGAGAAACTGCTTGTCGAGACAAGTTTTTAATATAATAAATAGAATAGGGTTGCATTTAACTAATGTGATTATTGTGCGTCTTTCACTTCGAAAACTGGACTATTCTCAACATAAAGATATAATATATAGCATAAATAATATTTCTATTTCTTATAAATACACATTCGGAATAAAAAACCATAAATAAAAATCGACAAGTATGAAATAGAGATCGAATTTGTCCATGCTGGAGTAGGAGCGCGATCACGCTCCTGCCATTTTCGGCCAGTGTATTGAGGAGCACGATCGCGCTACTTGGCACTCAAAGGGTTAATTACATAATTATATTTTTAAATTTATCTTTTTATATGCGACTTTTGAAATTGAACTATGCGTTTAACATGTTTATTATTTTTTTCCTCATAATTTTTCTGAGAGGAGTCTCATGAAATATTTTTGATTTAGAAAATAAATAATGGTTTCTCATTGTATTTGCATATTATTGGGTTTATAACAATTTCAGCTGGAATATGAAAAGTTTTCATAGTATACGTTTTTAAAATCACTATTCGCGAATATTCAAATATTTTTATTTGTCTTAGGTTTGATAGAAATTAAAGAAAAGGTTGATGCTAGAAACACTGAAACATATAAAACAGAAGCTCAAACATTTCAACATTGATATGGACGTAGATATTGTTGCATCAACTCATGATGGCACAGCGGTTATGATGAAATACTGCAATAATATATCTGCTATTTCACAACTATGTCATAACCACGCGTTTGATTTAGCAATTTTTGATTCGCTATGTTGAGGTCTGTAAATTAAAATTAAAAATTTAAATAAAATTTAGGATAATAATTCAAATGGAAAGTAAGCGAAGAAAAAAGGCAAATAAAAGCGGGATCGTGCACAGAATTAATAGTAAAGGAAAGTGCGATGGAAACAGTATTAGAAAATGCAAAAAGCAATTACGAAAGGCGAGAATCCGGAAACCCGAGAAAAATCAATAAATGGAAAAATCATCGAAATCGAATGGGAAAAACGGGACAGTTATAGATTAGCTAATGGTCAACAAGACGACGGTTAGGGATTTATCAGAAAAGGGTTAGAAAGGGTTGAAAAACATTCAAATGTATGAAAACAGAAAACGTTAATTAATTAATTAATTGGCTAATGGAAAACCCGAGCTAATGGGAAACCCGAGCCAATGGAGAACCCGAGAGATGAAGGAAACCCGAGCTGGGTAAACAAGAAGAAAGGCAAACAAAAGGAAGATTTGGGCCCATTAGCTTGACACAATGATTAATGGGAAAAGAGTAAGGAGAAGATAGCGCGCGTAGGAAGACCGGTAGGGCCATTAATTATCTGGATTCGTTGGACCATTATGGATGACAGCCGAAGCAAACACGTAGGAGAAAATGTCAAACGAAAGATTGGCTCGGCAATAACCATTTGTCATCCTGATTTCGAGGAGTATATAAGCAAAGAGAAAATCAGAGAAAATCGGCATTCTGCCTCAGTTAGGGTTCGAAGAATCAGACTGTAGGAAAAGTGGTAAACGAATTAGGGAAGTAGGGAAAAGAAGAAATAGAATTAAGAATACGGAAAGGCGAAAAGGGATCAAACCAAACAGAAACCGAGGAAAACGAGAGTCAACAGAACTAAAGGATCAAAAGGTGAATATTGTTTGTTTGCAAAGCATCAACGCCGAGCAGAGAATCGTATAAACTTTGATTGGTCATTGTAGCGTGATAATAAATTGTGAACCTGTTGTTTCAATATACGTTGGGTCGTTCATTGTTTTGATTTAAAGAACACCAGGAGTCAGAGAGAACCGACTTGAAATAATCCAAAACCCAACAGCTATAAAGAATAAATATTCAGAACAAACATATACTGGAGAAAGTTTTTGTTTAGAAAATGATGAATTAATTGACATTGACAGTGATAGTGAATATAGCTATAGTTCATTTAATGATTAAAATTATGACAACAAGTCAGTTAATTATAGTGATTTTCCAATTGAAAATACCGATTTGAATTTACATATTACAGAAGAAGATTGTTTAGTGAAATTGAATACAAAACTTTGTATTGTTGTTAACACAGTAAGAAAAATAATCAAAATATTTCGAAAGTCCCCGCTAAAAATAATAATTAGCAAGAATATTTTTTGAAGCAAGAAAATAAAAAACTCCGCCTGCTAATCGATGTAAAAACAAGGTAGAATCCAATGGCTACTATTAATAGACGATTTTCGCCACTCAATGATTACAATGATCATACACTAGTTGAAATAGGTATGCAAACTATACCGGGAGTGATGTATTAGTATTTCAGAACTTGCTTAATGTATTGACACAACTTGAAGTAGCAGTTAAAGAGCTCAGTAAAGATAACATCTGAGAAAAGATTAACATCTGAGAAAAGATTAACATCTGAGAACGGTATGTTACAAGCAATAGTCTTAACTTTTTTTGTGACGTCGTTGTCGGAAACAGTATACCTTTTGTGTTACATCAAGTTTTGTTTCATTCAAGCAAACCATATTGTATAAATATTTGTAAATCGAAAAACGAGTTGTTATCATTTATTTTACACGTGCATAAGAGTTTTATCTTTGGAGTCAGATAATACGAAATTGTGTTAGACGTTAAACCCACTAACGAACATAACACTTTTATAATTTCAGAAATTCCTAAAAAATTCTCGGATTTTTAACGTTTAGGATTGGAATTTTTAATAGTTTGGAACAGATCTCAAACAAGGATATATATAAATTATTTTATGAATTTTAAACTAGCGAATTGCTATCTATTGGTTATTTAATTTTTAAAAGTTCAACTTTCTTAATTTAAATGAATTTAGAATTAATCAACATCAATAGAATTAATAATAAGCACGGATGTGTCAAAATTGACACATTGGAAACTTAATATTTAATTTTCTTCATAACTAAAAATTATTTTACAATGAATCTGTATGACAATTATTTATTTCATGCGCTCATTTAGATGAATATGAAATAGTTCATTTATTCTTATTGATATAAGCAATATAACAATTCTACCTATAACTACGGATGTGTCAGGTTCGACACAAAAATAAATGAAAATAACATAAAATCAATAATGAATAACAAGAATTAAGGCTCAAAATTAATATATTGAATCAACACGGTTGATAAACTAAAATAAAATTTAGTATTTGAAGCGAGCATCATTGATGATAAATTATTTCCTCGAGATCCAAACTGAATCACCTGACTCAAAATTAACTCCCGGATCTCCAATAAACGGCGAAATTTATCGAATATTAACATTCATAAATGAATTGGACGATGAATTTCCCTTAATTTTATTTGCGCAGCATAGGGGAATTAGGATATTTAGGAAGTTTTTGATATAGATTTTAAAAACCTACTGAAGAGATAACGGGAACTAATGAATTTTTCGATACGTACGTATCTGGACTAGCTGGATTTTTATATTTATCTAAGCTCCTGTTTCTATGAAAGAGATATTTAGTATTTTCCTACTGTTGAAATATCAAACACTATTCTGGTATTAATCTTTATGTCAAATTTTACAATATTATTATTGGCCAGTTTTCAATTCAATCATAAATTTTTGTTTTAGATAAGTTTCAACCACCAAGTAAACTATAAATGTGATTACAGGAACAACTATATACATCTGCTTAAAAAATCCTAAGTCAAATTTCTATGATCTAGATTCTTTTCCTACTTCTCCGTATTCCTTACAAATATAGTTATAAATACAGGAGACGTTTTTCATTATTTTGGAATTAACCTTATATGGCAAAAGTAATAACAGTTCTTGTCGATAAGACACTAGCAATAATTTCATCAATTTTAGTGAGATCCTTATTATTTCTTTGGAGAAAAACCTCCCTATAACTCGAAGACAGCCAAATTACATATATTTCGGTGGTTCCTTGCAAGTGAATTTTCATTCTTAATTATAGATTAATTAAGTCTAGTTGTTTCTCATTCTTATGTTCAAAACGGTTTTAATTACCATTTATAAATCAAGATAGCATAATAATATATTTTCTATACTCTTTATAATTATATTTCTAACGCTTTTATTAATTGTTTCATCTGTTTCCACTACAGAAATGTTAATTTTTACATTTGAAATTCAATTAATTAATCAATTTGCACATTATTATTTTTAAAACTTAAAGTACATGTTTATTTTGAATTTCCTGTCCAAAATTATCGAATTTTATTTTGCAGAAATTTTTTCTTATCCATAATTAAAAGGAAAAAATATATTTACGGCCACCCGTGTCAGAGTCGAGCGTGCAGAAATCTCCCAGTATGGAACACTCGTGTCAGACACGGGCGTATATGTTAAGTGGTTAATACACTTATTTGATTCTTGAACAAATTGTAAAAAAATAGTTAGATAATATTGTCTTATATCACCTGGAAATAGCGAGACCAATCAAAGTAAAAAATAATAATTGATTCAAAATAAAACAAAAACCAATAAATTCTGAATAAAAATTTATTAAAATGTCACCAAAGACTCCAAGGAGTTAATTTTTGTAAATATGTAGGAATGCCACTTATATTATATGGAAGTTCCACTGAAATCTGGGAAAGATTGTGCATAGTCATTATCGATGATATGGTTTTTCTAAAAAAAAAATATTCATTGCTTATAATGGGAATATTTTCAGCATTCATAACCAAATTATGGATAGTTAATCGGATTCAACCTAATGAATTTTTGTTTCACGTTTTCTTTTAGAATACTATAAGGTCATTAAACATTTATATAAGTGATCAGGGCAGAGTAGAGGGGGGCTAGGATGACCATGCTTTTAAAGAGTCTCAATTTCAAATTAATCAGAATAAAAATTTTATTTATTAAACGAAAGCAAATATTTCACGTCATAAATAGTTCATTAAGCTTCGTTTAAAAAATTAAAAATTGTGAAGTAATAAAAAACAATCGGAATTATAAATAACCTTACGATAACAAACTTTCTGAAAAAATTTATTTCATGTTTATTTATCCAATTTTTTATGAAGCTTAATTCGTTGTTTATATTATACCACAACGACATCTCTTAAAATAATTTAGTACTTATTTATAGTTAATCAATGCTATATATAAATTCTGACTTAGCGCGAAAGGTTGATATTTCATAAAAGTAGGTAGATTATTCATGTAATTTTAAATTATTTTAAATATAAATCCATACCCCTATAGTAATTAAATAACTATAGGGAAGAAAAAATTAAAAATACAAAAAATTGATCGAAAGAAATTAAAGAAGACAAAAAAATCAAACAAGAAACAACGCAAACATTCCGAACAAAAATTAAGAATTCAAAGATTTCGAACAAGAATTAAAGGATTCAAAGATTACGAATCGAAATTAAAGGATTACTAAAACCAAGCCATCCTCAAATACCGCGTTTACTTCAAATCAAGAACCAAAACAAAAAAAGATAAAACAATCTTTTACTTCTAATTAAAAACTATCAAAAGTCGATTTATCCAACGGAAATAATGCTCATCCTTTAATAAAGAATAAAAAATAGGATAAGAAAATTATTTTTATTTTTAGTTTTTATTGTCCGATAATACAAGTTCTTAACTTTGTTCACAAATATTTTATGTTTTGTTTCTTACTGTAGTTAATAGTTAACATAAATCAACATAATATTCATCCAGACCGTCCCAATACAGTTCTTTTTGCAGGTGATTCGGCTGGGACCTTAGATACTTTCTATATATATATTGAGACTTTAACAGGAACCATCAGACTCAGGGGCCCGCTGGTGCAGCACTCCACAGGGGAACATTTTTTTCAAGGTCAAGGTCGTTTTGAGATCAAATTTTCAATGTCATATTATTTATTGTTATTATATTTTATTAATTTGAAATAATTCGACTAAAATGATATTGTCGAAGAGATTTATTCAAAGTCCATTCTACATATCTTTGATATCGGACAGCGCAACATCTGCATTCATCAATGCAAGGATATTCGGGCTCCATATCCTATTTAATTTTATGTCACATAAGAATCGTCAATAACATGAAATATCCATATTCCAGTATGATTAACGATCAAATGTGGAATAATTAATGTTGACTCGTCCCTGATTATTTCTTGTAGTTTAGGATAGTAGAACTCGAGACGTTCTTTAATAACTGCAAAATATCCATCTGCAAAAGTAAAAATGAAAATAATAATAACTATTTACCACAGTGTTCGATTTCATTCATAATATTAACCGCGCTCGAAATCGGGTATATTTTAATGATTATAATGGAAATAACAATTAGTTTTATACTAAATTTAACCAATTAGAAGTTAAACACACACTTTTACACAGAATTTAGTATTTTATACACCCTCAATGCATTATTACTCATGCATTCGTATTGCACAAGTCCTTGTTCTTTATGCATATGTTTTGTACCTGTCATTGTTTAGTGAGTGTTTATTGTATAATTTATCCAATCAAAATCTTATATACATCAAATTATTAATATAAATGGATGTACATTTCAATTAATATTTATAAAATGTCTCAATTAAATTTCGCGATTGCTTAATATCCAATGAAGAAAATGATGATGAGATAATCAAGACCATTGTGATGTTAATGAAACTCACAGAGAAAATGACGAAAGATCAACAGATTGACTACAACTCTATTCTTAAGTTGTCATCCATCGAATTGAAAAGAAAATCTTTCAAGAAAGATTTTGAAATGCTATTCGAATATCGAATAGCAAAATTGTCGAACAATGTTAGATTAAATGTTAATCTACTTAAAAATTCCTTCTTGCGGATTATTTGCAGCAATATCGCGCAAAAGTAATGGTTTACAATGGTCTAGAACCTCTGAATTTTTATGGCATTTCTGGCATGTCATGGGCGTCTGCACTCATGACATTACATGAACCCGTAGAAGTTCTACAGGATATGGAAATGTATAATTTCTATGATGGGAAAATACGGGGTGGGTTAACATTTGTTAACAAGCATTACGTCTGAACTTTACGACAGAACTTTTGTATATATAGATATCAATAACTTTTAGATATTAATAACCGAAAAATAATGATTTTTTAAATTTTGATAATTTCGAAATTTTATTTATTGTAATTTATATAACATATCTCCCTTTTTTATTAGAATTCGTCCTCGAATTCAGGTTTAATATTTCGTTTTCATAGGACTATTAATGAACACTTAAATGAACACCTTGAGGAGCAATTAAATTTCATATATATGTTGGGCCAGAACACAAACGGCCTTGTAAACGTTTAAATGAATCGGTAACACACATGCAAATATAACATGCAGATTTAAATTCAAACCTATTAAAACACCAATTAAACCCTATCAAAATATGAGAAAGAAGACAATTACATATAAAATAATAAACATAAAAATAAATTAAAATAATAACAAAAGGCAACAAGATCTGCACGATATAAATATAAACATAACACTGTTGGGCCAGAACACAGATGGCCTTGGAAAATGTTTAAATGGATCGGTAACACACATGCAAACATAACAAGCAAATTTAAAATAAAACCTATTAAAACACCAATTAAACCCTACCAAATATGAGGAAAAAAGAGAATTAAATATAAAATGATAAACATAAAAATAAATTTAAATAATAACAAAACGCAACAAGATTCGCACGATACAAACACAAATATAACATGAAAACCCAACAAATTCGACCGAAATTAATAAATTAATAAAAGTTCATGAAAATGAAACTTAAATCAAAAAATTTGAATTAGAAATAATTCAATAAAAATTCTAAATAAAAAATTATTAAAATAAATTAAAAAATAATAAATATAAAGAAAATAACAAGGTCGAATTTTGTTTTACTACATCAAAATTAACATGCAAGGTTAGGGACAGAAAATAGGTATAAATACCGATTCATTTTCACATTAAATTTAACCATTTTAACCATTTTAATCGATTTTGAATCTTAGTTATTTTAAACCTAGTTTCAAATCAATTCTTTAGATTTTTAGGTGAGAGATAGCATATTTTGGAACTCTCTCTCCACGTCACCTCGCAACCTCGGTAGAGCTCTGCTTGGACATCGGCGTGGGGGGAGAGGTATTTATTTTATTATGAAAATTTTGTGGAATGGAATGTATGGTAATTTTATGTTTTACTTGTTATATGCATTAATAAATATTTATACTATTCATAAATTGTTTTATATATTTAATAAAATAAATTAACCTGTCGAAATTTTTCCGGCCCACAGCCAACACCTATCGCAAGTTAGTAAAATCAACATACAATTCAGATTCGTGTAAGTGCATGGAATATCGCCAATGATCTGTGCCCGTGAAGACCCGGCGTGCGGAACGCAGGGTTGGAACGTCAATACTATCCCGTATAGAAGGAACGAGGAATAAGGAAGGAGTCGCTTGGCTGCTTCCTCGTTTCTCATTTCTGTAAAATCGACCTAAATATTTCACACACGGCTCAAAATCACCACACCGAGTAGTCCAGTGGGCACTCATTAAATATAATGTGAACATAAAGTGCGTTTAAGGCTCATTAAAGGGAAAGGTTACGGGGAATAAATCAATACGAAATCGATGCTATAAAAATTAAATTACTAATGAATTAACTTAACTTTGAATTAAAATTTTTTCGTAATTTAAACCAATCAACCCAAATTTCTACTAACTTTGAATTAGAATTTTTAAATCAAATGGAGATTTTAATCAGGTTCTGAGTCAAAGCATAGACGCGTTTTGTTGATTACTGTGTAATAATTGAAAACATTTAAAATAAGTCCACTATAGTACGGTTTATAGAACTAAATCTACTATTGAGCGATCATACCACCCGAATAATTGGGTTTATTATAAAATCGCTAAGGTAGTCATCGTAAGATATTAAAAATCACTAACAATCTTTTATTATAATCAGCATAAACATTGTAAAGAGATTACGTTAATATTACAAACGAAAGTAAAGCCATACAAACTTTATTTTATAAAAATGAAAATACTCGCTTACTAAAATTTGGCATAAAATGACGAAGATAAAATCCGGATGGTAAGCAGAGTAGTTTGATGTTAAAGGTAGGATCCCGTCAGAACCCGAACCAGGTTTCATTATCATGATGGTGGAACAATGCTTGGCAGAATCAAATCGCGACACTATAAGGTAAATAAATCCGACGAAATAATTTTTGCGAACGAGGAAAATCCCCCTGAAATTTGCACCAAAATTTAATTAATTAAATATATACGATAAATTACCGAACGACCAGAGAGAGCTAACGAATCGGCAAAACTTTCCCATAAATCCACTGGGCGATCGATAGCGAGAAGGAAAATCCAATGACATGAAGCTCCGCGAAATAACAGCGTGATCCGATTCCCTAAAATCACCCGCATTATACGCTAGTTAAGAAATTCATTATAACAAAAGCTAATTCATAAAATTTACCCGATAATTCGCAAAATCGTAATCCAAAAGTCCAACTCGCCTAAACAGTAATTCGTAAAATTACAAGTTACAAAATAAACAATATTACCTCAACAAAATCTCGCTGACATTTCCGTCGATGTAAACATTCACCCATCGTGGTCGAGTTGCGATTGACATTCATTTCCTGTCCATCTGATCCAATCACCCGGCCCACCCTACGCACATTCATCAATATATCCATCGACGATAGCAGAATATACATCATTTTTCACCTGACAAAAATCATGCATTCACTAAATATCTCAGGCAAAGATTTAGAACTTCAATCTCTGAATGTTGCAGAAGCCCCTCTGACGAGTAAGTTTGAATTATTTTTAATAACGAAATTATGATCATGTTCGAGCCTCAGAACTAACCCAGAATCAAAACTATATCATCTTTTCCGCTAAGTGAAAACCCGAGTTAGTAAGTAAACTCTCCGGATTAAAGGCAATGACCAAATTAGCCATACCTGCTAATGCATCGTAGTATTTCCGCACCAGACAAATCCCAAAATCCTGACATTCCACAGTTAAGCACAAAAATCATTTTCTTTGTCGCTATGCACCTTCGTCAATCCCATTGGTCTGCAGGGTCACAAGTATTCGAGTTAACAATTACTACGCGAGAATTCCGGTCCTGATCACATAAGAAAATCGTTCGACGATTCATTTTTGGGGAAACGAATTTCTTGGATATCTTGCTTCAGTAATCTAGGTTAAAATCAAATCTCGTGGAAATAAAGATACTGGCTTGGCGATCGTTCCAAGTACTTTCTTTTAAATTCTTCAGTCGAATCGTTAGATCATTCTATTATTATCATTCCCCATTCGACCCAGGTATTTGAATTGATCAATGAACCACACATTAAGCATGAATTCTGTAACCTATGTAACTGTTTTATTTTGAATAGTTGAACGGTAATTGTTAAAGATCACTTTATTTTATAATTCGACAAAAGACATATAAATGTTTAATTGTCAAGTTGTTGTTTCATAAAAAGCTAGACCACTTTATTTCTGTTCTATTCAGAAAAATAATAAATGTTCAAAGAATATTTTTTAAGTTTTTCTTGAAAATTATTTATTTATTTTCCTTTTATTAATATTTGGATTTATATATATCTAGTTGAATATCATGAATATATACAAATTTTAAAGGTTAGTAATGAATGAACAATTTGTAATCTAAATAAGATAAAGCTATAAATGATTTGCAATTTTTTATTTTTTTTGTTAAACATGCCCTATTTTAAACACCAGTAAGGATTTTTCTCGAATGGACCTTCACGGCATAGGAACGTGTACCCCAGTAGCTTTGAAGTACCGATTTTCCTTGCTTTCAAATATAGTGCCAGACCGGTCAGTAACACACGTCCAACTTCGAGTTCCGTGAGGTTTAATGCATCTAAAAATTAGTTAATTCAGTTTTCTTTAAACGACGAGGAATTTTATAATTGCGAACCACAAGACAACCAACCCAATCTAAAATGCCAAGAAAGATACTGAGTAATAACGCTAATCTCACCAACTTTTCCATTTAGGACAATCCGGAGCTATCATTGAACTCCCCGCTCATATCGTGGAGCAATGGCGGCAGGCATGGAATCGAGTGTATCGAGAGCGAGGCCACAACATGCCAGAAGACGACAGGCAGGAGGATACCTCACCAGAAGACTTTATGCGACAGTTCAGAAAACTGTCTGATGAACCAAATCCATCCCAAGATATACTAACGCAGGCCCAAGAATTCCTGGAAGGCCTCCTGCAACACCAGCGCCATGTCGAGGCTGCTGTGGAGCGAGCCACGAGATACCTGGCCAACGTCCAAGATGACCTGGCGGCAGGGCGTCTAGCAAGTACCTATCCACCTCCCCCGAGACCGACCCGAAATACCAAGAGGCCAGTGTTTGTGATCCCTGGTTACTCCCCGGAAGAAGGGATCAAGCGATTCCTCACAGACGAGTAATCATCTAAAACAATGACAATTAATGATTGGGACATTTTGTTATTTAGTATATTATTAGAATTCTAGACTTAAAAATTCTATCTCTTTTGTTATTGTAGATTCGTTTCATAAATATGTTTAAGTTTAATCACACTTATTATTATAGCAATCATCACAGAAATTCAACCCTTATTATTCTAGAAATGGACCCCGTGAAATTACTACAAACCGAATTAACCCATGCGAGACAGGCCAATAAGAAACTCCATGACCAACTTGTCCAAATAGTCCGGGAAACCCAACAAATTAAGGCGACGTGGATAGAGCCAAAGAGAGTCAAACCGCTATACCAAAAACTGGCCGCGGCGCAAAAGGGATGGGCGGAAGAGAAGCAATTGGTCCAAGGTCTGAAGACTCAAATCCGGGGGCTAGAGGTAGCGTTATCCACCTGTCAAGAAGGGGCAGCGGTGACCTACCCCCTAGTTTTCGCCCCTGCTCAATTGGCCTATCGCGAAGCGAGTGTTGCCCCATCTACAACCCTGACGTCTCCTACTACCACGACCACTACTCCAATTCCAACAGTAACAACCAGTCGTCGACCTGGACGCAAGGAGCGGGCTAAGCGCCGAGCCGCTCGATCTTCAGATAAATCCGGAATCTGATAGTTCATGTATTTAATAGATAAATAAAGCGTGATAGAGATCGTTGTTTATATATATTGTAGTCCCGGTGTATATCTTAGTGGTTTGAAACAACATTGTAGAAGGGCTTAATAGGTAGCACCGCCCATTTTGTTTCCAAATTAAGGTCATCAACACAGTTAGATAAACGATAGAAATTTAGACGCAAGGGGACCAAATAATTTAAAAGCGAGCATAGGTCTTCTATCGACAGCTCGTTGAACCCAGAGATCGTTCGGTCAATTATAGTGTTAGCAATAACGCTCACTTTTTGCGGACAATCTACCCACTCGAACACAGTTCCAACGTTGCTTAGCAACGGGTACCGAGTGGCAAGCGAAAGGATATTTGTATGGGGTTGTCTGGGTAACAACCATATAGTTTTGAAAATGTCAAAACCCAGTAACCCACCAACACGAAAACCTAACAAATTCGACCGAAATTTGATAATTTAACAAAATGTGAAATTTCATGACAATGAAATAAAAATCAAAGAATTTGAATTAGAAATAATTCAATAAAAATTTTAAAAGAAAAATTATCAAATAAAATTGCAAAATAATAAAAATTAAGATTAGAATACACTAGAAAATTCCAAGGTCGAATTTTGTTTTACTAAATCAAAAAGAACACGTGAAGTCCGAGAAAGGTGAAAAATGGATAGGGAGATTCCCACTAACCTAATTTAGTTAAGACTCCCAATCATAAATCCTGTTACCCAATTATTACCGTAAGCAAGTGTTGAGACTACCGTTCATCATAATTCATAGAGTTAAAAATCCACAACTGATAATACTTCAGAGAAAATTTATTGAGAAAAATATCATAAAGACCAAGAGGAGATTCAGACTGATGGGGATCTTCCATACTAGGATCCAGAAAATAGTACTATATGAAAACTCACAAAATAATAAACTAATACAATCAAATCACAATAATACCTGTCGCGAGATTTATTTTTTCCTCATCCGATGCCTAACATCCAGAACGTAAATGATAAGGCTGATGGAAATTTGTTTATAAACCATCGAACCCCATAAAATACAGCGACTATCAAAGAATAGATACCGAGTCAGACGCGTCAACCCCATAACGAATGAAGCGTTCAATACCCAACAAAACGCCATCATAGAACCTCTCAACCTTTGAACCAGCGACACATATCCATCGGCCGAACTAAACCACAATAAATTAATCCAATGATTAAACCAAAGAATTTCCAATGAATGAATCCCAAAGTTGAAAATAAAAACATAAATCGTAATGAATGATCACATCTAACGTTAGGAGGTTACAAATAAAAATAAACAAAAAATAAAATCACAAATTGTAATGTGGAATTACACAAAAATCACAGACGAGACGAGGGAGATGTTCTTGGTCATTGTCCGTCGTTCCGAATTGCCCAATAAAGAGATCTGACCATGGCCGGGACCAACATTTTCCGGTAGGACTTCTTAAAGAAACCATTGATACGACCAACTGGTCACGGTATTGCTTCTTTTTCACCTAAATAATCTGTTGCTAGTCACCCGTCATAAATGTTGCGAAAGGTCATGATGAATTAATGCACCATATCACTAACCCACTTGTTTCGAGTTGGTATGGCCAGTAATGAATTTAACACCAACCCAGTGTGTGTGTGATTACCAATCTCTAACCTAACAGACACACACTCCAATATAACATCTGCTGACGATAGGAGATCATTCATTTGCCAAAAAATTTAAAAACATGTTTGGAACCGAGGATCGACATGGACACTCGGAGGTCGACGTCACGATTTCCCCGACAAGTAATTTGATAGATTTTCTTTTATTGTTTAAATATTATGTTCTAGAGCAATCATTAGCCACCCAAGCGCCACTCGAAAAATTGATTTATTCTTTACAGTCAACCTAAGTCACTGATTCCATGTCGATAGAGATTTCCTCGAGCTCGTTAACATTTAAATGCAGTTGCTAATCGAAGCAGACCAAATATAATGATATGCCTTCTGTACATGTTTTCCGACGCCACCATATCAGTTCGTCCCATGATTGATGAAAGTCGTAAAGACATTAAATAAAATTTTTTATTTCTAAATAAATTTGCTGATAATGTATGTTCCGCAAAAATTTTTCGATGCAGTTCCACAATCATTCAATTGCAACTCGTAATTTTGGAAATATTTAAGTTATGCTTTAAAAATTTTCTCAGTGATACTTCATTTCATTATGAACTCTCAAATTCTCTAGCCAAGTTAAACATTAAATCAGACCTGGAACACATTGTACCCAAAAAATTTATGGAAGTTACTTAAAAATTGTAAATATTTCAGTATTGTGAATATTATCTGGTATTACAAAAAAAAATTAACGAATATCTTTGAGGAAATTTAACTAATAGGTAAAGTAAGCTAAACTACAAACCAAAAAAGGCAATCTTATTGAATAAATTTTTATTATTATTATTGTAAAGTGCCCGTGATATTTGGTAGCGAGATATTTTTAGAAAAGATACAAACCACAATAAAATAGAATTTAATTGAAATTTCCCGTTACTCAAAACCCTTATTAAATTATACATGTGAATTGAAAGCATACATACGTAGTGGGATTACTAAAATGAGGGGCAATTAAATATACAGACAGTTTCTATTAAATGGCGACTCGAAGAGATACCATAGGGATTTTTTAGAATTTTCCTCTGTAATTATAGTGACAAACTTTAATGATCATAATCTTATTTAGAAAAATCAGGACCTTTTATCCGGGTCCCCACGCACGTTGCCGATCAGGGCGGCAGGCTTGGAGACGCGTCTGGAAGGAGAAATACCCCGATGTGCCCCAACCCGGAGAAAACCGGCGGGACGATATGCTCATGGTGGAGAATACCATGAGACAATTTAGACAGAGAGGACAACCAAGTGGCCCAAGAAATTCATGATCGGGCTCGAGCACTTCTGGCATGCCTCAAGGACCGCCAGCGCCGGGTCAACTTCCTGGTAGACTTGGCCAGTAATCACCTGGCAAACGTCGAGGATGACATTGCAAATGGTAGGATCGCGGAGTCCTATCATTTCATGACACAACCCAGCTCCAGGCCCTACCGAAATACAAAGAGACCCGTCTTTGTAAAACTCGGTCACCCCTTCACCCAGTCAACCGAGGATGAGAGAGTGGTCGAGTAACATCAATGCCTGACTCCACTTGCAGGTACAACGGGAAATATTCCTGGTGACTCTAATAGGATTGAATGTCAGTTGTCAATAAATAATTAACTGTTTTGTCTTTGTTTTCTGAATTTTGTTGACCAGAGTTTAATATTATAAAGATTTGTCTGAACATTATTTTGAATTACCATTGGTGAATCCTAAGCTAATATCATTGTTTTGTAGTTATGGATCCGCTGGAAATTTTGCAAAAGGAATTAGAACATTCCCGCAAGCTCAATAAGGATTTCTACGCTCAACTTAGTGAGATGTCCAGAGAAGTCCAACAAACCAAAGCTTCATGGTTGGAGCCAAGAAAAGTAAAACTACTCCATCAGCGACTGACTGCGGCCCAAAAGGGATGGGCGGATGAAAGACAGATAAATCAAAGCCTCCGGACTCAGATAAGGGGGCTGGAGGTCGCCTTTACCCCAAATAGAACCTTTTCTTACTCTCCAATGGTTACCCGTTGCCAAGCAACGTTGATAATGCAACCATCGGTTTTGATATCGCCAAAGGTGAGCGCTACGAAAGAACTGCTATGGCCCGATCTCAAGATGGGTTCAACGCACTACCAATATAAGATTCATGTGCGCTTTCTTATCCTGGTCCCCTGCCTGTGTATCTGACACTCTTGACACTTAGAATTATCCTCCGAACCACTCAAAATTCTATTTAATAAATATGGAATAATCAATTTAAACTAGAAAATCATCTACGACCATTTATTAAATAAACGATTTGAAAATTAGATTATTGTTTTGCTTGCGCGGCACGTTTGGCGCGCTCCGCCTTTCTGGGTCAATGCTTGATGGGTCTGCTTGCGAGTCTAGTGGTCTCCGCTGCTTCCTTATAGGCCAGTTGAGCCGGCGCGAATACAAGCTGATAGGTTACCACAAATTGCCCTCTTGGCATGTCGATAACGCTACCTCTAGGCCGCGAATTCGAACCTTCTGGGTCTGACTGAGCTGCTTCGCCTCAGTCCATACACGTTGTGCGGCAGCCATCTTTTGGTAGAGGGAATTCACTTTCCCAGACTCTACCCATGTTGCTTTGACCTGCTGGATTTCCCTCTCTTTGCTGAGCGCAGAGAATTATTGATTTGACTGCGACAGCTTGGATTATTTCTTCCTTTAATTTACTTTAGAAAATTTGTTGACCTTATTTCAACAACATGGTTGATTTATCTCGTCGATTTGGAAAATTGTTGCCCTTATTTCAACAACTTGGTTGATTTATTCCGTCAATTCATAAAATAAAATTATTGGTCTTCACTTTTTTTACCGAATTTCTGTTTATTTGTTTATGTTAGTGTTTTAAACAATCAAAATGCTCATTAAATTGGTCAAATTCTTTGTATAATCCATTATCCTTTAGATATCGATCATTCCTGACAGATCTAGGTTATTCTCAATCTGCCTTCGATTCTGCCTCTCCAGAACATACGATCAGCGATATTGACGAGTACTCCGTCGTTGCCCAACTCCAATTACGGGGCGAGCCACTATTGGAACTACAGCTCAAGGAGTTAGTTCGACGGTGGCCAAAGATAGTACCATGTTGGTCAACCTGGCCGATATCTTATGTTGTATGTGATGATTTAGCTGATGCGGGTGGACGCTCTGGTGTATAATTATTCCATTTTCAACTTAACATTATTTCTATGTGTCTCAAACGTGTGATATTTATTGTTACGAATCATTTATCGCGTTATCGTTAATTAATTTGCGGTGTCCTGATATTTTTACGCGTTACTTTTTAGTTCGAGGATTCCTTAAGTCATTTTACTATTATGGTTAGTACGATCATGTTTTGCGTCGCGCGACTCTAACTTTCCAAATTTCGGGTAATCTGAACTTCATTATTAATCATGAATTGTAGGTTTTCTACTGTTCTATTGTAATTTAGGATCCGGTCGTGATTTTAGCCGTATGGCAGTTTTTATCAATTGCTCGTTAAATTCATTTATATTACTTTAATTCATCCCGTTTAGTTACGTTCCTACTTTACAGGTATCGATGCAATGCATGTTAACGTCCCATGATTCGACGATAATATAACGCATATTAATGTTTCAACTATTACAATTTGTTCTTCCGATTTTTTGCATCGCAATAATAAGTTATCAGTATAATGCATATTATTGTTTCAACTATTATAATTTGTTATGCAGATTTTTAGCTTAGCAATAATAAGTTATCAATATAATGCATTTTAATGTTTCGACTATTCCAATTTGTTATTTAGATTTTTAGTATAGGAACGATAATATAATGCATATTAATGTTTCATCTATTATAATTTGTTAATCGGATTTTTAGCATAGCAACAATAAGTTATCAATATAATGCATGTTAATGCTTCAACTATTACAATTTGTTATTCAGATTTTTAGCATATCAATAATAAGTTATCAATATAATTCATAATAATGTTTCACCTATTATGATTTGTTATTCAGATTTTTAGCATAGCAACAATTTACTACGTTTTTCTCCCGTTACCTTCCCTTATTTGGCCTTAGAATTGATTGTGTTGATGTTAGAAGATTACAAGTGCCCACTCGACTACTCGGTGTTTAAGATTTTAAGCCGATGTGCATCGTATAGTTTAGGTCCATTTTTCGGGATGTAGGTGATGATGGAATAACCAAAAGACTATTCCCTCTTCAACCTATCTTCCCATATAAAGGAAAGTATTGACGTTTGGGTTCCTGCCTTCTTACGCCGTAACCTTCACGGGCACAAGCTATTGGCGAATGAACCGCACTTTCACAACTTGATTGGGGTGTGCTGATTTTAATGACTTGTGGTTGTGTATCGGATGAGGGCCGGAAAAATTTCGACATAAACATTGTATCAGTTTTAAACATTTATTGATATAGTACAACTGGCTTCACAATTAGCATAATTGATCTCATTCTGAGCCTTCATTCTCGTCATACATAATAACCCTTCCCCACACAGACGCCCAAACCGAGCTCTCATGAGACTGTTTGTGTGTTGCGTGGAGAAGGTTCTCCGAAAAATCGTCCACTTACAAAGTTCAAACTGCTTTTCGAGTTAAGTTGAAAACAAGGTTTTCGTTAAAAACGAGTTAAAGTTAAGTTCAGAAAACTGCTTCTAATTTCTCAAAATTTTGTGTTAAAATTCTGTGATAAATGAATCGGTATATATACCTGTTCTGCGACCCTAATCTTGCGTGTTAAATTGAATATGATAAAACAAAATTTGACCTTGAGATTTTTTGTATATTCTAACTCTAATTTTATTATTTTCATGATTTAATTTGACAATTTTAGTTTTTAACTTTTAATTGAATTGTTTCCAATTCAAATTATTTAATTTTAGTTTTAACTTTCATGAACTCTTACTTCTTTAAGTAAATTGTCAATTTTCGGTCAAATTTTCGTGTTTTCATGTTATTTCCGTGTTTATTTCGTGCGGATCTTGTTGCATCTTGTTATTATTTTAAATTATTTTTATGTTTTCGATTTTATATTTTAATTATTTCTTTCTCGTATTTTAAAGTGGTTAATTGATGTTTTATGGGTCTGATTTTTAAATCTGCGTGCTATTACCGATTCATTTAAACAAAACCTTGTTCTAGCCCAACACTTGATAGCAGCATAAATTAATATATCAGATAAGTGAATAACAAAATAAGTCCTTGCTGCGAAGTAATAATTATATCGAATAATTATATCGATAATTAAATCGTAAGAATAGAAACTTTTTTCAAAAATATAATTATTACTTCGCAGCAAGGGCTTATTTTGTTATTCACTTTTCTTTGAAATCATTTTTTAAAAAAAATTTCAGATTTTATTGTAGTTAAATATTTGATTAAATTATATTAATAGATATTTTAAAAGCAGCGCTGTTAAGTTACACAAAAAAATATTCAAAGTTGCTCATTAGAATATCTTAGTACTTTGGAATAGAAAACACTGAATATAATGATTCAGCTTTAACAAATATATTAACTAGAGAAGAAAAACGGCATCTAACTCAAAAAGTAGTTCAAGCAAAATTTACAAAACCCGCAAGTCCTATAGCCTTATTGGTCATTATTTTTTACCGAATAAATATCAATTTAATTAATATTATTCAAAAAATTCACCCATCTTCATAAATCATAAACATTGAAGGAATTTGTACAGTTCGATTAGTTTCATCATGTGCCATAGTTATCACCATATTTTGTGACAAATCATAGACAATCATTGCTAGAGCCCCGGCTTTTTGGCTCATTATTGCCTTGGTAACGAATGTACAGTTCCTGAACGGAAACGTTTACACATTAAGACAAAACATGCACATGATCATCAAAACATAAATCCATGATTAATAAAAATTATTATTCGAAATTTATTTTTTCCTATTCAGGTTAGATTGGCACTGTTTTGGCAGGTTGCCAATTCTACCTACATTTCATTTAGCGTAATTTGAAATTAGAATTCTATAAGAAATGGTTTTATAGAGGTGTTGGGTTACTATTATTGAAAGTCGGTTCCCTCTGACTCCTCGTGTCCTTTTTCAATCAAATAAGCAAACCCAACACAGAATAATTTTATTTGCACTTTATCACAATGACAGATCAATCCGTTTTATTTCAATGTTTGTAATCACAATTTCACTAATTGATTTGCACCTTTTAACCGATAGATAACTTTGAATTTTTACTTGGATTTGGATTCCTCTACTAACCTAGTTACTGCTCGTTCACGTCGATTCACTCTAGTTAATAATATCTGCTCTTCGTGTCTGGTTAATAATGTCTGTCTTTCGTATCGGGTAATAATGACCGTCTTTCGTATCTGGTTAATAATGACTGTCCTTTCGTGTTTTTCCCTCTTTCATTTATACTCCTGCTCAGACTGTTTTCCGACGATTGTCAACAACATTTCCTACATTATTAAATTATTAATAATATTTACTTTCAAGACCGACATTTGTCAACAACATTTGGTCCATTAGTAAATTACTAATTACGGAATAATTACTTCTCCGTAACTCAGTGGCGCCCATTTAATGTTGTTTAGGCCAATTTACCCTGCTATATTATTCCGTCTATGCGCCGGGTTTTCCTCAGCTCTCGGATTCTCCACATCTCTCGGGTTTCCCATTGCCTGGGTCTTCCCATTAGTAATTAATTTTTCTTAATTAATTTCCTTTTTTATCTTATATTATTTTCTAGGGACCCCTCACTAAATTTTTATTATTATTTCTGGACTCGCCTCTCAATTTGGTGTTCAACCATACCAATTTCCCCCGATCAATATTAGTTTCGAATTTTTATAAATTTTTTAATTAATATTGCACCTTTATCATTTTTGTGTTTATCGATTTTACTGTGCTTTTTCGTGATATCCCAACAGAGGTTAAAAGTCAATTGAAGAAAAAATGCGTATGCAAATGTATTTTATACTATGTAAAAATATTCAAATGTGTCCGAAACTTATTGTATAGAGATGAAACCTGTAAGCTATTCTGATTATAAATGATCTGGAAATAGATTAATTCGAAAACATCGCGAGGACATCAAATATAATGAGGAAGTTAAATTGTAAAGTACACCAAAGTGTAATAAGTAATTTTTTAATGACTATGAATAAAAGGCACAATAATAATAATAGATTAATGAATTATAATGTCTGTCTTAAACAAAATTGAAAATAAACGAAGTCCTTTGATAATAAATAATAAAACTTAAAGCACGAGAAAAAACTAAATCCCATTCCACAAAAATTCTATAACGTTGGACCAATACAAAGTGAACCTGAAATTTGTTAATTCGGATAAGTAACATAATCCAAAAACAAGCCCAAGATAACTCAATTACAACATACAACACCAAATAAACATCCTAAAATTAAAGAGAACACAAATAAATATAAAATCGAAAAATCAAAAGTAAAATAAAATATACACAAAATATATCAAGAACCGCACGAAATTTAGATAAACATAACAAGATAACACAAAAATTCATCTTATTTATAAAACGCTATTTATCGAGAAAATGAAATATCTGAATAAAATAAAACAATAAAACTATCTTAAAGAATTCTAGAAGGTCAAATCTTGTTTATTCGCATTAATGTAAACACACAGAGACACACCGACTAGTAAGACTATATATACTGATCAGATTTTACAGAAAATAATCACTTTATGACTGGTAAAATTCACGTAGCTAAGCAACTTACTAAATAAGACGAAATAATGATAATATTAAAAATGTTGGGCTCTGAGCCACAATTTAAACAAAAATAAAAATTAAAGACTAAAATAAAAGTAATGGAACGAGTCACTGAAAATAAGCACGCACCGCAAGAAGATACCAAAAAATTAATGAAAAACATATTAAATAAAACAAATTAAAAATATAACAAAAATAAAATAAAACAAATAATTAACTAAAATCACTAAAAAGCCTACAGCTGCAGAGAGAGACATATGAAAAATAAAATAAACTGCCAAAACCTTGCAAAATAAGGTTTAGAAAAAACATAGGCAGAAGTGGCGACCAGAAAACAAATAAAAAGGGCTAAAAATAATATTATAAGAAAATAGTAATAAAAATAAAATCCAAATATAATATAAATGGTATATCAAAAATAAAGAAAAATACACAAAAAATAATAAAAATAGTTTAAAATTATTAAAATAATTAAAAAGCCCTAAAAATGGCGAAAAAACGCCTATTGGTCACACACACGCATAAAAACAGTATATATACAGTGACAAAATTCATTATTTTTAACTTATGCCAATTTTGAAATTGAACTATCACTACGATATTCTCAAATTATCAAAGCGTAAGGATTTGTGTTAACTTTAGTTTATTTTCTTTTACGTTAATGTAAAATTTTTTTCTTAATTAAATGTTGCGATGTTCATAATGTTTCTGCATTTTCACTAATTAATTATCATTATATGCTTCTATATATTTATATATTTATGCTCGAGTCATTTAAATATTATAGTATACGTATTTAAATAGAAGTTCATAGGACGGATCTCGTGCCGGCTGGTGGGATAAGTCCCTTAGTTGAGCTCGCGGGTCATGCCTCGTGGACGCCTCGGCAGTCCACAGTAGGGTCTGGCAATACGCACAGGACCTCCACGCAGGGCGCCGTTGTATAACTCGAAGCGACTGCTGAAAAGTGGCCGGAGCGAGTAGAAATAAAATCAAGAGAAGAGCGCTATTCAGTCAGTGGATGCTAGGTAAGATCACAAGATGATCTTAGGAACGTTTTAAATCTCGAATAACTTAACGAAACCAGTACCAGGTAGCAGGGGTAGGTGTAAAATAGTTTCATGGAAATTGAACATTAAATAATAGACGCACTTGCACCTTTATTTGTTCGACAGTAGCCGACCTACATAAAACCATCACGGTAGACTGGCATTGGAAATTAGCCCCTATGACGCCAGGATATGTCCCGAATAATAACAGAAGATGTTCTAACCGGTAAGGGGAATCCCATGACACTAGTAGACGCACCGAAAAGATTGAACCCCTTGCCCAGATTAGTAGAGGTTAACTAACGAAAATTTACGCCAATAGCAAACCGATAAGTCCTCCACTTAGACGGCACGATCAAGTAGACTTGGAGAAAACGAGTAAGAACCCCAAGGAGAAGTCTCCGACCCAGAATCCATTATTGTCGCCCATAAGACGCATAAACCCCAATGACAATTGGTATTTCTAGGTATCTATATCGTCGCTCTAGATTGCAGGCAAATCTTGTTCACTAGTTCAAGTTCTATAAATCGATAAAAATACTAAATCAAAAAATAGATGATTGGTGATTGGCTGGCAAAATTCACCAACATTACCGACGTGAATTATTGATTTACAGTAGTCGTGCTAGTCAACCATAATACAAACCACATTCAATCAATATATCATTCTACGACTCTATCTAGTTCCGGCACCCCACGGACACTTACTTCTAGTCTTGGATTTAATAACATAAAGATTGGCGCCAATAGTAGTAAGTTTAATAATCTACCCTTAATAATATATAACCATTTATAAATGAAAAACCATTATAAAAACTAACTGATAAATTTTAAATAGAGAATAGTAACTGATATGTAAATATGTAACAATTTATAATTAATAAGTAGTGGTAAATAACTGATAAATTATAAATAGAGAGCCGTAATTGATAAATAAATATGTAATAATCTAGAATTAGTAAGCAATCATAAATGATAAGCAATGGTTTGTAAATAATGAGCAATAATGGATAAATAATAAATAATAATTTATAAATCATAAACATTAATTTACGAATGGTAAGTAATAATTTATAGGTAATAAGTAATACTGTATAAATGATAATTAATACTCTACAAACAATAAGCAATACTTCATAAAAATTGAGTAATAATTTATAAATAGCAATCAGTAATTTACGTATGTTAAGTAATGACGTATGAATAATGTGCAGTAGCTTATAAATGATAGGTAATAATTGATAAATGATACCCACATAATAGGAATTAGATAGATATAAACTCTACGTTACTTCTCCATAAATCACTGTTTCACAAACTTCCTTTTCCCCTTTTCAGACTATGAACTCCGAAACTGGATCGTCAATGAATTATCTATCGCGGATTCCCCGACTCTCTCCGTCGGTATTAGCGCTCTGACAGCGACTGGAAAACAGGAGAAAAAACATAACTCGTTGCGAACGAAATACGAGCGGATCAAGGGCACCTGGGCCCCACCGGAAATTATCAAAGACCTGCATAAAAAAATTGCGCGGCTGACTCAGGCTCGAGATGAGTTGATAGCGGAGTCACGCAGCCAAAGACTGTTAATTAAGGAACAAGCCACAGCCCTTTGTCAGGCGTTCACGGACGCGGAACTTCAAACTCACGTCCCTGGGAGTATTCGGGCTCGTCAATTGAACATAATCCCGGAACACCACCTACCGATCGTCGGACTCCCTTTAATTCCAACCACCTCGGCTCCCCTACCAATTGAGTCTCCCCAAGTTCCAGTGGCGGAACCAACTGTAAATCCCGCCCATCGGCGGCCAAACCGAAATCGACGACGTCGAGACCGTCGTCGTAGAGAAGTGGAGCTGTTACGAGAAACGGAGCCACTCGAAGGACCGTGCCGGATCGACGATCTACCGCCCCATACCAGGAATTCGAAATTCCGGGGCTAGACCCGGACGTACTCTATGCTCCCAATATAATCTTCGCGTCGCCCGCTCGTCCCATCCACATAAATCTCGTGGATGAGGATTCAGACCCTCCCAGAGTCACCCAAGTTCTCGACCGTTTGGGGTTGGACCTCGACGACATCGCTGTTCTCACAGGCGATACTCCTAGTGCCGCTCCTCAGCCTGAAGTCGCCGGACCCTCTAATCGTACTGAGGGAAGTCACAGCGTCTGTCCCCCAAATATCGGCCGGCCAAACGTAGGTACCTACCAACTGACATGGATGCTGAAGACGATTAAGCCTAAAGCGGATTATCACCGCCGGTTCCCGTCGCGTATCCTTACGAATCCTCATTTTCAATTATTACGTAAATGTGACCATAAATATGCAATATTTTAATACAACTTTCTGGTGTTCTTTTTCTTTTCTTTGAGTCAGAATTAATTATCTTAGAATATGAGAGACGAAGTAATAATAACAGTCAAGGGTAATTTATCAGATAGGTTTGAAAAATGGTTGTATGAGGTGAATGATTCCCACGATTATCTCGACGTAGTTAATGTAAGTAATAGGGGATTATAAGCAAGCTAGTGGGTAGGAAGCGTAAGTCCTTCTATCGGTAGCGAGAAAATTCGGGAAAGCGAAGGTCCTTCGGGGAGTAGTGTTAGTAATAGCGCTCACCTGCTCGAATGACATTCGGCTATTGCGTACAGTACCAACATGATCTCGGTCATGGGTACGCAATAGTTATTCCAAATCGTGCGGCGTATCGGGAAAGTATCCCTAGGAGTTAAATGTGAAGGTTACGCTAACAGGACGAGCAATAAAGCTAGAAGATAAAAATTCCCATACGTCAAACAAAAATAATGCTGCGGAAAAATTTCCTTAGGCATAGAATTCTTAGAGTGTCATAATCAGGAAAGTGTAGTAGAATCTCACCTTCGTAAACTATTTATTTTGTTATTACTTGTTTTTCGTTCGGAGTTATTGCTACTACTATTGTTTGTTACAATTATTATTTGCTATGATTATTAGCTATTGGGATTATCTGTCATGGTGTATAGTAAGATTACCTAATTATAATGATAGATAATAGATATTGATTGAAATAAAAACATTGGTTAAGCGCAAGTTGAAATTATTAGTAGTAACAAACTCCTGTTCATTCCAAAGTTTTAAACCTAACAACTACCAGGTATACCAAGATAGAGATTGAACAAATTTGGCTACCAGTGGTTCACCCAAACCAGTCAAAAGCTTTAAAGAAGTATTGATAGAAGGCTGCTATCCAGCCATGATTAGTGTGCAGTCTATTTAGATCTAAGTTGGTGACTATTACGCTACTTCCAAGATGTCAATACAATTTCGTTAGATTAACGTTTAAATAGTAGTAATATAGTGTTCAATCATTGACTATTCGTACATCTTTATTACAGTAAATATTTATAAGAGATACTCAAATTAAATTGAATGGGTTCAACTATAAATTTAATTTGAAATCATTCCGTAAGAAACATCTAAAGTTATTGTGAATGAGTTTGCCGGAAAAAACTCGATAAGCTCTTCCGAACAAAGTAATTATTAACCAGGTAAATTGAGTTATTTCCCGAAATGAAAATGACACTAATTAGTCACCACCAATTTATAGCCCGCAGAAAATCCATGTGGCTGCACTGAGTACTACTGTACCAATGGTATAATACTTATTATATGTATCACGAACTATTGAATTTTCTATGAAGTCGAAATTTTTCCGGCTCACAACCGACACACCGCAAATCAATAAACTCATAATATTATCAGATTATGTGAGAGCGGTTCCTCCGCCTATAATCTATCTCCATGAAGGTCTAGTCGTGAGCAACGACAGGCCCAAACGTAAATTGAAACAATCTTTAGGAGAAACGGGAAGATCGAGAACCAGTCTTTTGGCTGATTCTCTTTCACTGATCGCCCGAAAAATCGACCTAAAATCACTTTTGACATATCGGCTAAAATCTCCTACACCGAGTAGTCCAGTTGGCACTCATAAAATCTTAATATAAACACAATCTTTCATAGGATCAAAATTACAAAATGGAGTGAGAGGGGAAATTTTGCGAAATCTTTGCAAATGTCAGGCGTAAAATGAGTTAAACTGATCGAGTGAAATTATAGTGTAACACCAAGTGTATAAATCATGTATGAAAGGGTTCAAAATTATTTAAGATCACATATAAAATGATTTAAACTGATAGTCAACATAGGTATGAAAGGATTTAAAATAAATAATGTGAGATTATGCATAAATGATTTAGGTGGACCACGTGGAGTCGTGTTGAAACGAGTTAAATTAAATCCCAGAAGATCAGGTATCAACGTTTAATATGAGCAACGTAAGAGCGCGTAGAAAATGATTTAAACTGGAGAAATTTATTCGTCAGATCCGAAATATGATAGGATATATCGTCCAGTTAAGATCATGCAAAAGCCGTCTATGAAGTGCTAAAGGTTGATAACTATAAGTCACATAGAAAATGAATTAAATCATTACTCAACTTCAGGCATAAAGGTTTAGATGTACTAGTTTGGAATTAGAAATCGAATAATCCAACTTGGTTTTTCCACCATATCTTCTATGAGCGGTTTATGAATTACGAAAGTTCCAATGGTAGGTTGGCGGCCGAACACAGAAACGTTTAAATAAAACCAACAATTTAGGTTATAGAGATTAAAAGAATTAGAAGACAGCTCGGATCCGTCCGGCTGCTATATCTGCATTTATTCGGTGAAGGTGTCGGCAGGCGATAACGATCTGCGATTGAGTTCGGCGTTGAAGTTCTTCTAGTTTGGCTAGTGTGAATTCGGCCTTCAGCCGAGCTTCTCGTGCGGCGTTCCGCCCTCGCTCGCGCTTGATGGCGATGCAGGGTAATTCGACTTCATCATTTCTGCTTGTGGAGTAATCCGGCCAACTCGATCCTTGAGTCGGTGACACCGCGTACCCTGCGTCCCACAAGGTTTGTCGACATTGAGCAGCGTTCCCAGTTGGGAATCGGATTGTGATTCGGTTGTCATCATCCCAAGATCCATCCATTTGATGTGTATCCCTCGCTGAATTTCAACATAGATAAATTAATAGGAACATTTTAGTTGGGAAATTTATTCGCGCATAATCGTCAGCTGTCTGATTTAGATGAACAGTTTATAACTAATGTTTACATTTAAGCAATAGGACCTCTTCATTATTCGCGCTATTATTGTCCTTCCTGTTCGGCAGTCTTAGTACATTTACCCCAATGGAACTGTTCCCGTTAGTCATTATAGTGTTTCCGCGATAGATTCGTTATTATATAATGAAATGATAAATATCTTGCCATCCAACACTCATCTGCTTCCAAACTGAACATTTCTACTAAAATTTGAACCCCAAATCGGCTCATGTCTACGACAAATACTTTATCTTACACTAGTTTACTGGTAATGTTTGACAAGATTTCATTACCTATTTATTTTCGGAATTTAAATCAGTACTTTCGAAAGTATTACATTTATTTCACACTACTTGTTTAGATTAAGACGTCGTGTATCAGACCGAATCTTTTTAGTCATCACATCATAGAGTAGGAGTTAATCAGTTGAATGAAATAAGAAAACGTTAAATTTATTTCATGTTATTATTTATATGAACAAGAGTGAGTCTCCAATTCCATCCGAAATACTTTGTGTTTTGTGCCTATCCAACCAAATCTGGTTTTGTTAATCCATTATTTAGTATTACTCGACAGTACTGGTTTCATAAATATATTGAAATCTGAGCGTTCTAGTAATCACCTCAATTGATCTAGTTTGAATTTCCTTTAGTGTAATGTAATAACTTTTTTCTGTCTCATTCCGGTATTATTCCCGATCCTTCGCGACCGTGGTCCGTCGGTAAGGTCGCGAGCGATCCCTTCGTCGTTGTTTCTCCCTGATTTACTTAAGTAGATTTCATAATGAAGTGTTAATTTTCTACTACCCGTACCAGTATTTATAGTGACGGTGGATTAATCACATTTTGTTGGTTTTTACTAATTTGGAATCGATAACTTTGACGTTTTTTCTTAATATCTAATTTGACCTTTATTCCATTTTATTATTTACTAGAGAAACTGTCTGATTTTGTGGAAATAGTTCGGTATTAGTCATCTTTGCACACTAACTGCGTGTTATAATGAGATGAAGTTGGCCTCTGTTTGCAGTATACGAATGTAATCTGGGATGACGTGATAACTGGCATATTTTAGCTGATCGGTCGGTTTTCGTCATTCAAAATTTTTTCTCCTGGACTTCTACTAGATTTAGTTGAATTTTTCGGAGTTGGATTATTAGGTCGGAAATGCATCCTTTGGGATATCATCAAGATGGACAGCAGTGGTTGATTTAGATGTCTCGTGTGGGCATTATGCGATGTCCGGGTAAGTTCTCATTAGCTATTATACAAAAATTATTGATTTATCTCTAACTAGCATAGTTTGCTTCACTATTAGGCATATGTGATCATATTTACAAGTGTGTTCTTCCTCCAGGTTCCTGCCGCATTGTTCCTTCTATGGATTGTGGGAAGAATAGGAGAAGATTTAATAACTACCTGTTACATTGACGGCCTCTCATGGATCTCAGTAAGTTGGTTAATTCGTGGATTTTCTCATTTATTTCTGCTTCTAGGTTCATCTCTATCTATCGACAATATTATCATTTTAACTGTGTGCTATTTTGATCTATCTTATAAAAATGAAAGATTTAGTACTTTAATAATTTCATGGATGCGCATTGAAATTACCAAAGTTGTTGGAGATTTTTATCCTTTGTGCGTTTCTAATTATTA
Organism: Schmidtea mediterranea; assembly: GCA_022537955.1. Lineage (NCBI taxonomy): Eukaryota > Metazoa > Platyhelminthes > Tricladida > Dugesiidae > Schmidtea > Schmidtea mediterranea. The sequence goes on from CM039681.1 coordinate 45,180,814, forward strand.
CAAATCTCTAATTATTACAAGATCTCCAATTTTAATCCCAGTTGGTGCAGAAAGCTGAATTACCAATAATCTTATCCTATCGAATTGGGTCATTAGGTTATCTGTGGCTTTGGTCATCGTGTTATACCATTGCTGGCTTCATACTGTTGATTTTAATTGTTTTTGCTTATATTTAATTAAACCATTGTTTAATTAATTTTTGGTCTTTAATTTTTATTCGTTACCTGACCCTGGGTGGCGATTTTGGCTGTGAAACATTTTTGATATTAATGAAAACCCTATTACTTGTTTTTCCTTGTGAACTCGAATCATAAATTGTCCCATATGGCCATAAATTACGTTAGGTTACTAATTTAAAAGGTAGATCATTTTACATCATTAGTTGAGGGGTATTTCTCCTTTTACTTTTTTATCTTAGGGCTTATAATTCATTTATAATTATTAGTTTAAGACTTTGATTATTTCATTTACTTTTTACAGTTACTAAATATTCTTTATTACTAATTTAGATTGTATTTTATTTCCTTTTATGATCGTTGCAAAGGTTTCGCCATTTTCCCCTACTCACCCCTTTGGTCATTTGATCCTAAGGATAAGAAATATGTCGATGTTAATATTTTATGAGTGTCCACTGGACTACTCGGTGTACGATATTTTAGCCGATTAGTCAGTAATTTTAGGTCGATTTTTCGGGAGGTGAATGACGGAGGGTCAGTCAAAATACTTGTCCTTTGTCTTCCCTCTGCCCCTATAGGAATTAACTCAGTCATTAGCTGTTATAAATCACTGAAGAACGAAATAGACAAGAAGGCAAGACAATCAACGTTGGACAATTTTTTTTAAGCCAGGCCAATCTTTACCACCAAAAAATGATGACGAAAGTGATTTACAGGTTACCATTTCTTCATCGTCTTCAGATTAAAGCCATTTAAAAAAAATTATGTACATATACATATACATATTTTACGTAACATGAAGTTGTTTCATTTATGTTTATAGATTATTGTTGGTTTTTGGAGTCTGTTATTATTTTATGTACAAATGTTTATACTTGTTATGTATGTATTTTTCATTTAAATGAAATAAAAAGATAAAATGCATTTTTAATGATAAACCACGTTACATATTTAACAAATTTGAAACCGATCCCATTGAATTTGTATTAGAATAATTGATTCCTTATACGGCTTTTCGCTTTGCGGCCAAGTTTCGTGGAACGAGGTATGGGTGTATTACCTATCAGTAATAGTTCATTATCACAATAGACAGCAGTACCATCTGTCTGCTTTCCTATGTCCCATATTCCGCATCGATGAATAGGATCTTGCTTCTTATTTCCTCCTGATCCATTTCTTTTCTGATAAATGACATTCTTCTCTTCAGCATCTATTGAGTGATCGTTAATAATTTTACATTTACAGGCAATGTTGATATAATCTGCGGTACTTCTTGCGCTTCGTTTTTAATTCTCGTTTCGAACACAACCAGTGAATCTTCATTTGTGGCTCTCAACCTTTTGGTAATGACTTCTTTCTGAATTCTTCATGATGAACCTTGATATATCTCCCACCATATCTTCTGATTGTCGTCGACCATTTCCACATTTCCCTTGATTATGTGCCGTGTGAATTCTTCTTTCTTGGTAGCATTTGTTTCCTCAGCTAATTTTATCCCAGATCTTCTATTCAACTTGAATTTTGAAACTTTAATTTTCTATCAATTTTGGGATTTGTGAGTTTTCATTGATGACGTATGGATTCCGTATGACATTTTTTCGATGTAGCTTAAGGTAGCTATCGTAAATTATTCTCGCCCATTGAATTTGTTCCATTACAATTTCAGTTTGAATTTTACTGTTTTTATTAATTTAATATTACCCCTTTACATCCTTTTTAAATTGTTTTATTATTACGTTTTCTACCCTTTACCAATTGCTTTCTCCTCATTATCTCATCCACAAATAAAATTCTTTTCTGATTGAAAAGTGCAAATTTGACAATAAATATAAAATAAAAGTTAATACAAATATTGTACTGATATATCACTATAATTGCATGCAAAATAAATGTATCTCACCACAAGAATGTTACCTCATAGACAATCCAAGGTTTTGGTGTCTTGGATTGACGTACCGAATGCTTTTCCAGCTGTTGAACGTAAAGAAATAGTGCGAGAAGAAAAATGACGAAAAATGTTACCACGCCGATTGTGGTGATTGATGTTACACATATAGTTTCATTGTCATTAGATGAAGATGATATTGTTTTTTCTTTGAACATGCCCATTGGGTTGATGGTCATTGTACAAAGATGATACTGATTTATTTATCTGACTTTTGACATTAGAGATATTAGAGTAATTGGTGTTATTCTTAGGTTTTTTGTAACATTTTTAGATAGATTATAATTGCTGCCCGAATGTTTCGTGTCTGTCGTATCATACACAATTTGTCTTAAACAAAAACGATTTTCCATTTACTAAGGTGAGAAGTACGTTCATAATATTTGATTTTCTTCATAAAGATTTTTGAATTTGATTTAGATCGCAATTGCTGAAAGTTTAAAAGTAAGGTTACTTGCATTCCGTGCAATGCATGCAAAGAAATATACACTGGAAGTACACTCAGGAACCTACACCAAAGAATTAAAGAACACCTGGACCCTGCCGGAAAATCCTCGGTATACAGGCATTTCCAACAATGCCAACCAAGGAAGGAAAGAAAAAGTATTTCAATCAAAATCTTGGCCGGAGAAAATCTCCATAAAAATCTCAGATTCAAGGAGGCAATTCTTATCTTAGATAAGCATTCATCAATAAACACTAAAGAATAAATCAGTGAAATCGCCAGTCTGATTTGTTGTTAATTCCGATACTTTTACTAAAGGATTAAAAGATTTTGATAACAAAATAGGAAATGAAAATCAGAGTGGAATGATATTTGTGTCTTGAAGTTGTTCACGTTGTTTTGGTTGTTTCGGAGCTTTTCTTTTCTCTTTTTTGAGAGGAAAATTTTTTGTTCACCTTTCATTAACTTTTAAAAACTCAGGAACAGTTTATTAATTTACTCTAAATTTTATATTAAATTTTTAAAAATTTTATTTCGATATTAAAATTTGTAGAAAAGAGAATTTGAAAAAGTAAAACAGTTTTTAAAATGAAAAGAAGTTGTTTAGAAAATGTTTAAAGTTTTAGAAATTTTAAAATTCGAAAAAGTAAAATTTCATATTTGTGAATATTTAAAAAAATTAATAAAAGCTCTTTTAAAAAATATGAAAATGGAAGAAAATTTATATCAATTAAAAAACAAATAAAAATTTTTAAATGCAAATAATAACTTATTTTGGTACTTTGGCATTGAAAATAACTATATTCCGCAAAAAAGAAACTGAATAATTTAATAATCGAAACGTTTTTCAATATAATTATTACTTTGCAGCAAGGACTTATTTTGTTATTCACTTATCTGATATATTGATTTATGCTGGTACCAAGGAATCACCGTTTTATACTTATTATCTTTTTTATTATTATTATTAATTATTAATATTGTTATTATTATTAATTATTATTATTATTATTTTTATTATTATTATTATTGTTATTATTATTAATTATTATTATTATTATTATTTTTATTAGTATTATTATTATTATTGTTATTATTATTATTGTTATTAATTTTATTATTATTATTATTAATTATCATTATTATTATTAATTATTATTATTATTATTAATATTATTTATTATTATTATTATTTTTATTAGTATTATTATTATTATTATAAGAATAAATTCGAAAAAATCGTCAATCAACAACCCCGGGATATTCAATCAATAAAATTAGCATATGAAATGCTGGTGAATAATTATCATTGCTGACAACGGGGACAAATGGCTTATAGGAAACTTAATGATTTATAGGAATATTTGATCGATCTGAAAAATACCCTCATTATTAAAATCAATTGTACCATTACATGGGAAAAATTGAAATTTTAATTATTTTTAACCCGAGATCAAATTTTTAATCACAAGACTTTATTCAATAAATTGTCATAAATTTCGACAAAAATCTATATTGGTAAAATTCTAAAGTTTTTAAAAATTTTCATTACAATAATTGCAATTAAATTATTGATCGATAAAAATTTGGTTGAAGTTTATTATGTTTGTCTTGGTTGCTGTAGTATCATTGGAATTTATGCGAATGTGAACTGTAACTGAGTATCCTTCCTACCATTAATATATTTTCGGTTTCAATATCCTTTATTGTTATTTCTATTCATCACTGTATTGTTTTATATTTCACACGAATTTGTCGGAATTTTTAAATAATTTTTTTGTCTAAAACTAATCATATGTGAAGCAGAAAATAGATCAGTGTCATAAATCAACTATTCAGTAACCATTTCATAAATAACTAGCATAAATAAAATAAAAATATATTAAAATAATTAAATTGTCATTTACAATAACATAAAATTAAAAGCACTGTATATAATTGTGCAATTAAGATTAATTATAATTTTAAATTATTCATGTATGTGTAATAACAATTGTAATACATACCCTCTTAAAATAAATGCAACATTATTTTTGATAAAATGCCTATTCAAAAACGGAGAACAGCCATTTTCTGGTTCAGATTTCACTAACAGAGATTTAAAAGGAAGTGATCTCTAAATATTAACTTAATAAGAATCTAAAATTAATTAAAGAATTTACTTGTAAGAAGGAATTGCTGAATTTAGCTTTATATAATTTATAAATGTAATTTAATTCTTTTGGTTGCTCTACATGCATGTAAATAATATCTGATAAATCATATAGATTTTTTACCACAAGAGATTTATCTTGAGAGTAAATTATTTTAAAAATAAGTTTAAAAGATTTACCTGATTTATAGGAAAATGAAAATATAGATAATATAATGATAACTGTATGAATCATTCAAAAAATATTTTAAAATCAGAGTTTTTAAACAATCAACTTACAAAATTCGTCATATAATTAAATAATAAAATACAACTTCTATTTCAAATTACAAAATGTTTAAATTCTGATTTTGATATGGATTATACATGGTTAAAAATATTTTGTCTTATCTAAAGTTTAAATTTTTTTTGAATTTTTTTTGAATTTTTATTAAGTGAAATGAATGCTTAAATAGCATTATATAACAATTATGTCATCACAAGAGATCAGGTTATTTCATCTTGTGGCAAAAACTGTTAATTGTTTTGTTGAGTATTCTATAATATTTTACCAGTGTACGGAGATACATGATTTATTTATTATGACCTCGATTAGTGTTGTCATTGCAATCCACATACAAAAATAAGTGATGGTGTTTGCCACTTTGTACCTGTCGATAAGTGACGTTGGAACTGTACCAGCTAAAGGTAAGCGCAATTTCTTTTAAGCCTATGGGTTTACGGAGTGTCGTTAGATGACTGGTGTCAGGTTTTTGTAATTTTATGTTCTTATCGTTATTCACTCTTAACTAGGAATCAAAAGATCATTAAATTTAAATAAAAGAAAAATAAATTGTGTACATAGCTTTTTCAAAAATTCATTTCATTTTTAACACATTAAAATGGTGTACATTTATTTTACAATTTATGGTTGAGTTCAGTTTATTTGTTTGTTTCTTCAGCTGGGATAATATTCTGACCTTTCGATGACGATGTCGAATACGCTTCATCATTCCTGGCTTACATCTCGTGGCTGTTTGGCCATGAGACCCTTACATACAACTATCCTATCCGTTCTATGGTTACCCGTTGTTAGGAAATTTAACCAAGGGCCATGAGACCTCCAAAGGTAAGTCCCTCTACTAAGGACTGCTAAGGCCCTGTTCCATTTCAGGTCCAGTGAGCTGTCGTTAGAAGGCTTATGCTCGTCTTCTGTGGCTGGGTCCCTTTTCGGTTTTAGCTGTATCTTTCTTTTCTGCCTTTCTTACTTAATTATTCTTGGTTGAATGATTGTTAATCGGAACATAAACAACTGAAATAAATGCAGAAACAACACCAAAATCTATAATGTTATCTTCAAAAGAATCAACAGTTACAATTTGAAGTGTTTATTTGTTTTATTTTCGGACCTCCCTGATGCTTGCAAGAACCATCGCATTCGTTCAGATCGTCCCGGTGCGAGTGTAGACGGCTGGCCTGAGCTGTTTGTACCGGATTTTCCTGCTCTCGATATGCTAATTGCACCGGAGCAAATACCAAGAGGTAGATAACTGTGTTACCTTTGTGGGTGGTCGCGAGGACGGATATGAGGGCACAAGGCCTGCACTAGCTGTCGTTCCTCCCACCAATTTCTTTGGGACTCGTTCAGTTTCTGGTATAGTTTCTTGACTCGTTTAGGCTTGACCCAAGTCGACTTGAGAGCTTGGCACTCACAACTCATTCGGAGTAGCTGAATATATTGATCGGCATTAATCTTCCGTAATTCAGTCAATTCTTGGCTAATTGATCGAATGAGGTCCATGTCGACAATTATTGGCAATTATTGTCGGCATCCGGTTTGTAATTACTGAAATTGGGTTGGTTAACAATCTACTAAATAAGCTATTCGGAATTTCTCGAATATTTTATGGGCTTATCTGTATTGTATTGTCTGAAGGTAATTTAATGTTCTCCATACGTTTCATTGATCTTAAGGTCAGATGGTCGGGATTATTCCTCCAAGATGCTTCGTCGCCATATTCGGAGTGAGTTCTTGTGTCGTTTGATATACTGAAAATTATTACAACTGGGAAGTATGCAAGGCGGAATTTTGTTTTCTCTGCCGTGGGTAAATTTTATAGTTTAGTTTAGTCACTTCATTCAACTGGTTTATTCAGGTTTGGGGAGTATGTTATTTGGGCCCATAACAGCAGTTTATCGTCATTTTTGTCAGCTAAAGCCGCGAAATTTGTCTTTGAATGGCAGATTCCCATCGTCCATGGTCAGCTTAAGTGTGGTGATGACCTACTCGTATAGCTCCATTTGTGGATTCATGTATCGCAATTGAGGTCATCCACTAGATTCTTGTGAGACTAACGATCCTTATTGGATCTGGATTTCATGCTTGTGGTTATTCGCCAAGTGGAACGGAGTTTGTTATGCGAGTTCAAGTAACGTGGTTCCCAACAATCTCGTGCAGGTTAATTGAAATGTGCTTTTGTTTGTTAACGATTGAGACTCAGTTTGTATTTTGTTACATCACCCTAAATCATACTCAATGCTTGTATTTTATTTTAATTGTTGTTGTTCGTTTTTATTATTGCACTAATCGTTTCCCACTCGAGTTGCATATTAATATATGAAAATGTGAATCCAGTGTGTCATGATTTGAGTGAGAGAGATTTACCTATCCAAATTTTTTGATTCGGCATGAAAACTTAGTTGTTTTAGGTTTTTTCCTATTTATTTTGGTTTTTATGATAACACTTCCTAAAATAGGCCAACGTTATGAAATTTCTTGCCACCCAAAAGTTGCCGACACGTTCATCTTTTACTTTTGACTAATTATCCGTAGGTTATAAAAATTTTACTGAAGAACTAAGGTTTTGGAATGCTATGTTCAGTTTCTTCTATTTGTTCGTGATCGGAGACATGGTTATTATTCTACCCGTTTTAGTCGACTTTAAGTAAATTGAGTTTTTGTCACACCTTAAACCTAGGCTCTGTTCAATTACCTTCCCTGTTGTATTATGAATTTTAGACCTCAAAGTTTACAACTAGCTTTAGTTAGACTTCTAGAGTACCTATGTATTGTCCTGTTATTATTCAAAAAGTTTAGATTAAAGTTTAGTCGATTAATTCAGATCGTTGCTCCAATTTCACAAGACTTCCCCAATTCCTCACTGACCAATTTGATCTTAACGTATTTATGTCAATTTTATAGTTTAAGAGTGACTACTGAGCTACTCGGTGTGGTGAGTTTGGCCTATATGTTTTTCTATTCAGAATATTACTTGTTATTATTTTAATATTATGAACTACTGCTTGAGTGGATCATAAATATCAAGTAATCGATTCACGGCTGTCTCAAGTGTTAAAAACCGTGTTCCTGAATTGCTCTTCAGAGGCTTATATATAGCGTCAAGCTCATCGTAAAGATCCTTGAATGCTTCCGTGCGGACTGCGTAAATTGCAAAATGCTTGTTAAGCCTAACAATAATTGCTTCGATATCAACTTTAAGAATCTCGCAACCAGCACCCGAGGCGCTGTTAACAACGTGCGCGAAGCATCCGCTGCCGATAATTGGCCGGCTCAATTCTTTTTGAAGTTTGTGCCAAACATTGTTTTGTCTAGTTCTAAGTACACCTCCGAAATTCAAATTCGTATTGTCAGCCGTAAATCCAATGACTTTCTCGTTTAAACTTTTCTCATTTATGACTGTCATCAGCTTATTTGCAATCGTTTCAGACTGCTCATTGGGAATTGAAATTTTTGCAATCTTGTTTGAAACGACTGCGCTCGTAGCATCAAAAAAACGATGAAAATTGGTAGAATTTTAATGTTCTTGTGGTTCGAGGTGTCTGTCATCAAAGTCAAAAAATTTATTTTTTAATGCTTACTCCGTTGTGAGGTCAATTTTTGGAGCAATTACACTAGTGATTAAAGCTGCAGTTTTTGTTTTCCTAATGTAAACCTAGAATCATAATGATTACAGACCAACCCTGCGGTGCAGTCATTGGATCAAAAGGAAATGTTGTGTCGTGTCGAGTAATATGCGAATGCTGCTTTTTTAGCTGCTATAAATTTCTGCTATAACGTGCAGTCTACATTCTTACTCGAGCTCGGTTCTATATTTATCATTCCAGGATGTTTTTCTTTTTTTCCCAGGCATGATATTGTATGAGAAATAATAATTTACTATGATATCTGACCAAATGAATGAAATAAGTACATTGTTTTGATAATGAAAATCGAATTAACTTTAAATTTGGTAGCTGTTGTGCTTCAGTTACCTTTTTTACTCTAAATGTTTGAAACAATGATAATAAATCATCTTATCTTATCAGTGTTGGGCCAGGACTGAATTTTGTTTAAATAAATTGGAAATAGCTCAAAAATATAGCAATGCAAATTTAAAATCAGACCCATAAACATCAAATAAGCAACCTTAAAAATATGAGGAAAATGTAATTAAATATAAAATTAAAAAACACAAAAAATAAATCAAAATAATAACAGATATGCACCAAGATCAACACAAAATTAACATAAAAATAACAAAGTAACATAAAGATTTGACCGAAAAATGAACAATTCATAAAAGTTAGCAAATAAAGAATAAAATGGAATATTTTCAATAAGAAATATTCTATTAAAAAATTAAATAAAATAAATTGTTCATTTAATATAGAAAATTGACAAAATAAGAATTAGATATTACAATTAAAATAAAGGTCAAATTTTGTTTAAATGCATCAAAAAGAACACGCATGCTTAAGGTCACAATACAGGTATATATACCAATTCATTTTCGCAGAATTTAATCAATTTATGGCAATCACTTTTTCTCAGAAAAAACTCTATTGTTTTTTATCAGGAAAAATAGCATTTTGTAGCAAAAGCCTCAGTCGACGAAACTACGAATTTCTACGAACGCTATCTGACAACTCTTTCTACCCGTCATGTATTTTACTCGTGGACGACGGAAGTGCCCAAAATTATTAATAAAATAAGTCTCAGTGGAGTTATTGATTCAGGTGACTTTTTAATTCATGAATTATTTTATTTACGTTCATTAAAATTTCCCTAGTGCATTGGTCGGTGACGAGACTTCCAAACCTTTCACTCAATCTTGTCTAGCGTGGTAGTATATGATGGAGCTAATTTTTTAAGATGTCTGTCTCGAATTGTTGAACGTTTTATTCCTCTTCATGAACATTCTAAAATGTATAACTTGAATGTTTATTTACTGCTTTTTTTAATGAATTGTTGGGTTATTGATAGTGTTACTTTAGTACTTCTCTCCTAAACTGGGTGACTGTAATTGTCTCCTATGGTGGCCGATGTGAACTGACTGCGACTCGGGGTTATGGTCGGTTCATATATCCATGTTAAGGAGATACTTTGTTACTACATCATAATTGAATTTGATTTACCTGACTCTTTTATGGGTCACTATCTGTTATATTTTATCTTAGTACTCATTACGAGGGTTGTCAATATTTTGTCATTACATTTTTGATTTAAATTTATTTTTCTCCATTAATCCTCGATTGCTCCTTAAATTATTGATTAGTGTTGGGCCAGAACACAAACGGCCTTGTAAATGTTTAAATGAATCGGTAACACGCATACAAATATAACATGCAGATTTAAAAATCGAACCTATTAAAACATCAATTAACCCTACCAAAATGTGAGAAAGAGAACAATTAAATAAAAAATTAAAAACACAAAAATAAATTAAAATAATAACAAAGTGCAACAAGATCCGCACGAAATAAACATAAACATAGCACGAAAACCCAACAATTTGACCGAAATTTGACAATTTAATAAAAATACGAAATTTCATGAAAATGAAATAAAAATCAAATAATTTGAATTAGAAATAATTCAATTAGAAATTTTAAAGAAAAATTGTCAAATAAAATTTCAAAATAATAAAATTAAAGATTAGAATATACCAGAAAATTCCAAGGTCAAAATTTGTTTTACTAAATCAAAAAGAACACGCAAGGTTAGGGTCGTACAATAGGTATGTATACCGATTCATTTTTACACAATTTTAATCAGTTTTTCATTAAACTTGAAATCGGTCTTAACCAAAATTAGTTTTTCAGAAACTCGAAATCGAATCAATTTTAGTCAAGCCAACATACTACGATGTGAGTGAGAGAATGTTCGAAACTCTCTCCACGTTGCATCCTCGCAACCTCCATTGAGCTCTGCTTGGATGTCGGCGTGGGGAGAGGTTGTTAATGTAATTACGTGCAATGAATTGTCCGGTGTATTATGCTCGAAAAATTGTGTAATCTACTCTATATGATAAAATACATCTTTATGAAATAATTTTTCCATCCATGCTTTAACTTTTTCAGGCCCACAGCCAAACATACTACAAGTTAATAAAATCCAACACATGATCGTAATCGTGTAAGTGCGTGTATTATCGCCAACGATTCGTGCCCGTGAAGGCACCGGCGTGAGAACGCAGGAGCTGAAACGTCAATATCAATCCGTAGAGGGAAAAAGGGTGATGGGGAAATAGTCTTTTGGCTGTTTCTCCGTTGCTCAATTCCCATAAACTCGACCTAAAATTTATTTCTCACATACGGCTAAAATTCAAACATCGAGTAGTCCAGTGGGCACTCATTAACTATAATATGAACACAGATGCGCCTAGGATCACTTAAGGGAAGGTGACGGGGATCTTGATAACAAAATCGTTGCTATGATCAAAGTATAACGAGGTGAAATGAAAAAAATTGATAAGCTTGTTAATTAAATGCTATACTTGAAATATAAGGATTTGTAGTAAAGGAAAATTGTTAACGAAATTAAAATGACGTGTAAAGAAATGTATTAAAATACTGAGGAACCCGTTAATACTATTCTAGAAAAATAAAGAGCTTTATATCGATAAAATTATCAATGAACCAAAGTACTACGCTAAAAAACCAACGAAGTTTTACTAAATCTATAAAAGATAGCAAACTATCTAGTACTCGTAATGTGAGAACTCAAAATATAAAATGACCAGCCCATGGAGTTTTGAAAAGCAGTAATTAATCAAAGTTAAAATTCGAGATACTCCGATCAAGGAGGAATAAAATTATTATAATCAACAAATGAATTTGACTAACCAAATTACCGAAATAGAAAGATTACCGCTAATTACGACCCAAAAGGTAATACGATTTGTGAGATAACATACGATAGCCTATATAGGAATCATAACCGAGTCCACTAGGGTAATAGAATAATTCCCCACACAAATCCTGAATCACCCTTAGACAAAAGCCAATTCTATAAAATACAGAGACTATCGAAGTAAAACACAAACTCAGAGGGATCTACTCATAATGAAATTTAGTAATTAAATAGCTAAAAGAATCCCACAATAAAATAAATCAATTTTTTATTATTTTTTTTTACTCATCGACATTTCAAGAAAAGGATGAAAGGAGAACATAATCATATAAATTGGTTCTCGATAAAATTTAGTAAATAAATAACAAAAACTCCCGCCTTAAAATTAATCGATATTGACTAATGATATCACAAAAATAGAACACAAAACCTTATAAAAATTTTTCCCAATCGGACAAACTAATCACGAATCACTTGATCGAATAAATAATCAAAAGAAAAACGCCCATAATAGAATAAATCAAATTTTATAAAATAACACACGTAGAATCTCTGAATAAAGTGAGTAGAGACGCTCTTGACCACGATAGGTTTACTCCAGCAGTCACAGGAAGAATTCGTAATAGAAGTGATGAGAAGTTCCACCATAAAACCTGTCCAAATCTACTGGACACGCCCATCCGATCCTGATAACGTCCCTGTCCAAATGTAAATGCTCATTGAGAATTTCAAGCCTCAGCATGGTCATCTAAGAATGGCTAAACTTACAGATAATGGGTACGGCATAGCTTACCATGTAGCTGAAGAGATTTAAACCCCGTAAATTTCCCAACAGATCGACCATCTAGTCAGCAGTAGGTTATCGTGAAAAATGTGAAAGCCTGAAATTATAAATACATCCACAAATCGCGAAAGTATGACATTTTCGTGAAATGTTAGGGTGAACTAGTTCGCCAAATCAATATCTAGCGTGTTTCGAATTATCAACGTCATGGCAAGGAGTGAATTGAATACCTACCCAAAGTGTGTGCGGCCACAAATTTCTATCCTAACGGGCACACACTCCAATATAAAGTTCGCCGACGGTAGGAAATCATTCATTACAACTTAAAAGAAAACATGTCTAGAAATTATAATCAACCTCCAAAAATCCACCACGGTCGCTCGGAAGTTAACGTCACGAATATTCCCCGACAAGTAAATATTAAAAATTTTATTAGTTAAATTAAAATTGTACCTTCCGAGCCTTAGGCAAGCGATTCTATTCCCAGATCCATTTTAGCTCCATTTCCTACCGAACCAGGACCCAAAGAAACCATTGATGAAATTAATAAATTAATTATTCGTTCCAACGATTTATTTTTCCTTATGCTCATTTTTTATCATCATACAATTGATAAATACTCAACGAAACCCAGTGGTAGATTCACCAGGCGACATACATTTAAGCCACCCACCGTGACGTAAATGATAACCAATCCATGAACGATGATTGGCAGTAGTCGGAGTCCTTTCTCACGAGTCGTCGATGATACCGAACGTTTAGAACTGAATTCGAAATCTGAAAATCTTTGATCCCAAAAGACGAGAACAAGTAACATATTAACGTAAAAATCTCCGTTAATCCATCTACATGATTAAGAAATATGAATTAAATATTAAATAATGTATAGACGTATTGATTCCCTTTGGAGATTGAGTCAAATTACCTGCATGTTATAAAGTATCCCAAAGTGAATGAACAAGTTATTATTAATATAAAAGTATATATTTAAATTTATCAACCACTATCATTATAAAAGTATACTTAATTTATCCCTAAATACTGTTAGTATTGATATAAAAGTATATTTAAATTTATCAACAATTATCATTATAAAGGTATACTTAATTTATCCATAGATACTATTAGTACTGATATGAAAGTGTATTCGAAATTTATGAACAGTTATCATTATAAAAGTATATATTTAATTTATCCATAGATACCATCAGTATTAACACAAAAGTGTATTTAAATTTATCAACAGTTATCATTATAAAAGTATACTTAACTTATCCATGAATATCACTAGTATTAACACCAAAATATATCTAAATTTATCGATAGCTACCGTCGTAAAAGTATGTCCAAGTTATCCATGGTTACCATTATTATTAACATAAAAATGTATTTAAAGTTATTAAACGTTACCATTATTATTAACCTAAAGGTAGATTTAATTTATTAGTTATTATTAACACAAGGGTTAACTTAGTTACATCTACAATTAATGCGCATTATGAACAAAATCGAAGATCTCAAATACTTAAGAGATACTAACTATTAAGGTGAAAGCAGAGTTGGTTTTATTATCCACAGGGGAGAAAGAATCTTAAACTTCATCTAAAACTTCGTTTAAGCATTGATTCCTGACAATTGTAAAAAGGTCAACTTCAAGTAGAGTAGGTAGTAGATTAGGAATACCCATAACATCAAAAGGCAACACGCAATTACTAACGCTAATTACCAAACGATTCGACATAGATTGCGGTTGAGGGCAATGAGACCCGCGGTAATTTATAGATACCCTCAGATTCTAAGATTTGGTATTTAATTTCAATTTTGTTCGAATAAAATCAGTAATAGTAGTTTAAAGGATCACACCTACAATTAACTGTTTTGAAAATACTCACAATTACTCTGGTGATTTCATATTAATATCGATGACGTGAGCAGGTAAGAACTCTGAACGACTGCGATCGGACCAAACATTTTGACGACCCCACTAACCACAGACCCACGAATTGACCCCGACACCTAACAACGCGGATGAGACGTATTTGTTTATAAATCCCGGTAGGCGAGCGAACGAATAATTCTGATAGATAATGATATATGAATAATGTTGTACCTATTTTCAGAAGACTCATGGATAGATTCATCCAGAGTCGTGGCTCGGTTCCCCGCCCACTTGGCTGCCCGATTCAGGCAGGCGATGTGGGATGCGGGCTTCTCCATATCCCTAGTTCGTGAAACCCAAGGTGGCGCACAAGGCGACTCTGAGGAAGTGGACCTCCCATATGTTGCTATCAAAAGGGAGCCCGGAAGGAATCCGGCAAGAGAAATACGAGGGCAGGCGGAGCACCTGCTGGCTCACCTCGAGCGTCACCAGGCCAAGATGAATCGACAGGTGGAACGAGCAAAACAATATCTACAGAGGGTTAACGAGGATATTGTGGCGGGCAGGATACCCAGTACGGACGGGTATGCCCCGCAATATAACGTCTCGTATGAGCTAGATGATCCTCGACTCCAGAGACGAATTCCCGAGAACCGAGTGGCCGTCCCTCGACACATATTGCCGAAAAGGATGAGAAACGAGGACGAAGTTGTCGAACTCCATCGCGAGCACTCATACGCGAGAGAACGATATCTCAAGAAGAGAAAATAATACAATAAAAACATTTTTAAAGGTGCATGAGATTTTGTGAAGTATTTCAAATAAATGTGTTCGTTGTATGCTTTAGCTACTTACTAGAATTAATTGTTTTATTTTATCATGACTCTAACTACTCGATTAACTAAAAACACGCCTTATAGGTAATGGCCAAAATCCCTTCTCTACAAACCACAACTTGTTTTTATCTTAAATGTATGATATGACACTCCGTCTTATTTTCAAAGATGAATTCCCAACAATTCCCCATTCTACAAAGAGAGTTAGATAAAGCCCAGACAGCTAACCGGGATTTGCAACAACAGCTGATCCAACTCACTCGAGAGATACAACTAATTAAGGGCACATGGATCGAGCCGAAACGAGCAAAGGTGGTTTATCAGAGGATGGAAGCGGCTCAAAGGGAATGGGCTGCCGAACGCCAATTAGTACAGAACTTGCGGACGCAAATCAAAGGGTTAGAAACCGCCCTGTCGGCGAGCCAAGAAGGGGCAGCGGTAACGTACCCGTTAGTCTTCGCCCCGGCACAATTGGCTTACCGTGATCCGATAAATCCAACTATACCCAAAGACAAGCCCAGTCGGCATCGGCCAGGAAGAGCTGAACGCGCAAAGCATCGACATGTACCGTGTTCATGGTGGATTATAATCGATGAACACGGAAAGCTTTCTCTAATTCTTTTAATAAATAATATCATTTGATGAATTGAAATCATAAAGACGTTGGAGAATTGATTAGGGACCCAAGTAAAGTCGAAATCGAACACAGGCCTTCTATCGGCAGCTCGTTGGACCCACGGATCGTTCGATCAATTACAGTACTAGCAATAGCGCTCACTTTTTGCGGACGGTCTACCCACTCGAACACAGTTCCAACGTTGCTTAGCAACGGGTGCCGAGTGGTAAGCGAAAGAATATTTGTATGGGGTTGTCTGGGTAACAACCATATAGTTTAAAAATTTCAACACCCAGAAACCCACCATTATTATCTTAGGGTTTTCTATCGTTATTAATATTATTATTTATCATCATTAATCGTAAATATCATCAATTTTATTCCTATTCATCCTTATTGTATAATTTTAGGTTCTCAGAGATCCTAGGCTTATTCGACTCACTTTCTACCGGTACTATATTATACAAATTTACGTGGTATTCTGCCTGTTATTTACTGAATGATTTTGAGTACTATGATGTTCTAGTTTTATTATAGCGATTCTCTTGATTTAATTTTTCTGATCTAGCACTTTATGAATTTTTATAGTTATTAGGTGAATCTAAGTTATTTGAGGCTTTTATTAAATTCATTAAATTAATTTAGACAAGATTTTATGAGTACCCACTGGACTACTCGGTGTAATAGATTTTTAGCCGATGAGTCAATAATAATTTAGGTCGAATTTTCGGGAAATGGGTGGCTAAAGGTCAGCCAAAAGACTGCTTTTATATCTTCCATCGTTACGCACGTCAGAATCTTCACAGACACGAGATATTGGCGGATGAACCGGCACATACCCATCTCGAATTGTTATGTGGATTTTAATAACTTGCGGTATGTTTCGGCTGTGGGTGGAAACATTTCGACATATAGAAAAGAATCAGTCTCTGAATTCATAAAATTGGTGAAAGATTCTATTAAATGTCCCGTGAACACACACATACACGAGGGATAGAAAAAAATTTGCTTGTTTTAAAAAATCATGAGTCATAAAATATTTTACTTAAGGGGTATCTGTTTTGGTTTTGTTTTAATTTTCGAAAAATGTATGAGTCATAAAAAGTTTTACCTAGGGGGAAGTGGGTATGTTTTTGTTTTGACTTTGAAAAATTTTGAAAAATATATATAACTTATACTTTTACCCTGACATGACCTCTTCAAACAAATTAATTCCCATCCAGTATACCAGCAATATCGATGGTTAAGTGGTAGGCTACAAAACCTTCTCTCACACCTCCGAATGTCACTATACCAGTAATTTTACATCCAATCCGTTGGTAATCACTGTCGAGTCTTTGTGGTAACGGATTTGTTGTAATAACACTGCACTTATGTGACCTGTTATTTGTATGTAAGAATTTAATTACTTGTGGTGCGTGGAAGCTGTGAGCCGGAAATATTTTGATAACAAATATTTCAGGTGGTCATCAAAATATACTCGTCATATAGATTTATATTGTCAACATACATTCATTCATCTATTACAATTCTGCCTCACATACTCACTGAGAATTATCGTGTTCAAACAAAACACTTATTAGTGTTAATGGCTTGAATGTACGGTTCTCAGAGTATTCAAACACATGTCAGGGGAGGGGGGATTAGATGGATAAATCCCTCAGAAATTTCAATAGAAACTAAAATTAAAAACTAGTTTTTGTGTTAGGTGAAAATTGTATTAAATAAAATTAATACTGTAAACTATAATTTTATTTTATTCTATGAAGGTAAATTTTTTGTTAATTTATCGATAACATTAATTTAATTTGGTTAAATAATTTGATAAATAAAAAATCTACATTCGTGTTGATTTGCTTCTTGGCCACTGAATTATCTGGAACCTATGGGAATTTAGTTCACTTAGGAAAGCCATGTCAACATAAGACTTTCTTGCGGTTGTCGGGAACCCGTAACTAGGGTTATTGGAGGAGTAGTACCAGAAATAGCGCTCACCTGCTTGAATATTCTTCAGTTGTCATGTGTGGTACCAACATGGGTTTGCTCATGGGTACATGACACTGAGGTTGTAAATTGTGGGTGTAAGATGAATATATGACCCTAGAGACGAAAGAGACTGAAGATGACACTAGTAGATTATGTTACTGTGTCATAATTTGAATTTTGGTCTCCCCGTATACCAACAGATGATATTTGGTAAATTTTTGTTCATTTGAGTTTCCAGCTACCAAATATTATTGAATGTTGGGCCAGTTGAACAAAATTCCAAAACTCTAGTCTTTGCCCAACAATATTAACCATTCAAACAAGAGGTTGAAACAAGTTCCAAAACAGGTATTTATAAACTAACAACAAACTAATAAAATGATAAAACGTCACCACTTCCCATCGATACAGACGATAAAAAATAATAAAAACTAAAGAAGATCATTAGTGAATAGATTATTATTATTAAACGTGTTGAGCCAAGGATTTGTTTAAATGGATCGGAAGCGGCACGCAAACACAGCACGCAGATTCAGACCTATCAACACCAAATAAACCACCCTAAACTATGATGAAAATGCAATTAAATATAATATCAAAAACATAAAAGTAAATTAAAATAATAACAAATATGAACCAAGATCAGCACGAATTTATCACAAAGATAACAATATAACAAGGTAATTTGACCGAAAACAGATCAATTTATAAAATCAGCATTTTAATGAAAAAGCTGGTTGAAAATAACATATTTATAATCGGAAATATTCAATTAGAATATAAATAAAATAAATTATCTGTTTAATGCAAGAAAATAACAAAATTATAGATAGATATTACAAGTAAAATCAAGATCAAATTTTGTTTTAATGCATTAATAAGAACACACAAGGTTAGGGTCACAAAAATGGTATAAATACCGATTCATTTTTACAAGATTTTAACTTAAAAGACAATTGTAAACCACTTGTGGTAAATCACTTTTCTTTGTGAAATATTTACGGAAGGCCAAACACTCGAGAATTTTTGAATCAACTTACCCGATACGCAGTCAAGTAAACTACAAGTAAGTCCCTGCTTGGGCGTGTCCTTTGCAAGTGTGATGTCTATGAATGTAATGTAATGTTTTATGCCGAATTATATGCTTCAACGGATCAGGTTTATTTATTTTTGTCGAAATTTTCCGGTCCACACCCAGCACATACCACAAGTAATTAAAATCATATACACTATCAAATTGTGTAAGAATGGTTCCTCTGCCTATAATCTGTGCCAATGAAGGTCCATGTCGTGAGAAACGACGGATTCCGAACGTCAATATCTTCCTATAGGGGCGTTAGCTAGATCGGGGGGTAGTCTTTTGGCTGCTCCACTTTCTTCTTTCGTCCGAAAATTCGACCAAAATTTATCTAAACACACCGGCTTAAAATCATCAACACCGAGTAGCTCAATGAGCACTCCTAAAATCAAAATATGAACATAATTTCAATCTTAAGGCCAAAATGAGGTAAAGGGCGAGGGGGAAGGGAGCGATATTAGTGAAACACATATAAACTATCTTTACGAATGAGAAATGTTAATAAACCAGTAGTTTTAAAGTCCAATTTTAAACCCAGAATAGATGTAGTTAAATGGAATTTAATTAATAAGACCGTGATTTTTATAACATTTTAAAACGAATATTTAGCCTGAAACTAACCCTTGTCGCAGAACTTAAAATAAAGGAACAGTTACTTAACCCAGACTTTGAATTTATTATATAGGCTAATAGCTAGGGCTAAATATAAAACAGTAATACTAAAAGGGGTAGAAAATAAATGTATGAGTACGGTGATAATCAGGGTTAGCAACTATTCTAACTCAACGTAAATTAGGCCTAATAAAAATAAAATATAAAACCTTATCTCACGATAATAAAGACGAAGAACACGAAAAGTCATAAAATGTTATTTAGTCATAAAATAACATCGTCGAGCACAACTAATTTGATCGAAAATAAATGTAGCCCAAATTAATAAATCTTGCACTTGAAGTATTCGAAGAGTTACGAATTTTAATTTGATTCCCATCTAACATGCATAAATATCCATCCATCGACCGATACAGAACTAAGAGTATGAGTCGGACTGAACGAGATAGAAAACATAAAATATCCACCGAGATTATAAATCACGAGAATACAAAATCTATACACCAAATAAGTAAAATCAATGTCCAAAAATCTTTATCATATTTGAATACGCTTAACATACTTTCAGATAGTCGTTTATGAGCGAAATGGTTCAGCCAACACTAGCATGTTATGAAAGCATGTAGGCTAACTGGCCGTTGTCTTGCGCGATACGGTCCTACGTAGTTTAATTGAACATCTAAACTAAAATGCCAATCGATAAGATTGTAACGCGATCGTAATAATCAAAATTATAATAAGATTAATATTAGTTAATAATCAACTTTACCAAAAGATAGGAAATTAGCAATTTCACAAATAAAATTATAAAGTACGTCAAGATGGTAAAAATTAAGAATTACTATACGGGTAGAGGGAGAAAATAAACCAATAAAATTATCATAATGATATCCACAATGTAGGTGACCACGATCACTGTCGGGCGAAATAACGACCAAAATTCGAAAAATAAAAATAAATTTGAATACTAATCATACGTACTTTTAATAATACGAATTAAGCCATGCCACCACAATAATATCAAAGGGTAGGCAGACGAACACCGTAATAAAAACACCCCACATAATTTTAAAAGTTTTTTTGTTGGTTTTAAATAAAATAAATAATAATTTCAAGTAGGAGTGCACAACAAATGAATTAGTGTAAAGCGGTCCCCCGCACCCACTAACATTTAAAAAATAGTATAAATAAACGTCTTGAACACAGAGCAGTCATAAAATCGAGAATATAAAAACAACAAACTCCCGAAAATTTCATCGATAAGGAAAATGAAGTGTAAAGCCGCAGGAGTGCATGCACCCACCAACTTGGACCTTCCACGATCTTCCTACCCCCAGCAGGACGACACTCCAATTCGTTACGAGGAAAGTAAGGACCTTTCCATTTACATGATTAACAAAAACACTTAATTTGCGAATGCACGATTCGACCATGACATCAGTACAGAAACAGAAGCCATTAATACAACGTGGGAAGAGAAAATATGATAAGTTCGTGGAAATTAGGTTAACTACGACTCCAGAACACCCGGCTATTTCAATTATTACAATTATTATCTACAAAATTCCAATACGAAACAAAAGATTAATTTTAATTTTTCCAGCGGAAGTACGACCAACCGAAACCGCAATATGGAGAAACGATGACAGAGTTGCTATTCGGGTATCCCGAACCTAGCAGCACACTACAGACAGTCATTATGGGACGCCGGATACACCCTCTCTATCTTGGGAGATAGCAGCTGGCCCGTTAGAACAGGTTCTCGAAGGGACAAAATCGAAGTACCGAACTGAAGCCCGGCCGGAACCCGACTCGAGAAGCACGACAAAGAGCTGAATTCTCACTTTACAGGTTGGAAGCATTGGTCCGAAAATTCCAATGGAAGGTGAGAATGCCGAGGAGACGTCTAGAGAGAATCAATGCTGTAATAGCCTCTGTCGAGATCCCGAGGACAGACGGATATGCACCGGATTACGGCGTCTCCTACGAGTTACGAGACCATGCGCTCGCAAGGATGCAGGCGCCCACGGACATCGTTCTCTTGACCCATTTAATCAACAGCCCAATCCAACATTAAGACAGGAAAGACGAACCCGCCTGACAGTACCTTCACCCAAGCCGAGAGAACGAAGTCAAAGCATGAAGCTACTCCAGGATCGAAGATTTGGAAGATTGTTTCGATAATACAATTACGAACTATTACAACTTGTTATTTGATATCAATAAAGTTTAGTTTGATTAAAGGAAGTTTTCGTATATCATCTTCAAATGAAATAAAACTTTAAGTCCCTTTAAATGAGTTTTAATGTAGTTACCTTTAACTCGCATACTTAGAAAGCAAACATCGAGAGAAAATTCCCATGAGTTAAATATAATGTAAAGTTCCTTAGATTAATAAATTAAGTTCACGTTTTACCTAGAGCCCAATTAATCGTGACAATATTAATATATAAAATCTTCAATTCTGCCAACACTCGTCATATTACGTTTACTAATATTTTCTACTTCAGGTATGGAAGCAATTCAGATGATCATCCAAGAACTGTCCCGGCTACGTACAACCAACCTGGACCTTCACCAACAGTTATTGCAAGTCAGCAAAGAATGTCAAGAGATCAAATCTACCTGGGTCAAACCCGAGCAGGCGAGGAAAATTTATCAAAAGATGGATGCAGCACAACGCGGCTGGCTAGAGGAATGGCAATTAGTGCAGGCATTGCGCACACAGATACGTGGACTGGAGGTAGCGTTAACTGCTAGCCAAGAAGGCAACGTAGTTACATACCCTCTAGTTTTCGCCCCACCTCAATTGGCCTACCGAGACCAAGAAACCAAGATATAATTTTTTTATATAATATATTAAAATATAAAAAAGAAATCAAGAAATTTGTTTGAAAAAAGCAGTTTAATTTGATATAGTTTCAAATTCGAATTTACTTGAATATGACAGTCGAAATATATTGTAGTTTAATATATATGTTGGATTGGCGGGTTTTTTTTATTTAACAAAAATAATTTATTTAATATATTCATAGATGCCCCCATTTTTCTGTGCCCTATGCATAAGCACAGTTAGCAAAATGGCTCTGCATATTTGCCATTAATAAAAATAAATTTCAAAATAACATGACATTTATTTATTCACTTTGCAGAAATAAATAATATAGTACTGTGGGGTTCGTGGTGTTTTGACCTCGACCCCTTACATACAATGCTTTCCTGACTGCCAAATGTTACCCGTTGGTGATGTAACCAATGGTTCTGTGACCGTCAAATGTGAGTTTTATTACTAAAACTGCTAAGACCCGGTCTACGGCTGGTTCAGTGAGCTACCGATAGAAGGTATATGCTCGTCTTGCTTTTAGGTCCCTTACTTCCTTCACTTTTAATCTTTCAACTTATAAAACACTTCTCAAAAGAAAAACTTATTATCAACCATACGATGTTCGAATTTAATAATAATTAGACACAAACATTTATTTACGATATAAAATAAATTTCTATTTATACACAAAAAATCAGTAAGGATCACAAAATCATTCACATTCAGTTAGATTGGTTCTGGCGCTTTCTACGCTCTCGTTCGGCCTTTATGGGCCTCGTATGTTTCTTCGACTCACTTGTTGAGTGGGTGCAAACACCAAGGGGTAAGTGACCGCACTCCCTCTTGGCTGGCCTCGACGACAACTTCCAGCTCGCGAATTTGGACTCTTTGGGCCTGGTTCAAGGTCTTCTCTTCCTGCCAACCCTTCTGAGCCCGTTAGCCTTTGGTAGAACTTCTTCATCCGCGAAGGCTCTACCCACGGTGCTTTCGTCCGTTGTAGCTCTCGGCTGAGCTGTATTCACTGCTGGTGGAGATTAGTGTTCTCCCTCCTTAACTTCCTCAGTTCGTGGCTAATTTCTTTTATGGCGTTCATAGCTGAATCGTAATTGAAAATTAATAATTGATCCACGATACAAATTTCGTAATACGACAATCAACATCAACAATCAGAACCACAATTGATATTAATAGGTAATACTTCATAAAATATTATAGAAATCAATAATAACAAACAACATGGCTATACCGATTAGATTTGCATACCCCCTTGATAACAACCATAAGTGGAGATGGAATAGCCACGATCCAACAGTGCCTGTCGATATCTTCCGGCGAATCTGCTGGGGATCGTGAGAGTAGTCCTAGTATCGTCGTTCCAGAGTTTTCGGGTTGTGCCAGGTACTAATAAATTTAGACATTACATGGGTTTTCATCATACTTTACTTTTAATCAAATGATTATAATAGTTTAAGAACAAAATGCAAAAGTATTAAGGTAATCCTTACCTTGAACGTGATCTTCTCGAGCATAATAGGGTTCCACTTTCTCCATGCGGCCGACTTCGTAGTGGATTATATTTCTTCGAGTCGGTTGATTTATTTTATTGTTCGACATTATTTGGACGGAATGATATCGCCAAGTCATTTGAGCTTTTTATATACTTGACTAGTGGCGGGAAGTGACTCATTATTGCTCGTGATATGCGTAGTTCATTTAAATTGAAATGATTTGCTCACTGATCGTGGTCGTGGTTCATTGGCCAGTCTAGAAAAATGCTATTCATCTATTCTGTCTCTAATCAATTTTGTTCAACTTCAACGAATTCCACTGGTAATTCCAAGACAGTGGTTCATCTAGTAATGCATGCTATCATTCTGCTAATTACGTCACTAGTAGTGGGGTCCGAGTGAGTGTGCAAGTGTGTGTTGTAGATTAATTTTTTCCATATTTATCCAATTCGAGGCACACCGGGGTTTTGCTACTTGATGGGATTACAGTGTCGTCAACCCAAGCTGGGTGATCATGTAATCTAATAAATTTATTGAATGATCTTTTTATTATTTATGGCTGCTTTAATTTATGCTTTGTATAGTGTGATGTTAGACATTATTAGATCTTAACTATTCAGGGTTTTTTCCAAACATTTATTTTTTCGCTGATTTTTATTAGATTTACAATGGTAGGGTCGGGTTGATTATTTCGCTATAATTTTTGGTCTGAAATAAGTTCTGAGGTTTTATCGTTTTTATTTTTCACGCATATACTCTTGGCTGAAATTCCGACGCGTGGTGATAATCGGTTATTATTTTCATGGGTTTTGATTATTTTATGACTCTGGTTTAAATTAATGGGCGTTTACTTCTCATACCTAGGTGGTTCAAGATGATAGATTTTATGATATTACTAACTTAACTTAGGAGTGGTTTTAAAATTACACCTTAGGCACGCCTTACCAGTACTTTGGCTATACTCAACTCATCTGGGTGGATATTTCTGCTTAGGTGTAACGTTATCAACCTTTCTTTTCAAATAGGATTCAATTACACTATATCATCCAGACTTTTATATTTTTGTCGGAATTTAAAACTTAATTGCTACGGTTCTATTAAGATTTTTGCTTTTGATTTTTACAATTATTATAAACGTCATGATCGTTGTATCGATTTCCCGCAAGCCCCCTTCCCTTTAACCCAAAAGTTGACCTTAGGGTACATATATGTTTATATTAAATTTTATGAGTGTCCACTGGACTACTCAGTGTGATAATTTTGGCCGATATATTTCTCACTTCAATTTATTCTTGGGTGAAATTTTTCTTTTGAAACAGCCTTGTTAATCCACATGTAAATCTAGCTGATGTTGTACTCATTCAAATTTGGTCTTTGATATTATTCTAATTTATTACTAATAATTAATTAATTTTATAAATTGAATTATTCATTTCCCAAATATAAATGAGAGTTTGGTGAATTCATCCTACATTCATTAATGAATCTTTATCGTTTCAATATTAATTATTTGTTTATCAAATTCAAAATAAAATATATGCAATATGAAAAATTTATTTAGAAAATTTAGAATAGATAAGTTTCACGTTTTCAAAGGTCATTTTTAATGTATCAATACATCCGTAAATGTCTATAACAGAGTGTGCACTAGCGTTATTGTGCTATTATTTATTGATTTTTTTAAATAAATTATGGCATCAGAACCGCAAATACTTAAGGACTTAGGAGGAGAAGAGGGGGTTTTTCTAGATAATTAAAGACATTTTCTTTTGATTCAATAATAATATGTTGTTATGTTTTAAAGTTATTATTAAAATCAAAGTTAAGCTCCATAGCATTACTATTTTCATCAGCTTTACAAAATTTAATGAAAGAATACTTTCTAAGACCCTTAATTTGTGACGTCTTATGATATTCGACGTATATTGGACCTTAAAAAGATGTTTATTTTATTTACAAAATTAACTAAAATAGTCAATTTAAAAAAACAAAAATTGAATTTACAAAAATGATTATGAAAACAGTTTAAAAATTGAAAAGTTTGATTTTTTAGATTTTTTTATACATATTGTTGGGCCAGAACTCAAACGGCCTTGTAAATGTTTAAATGAATCTCGTAACACACATGCAAATATAACATGCAGCTTTAAATTCAAAACCTATTAAAACATCAAATAAACCCTATCAAATATGAGAAAGAAGATAATTACATATAAAATAATAAACATAAAAATAAATTAAAATAATAACAAAAAGCAACAAGATCCGCACGATATAAATATAAACATAACACGAAAACCCAACAAATTCGACCGAAATTTGATAATTTAACAAAAATGAAAATTTCATGAAAACGAAATTAAAATCAAAGAATTTGAATTAGAAATAATTCAATAAAAATTTCAAATAAAAAATTATCAAATGAAATTAAAAAATAATAAAAATTAAAATTAAAATACACTAGAAAATACCAAGGTCGAATTTTGTTTTACTAAATCAAAAAGAACACGCAAGGTTAGGGCCAAAAAATAGGTATATATACCGATGCATTTTCACATAATTTTTAATCGTTTTTTGAAAATCGTTTAATCAGTTTTTCAAACTTGAACTAGTTTTGTTTAAAAATCTATTTTAGGGTGAATTTTATTTTGGAACTCTCTCTCCACGTCGCGTCCTCGCAATCTCGATGGAGCTCTGCTTGGATGTCGGCGTGGGGAGAGTAGTATTTTTTATGATTTGTCGATGGATCAAGTACTTATTATGTTGTTTTGTTAATATTAATAAATTATTTATAATATCTAAAATTATTTTTATTTTATTTGAAGTCGAAATTTTTCCGGCCCA
Source organism: Schmidtea mediterranea (assembly GCA_022537955.1). Taxonomy (NCBI): domain Eukaryota; kingdom Metazoa; phylum Platyhelminthes; order Tricladida; family Dugesiidae; genus Schmidtea; species Schmidtea mediterranea. The sequence goes on from CM039681.1 coordinate 45,207,610, forward strand.
CAGCCAAAGACACATCACAAGTCATTAAAATCAGACATATTATTCAGATTCGTGTAAGTGCGTGGAATATCGCCAATGATCTGTGCTCGTGAAGACCCGGCGTGCGGAACGCAGGGATCGGAACGTCAATATTATCCCGTATAGAAGAAAGGAGAAATAAGGAAGTGGTCTTTTGGCTGCTTCCTTGCTTCTCGGTTTCTTTAAATTCGACCTAAACTGAATTCACATACGGCTCAAAATCACCACACCGAGTAGTCCAGTGGGCACTCATTAAATATAATATAAACACAGTGCGCCTAAGGTGAATTAAAGGAAGGTAACGGGGAATTATAAATGAAATGGTTGTTATAGCTCTTAAAATCAACTATAGATTCAAACTGGGACCATAACTCCAAATAGTCGCGAATTTTTAATGAAAGATAATAATTTAAATAAACATAAACGTTAAGTGGTTATCCTAGACCTTAATAATTAGCAATTCCAAATTAAGACCACGGATTTAAATAAAGTTATAGCTTCGAGTAGTCATTGGGGGCTCAATTTCATCAATTTCATCAAGTTGTAGTTTTATAACTAAACCTAATAAGGAAATCATTATAATTCTTCATGGTCGCATAGCCTAGATATTTAAAAATCATGGGGTTAAACATAGGACGACAGTGACCGTTAGGAATCACCAACACCCCATCGAGGATCAGTACGATTACCCAAGCCCATATGGATTTTAATTAATAATTAAATAATATATGGAGATTGTTTCATGAAGTAGCCGTTAAAAACTGCTAACACCCTGTCCGAGTAAGAAAAATTCCTTTTGAACTGAATGTAGTGATTAGTGTTACGCCCAGTTTAAGGTTTAAGCATAGAAAAGGAGGTAGAGGGAAAAGGTAACGGAAAATTAATAGTTAAGGACCCCCAACCCAGCGCGTAAAAATATTTGATAACCCAGAGTGAGCGGAGAATTTTGGGTAAAATGTCAGTAGCAATAAATGTGTGAAGTGATAATAAAAATTCGTAACTGTTTCGCTAAACTTAATGAACCAGTTATTCCGGTTTAGGATAACCAAAAATTAACTAAACCTAGGAACAAAATAATAACAAAATCACCAAACATACCACTGAGAAAATCAACCATACTAAAATCCAAGAAAGAATACATGAAATAATGACATGATTTAAGTCTAACACAAATTTTTCTCAGATGAAACCTACACGACAACCCTTTTGAATTGTGAATACTGAATAAAAAATCCAATTTCAGCAGGATTTATTAAACCTACAACTTAATCAGTAATTAATTCAGTAATCTCCCACCATAATATGAACGGAATTATTTGCCTTTTAATTTTCGCCGACATCACGGGAGGGCCTCAAACCCGACAAGATTACCTCGCGATGACTTCGATTAAATAACTAAAATTCCCGTCTAAATCTAAGTTCATTAATATCAAAAGAATGAAATTTAAACCTAACGAAATTCGTCCCCAAATAAATCAATAAATGGATCATAAAAATTCCTAAAGTTGAAATAATATGAACCAAAATGTAATAAATAGTTAAAGAGATTCATCGATTTTCCAGCCAATTAAGCAGACGAATTTTCTCTCCCCGTAAGAAAAGCGAATGTTGAGAATGTTCCCGTAGAAATTCGTCTCTTTCGTCAGTAACCCTTAAGAGTGGATGATAAATTCTACTCAAATAAAATAAATCGCACTCACAACCGAACATACTGTTGTCAAATGGCCTATCCCACAGCCCAAAAATTAATGCTCTAAAAAGACTAAATAAAATCAATAAACTAGTAACGAAAACCTACATGAATACCTACCATGGATTTATTGCGATTTGTTAATGTGAATATAAACAACATAAGTCTGATAGAAGCCAGGATAAGTATAGCCAACTTGAATGTCATGCCTAAATCCGATTGTTGATAATGCTTTCCATTTCGCATACCCTAGTACGATTCCGACAGTAGCAAATAATATCGACAGTAAATATGTCGCATACCATATATCTAACTGACGTGACCTGCACGACCCACCCGCGGTATTCAGCTAGTTCTCTCTAGCAATACAGTAGATACACACACATGTTTTCCTTCACCCGAACTATATAGGGAAGATAGACAAATCGATAATCATAGAATTTTGCAGGTAATCGGAAATGCCTTACCAATCAACAGACAGCGACGAGAAGACGACGGATAAGTTACCTGATAAGATCAGGGATATGAACTTAGAAATTCGTAATTCAAGTAAATTTTTCTCATGAATCTATTGGGTTTATTTTTGTTTGTTTTTTGACAAAATGCTAATGATAATTTCGGGTATCCAGTAGCTTTAATCTTTTGCCCTTTTAAACAAACATTCATTTAGTAACTATCATTAAAATAGGAAGATCTTAGTTTTATTTCGATTTCACTTCATGAATAGGTATTAAGCACTATTAGGTAGATGGAGTACTCCGATTGAAGATGTGATCTTCGGGAATATACTACTAAGACCTGGGGATGCGTTGTACCTACAAATCCTATTTAATTAAAATTACATTTTGTTTTGCATTTTAATATTATCTTATATAAAAAACGACTAAATATATTTAATTCACAGTTAACTAATATGTAAAGTAGAATTAAAACTATAAAACAAAATTTTTATGGAATATTCTTGTCTACCATAAACCACCCGTCAGATTTTGTAGCAAGATGTTTTCTAGAAACGATTTCAAACAATAGTTGAACAGAATTTAATTTAATTCCCCATTGTTTAAATCATCCCTATTAAAATATATATATTCAAACAGGTGCTGAAAAGTCGTTTTGGGGATAATATAATAGGAATTGTATATATTTGTATTACTATTATTCTTTTGCATTTATTTTTATAAAGATAACGAGGAATTTTTCTAACTACAACCTTGTTCAGGAAAATCAGGACCGTTGATTTATGTCCCCACTCATGTTGCCGATCGGTGGAGGCAAGCGTGGAGACGATTCGGACAGGAACGATGTCCCGAGTTTTCCCAACCAGAGTCCCGACGGCTCAGCTGGCGATCGGGGGAAAGTAACCGTAATTCATGGCTGCATGACCAACAATTGGAGGAGTGGAGTCCGGCTTGAGAGATCCGTGAACATACCCACCACCTCCTCGGTCACCTCGAAAGCCATCAACGACAGGTGGCCCTACATGTGGTCAGAGCCCGTCAATACCTAGCGAACATCGAGGAGGACATAGCAGCTGGCCGGATCGCAAACACCTACAGTCACCCACCACCATGCGACCCCACGCTTAATTATACTGGCGGAATAACCAACGAACACCAGGAGGACCACCGAAGGCCCAAGGCTACTCGTGTTCGAAACACGAAACGACCCGTAATGATATTCTCAAACTGTTCTCCGGAATAATGGGTGGAGAGAGGTTTCACGGACCTCTGATTCCGTTGTTCCATAGTCAGGGACGTCCCAATCTGACCCATCATAATTAATATGGTTGAATTTTTACCTGAATAAATAGCTTGCCACCTTAGATGTCCATTTTGTCTTATTTGGTTAAAAAAAAAATTTTGATAAAAATTTTCAACTTATGTTTGATAGCGTTCATACTAAATAATTCTGGATTAGTAACCAACAATTTAATGTCCTTAATTATAGCAATGGAATCCCTACAAATATTACGGACAGAACTGGCCCGTGCCCAGCAAACCAATAAACTCTGTACGACCAGATCATTCAATTAACTCGGGAGATCCATCAAACAAAAGCTACCTGGATGGACCCGACTAAGATCAAATCAATACATCAAAGGCTTACAGCGGCTCAAAAAGGATGGGCAGACGAAAAGCAAATGAATCAAAGTCTCCGAACACAGATACGGGGGTTGGAGGTTGCCCTGTCCGCCTGTCAGGAAGGGGCGGCCGTAACCTACCCCCTCGTCTTCGCACCAGCTTAGTTGGCCTATCGTGAGTCGGTGGCCACCCCGAAAACGGCCGCAACCCCAACCACAGCAACAACCAATAGCTATCGGCCGGGGCGAAAGGAGCGGGCTAGACGTAGAGCCGCTCGATTAGTGAATAAGGCCAAATTAACTTAAAACGTGCTTTAACCTGTGAATTGTATATGTCTAATTATAAATTATATATTTATTGTTATTCGAAGCGATGTCTGTAAAGCTTGATAAGTATCGAAAACCCCCGCAATCAATACACGAGTACTCACATTTCGACATGTAGCCGTTGTCATATTCCTAGGAACAGCATTGTCGAATTCCATTTCCGCTACGATAAACTCCAATCGTAAAACCTACTATATACAAGGGACTTCCAAAGCGAGCATAAGTCTTCTATCGACAGCTCGTTGAACCCAGAGGTCGTTCGAGCAATTATAGCACTAGTAATGGCGCTCACTTTTTGCGGACGATCTACACACTCGAACACAGTTCCAACGCTGCTTAGCAACGGGTGCCGAGTGGTAAGCGAAAAATATTTGTATGGGGTTGTCTGGGTAACAACCATATAGTTTCAAAATATCAACACCCAGAAACCCACCAATATTTATTTACACAAAAATCATTTATTTATTAAAATCATGAATGATTCCCATTTTGCTGGCGTCCCTGTGATAGGCACAATTAGAACAATCAATAAGATGGCTCAACCCTTATCGAATACTTTAGTGCTAAGTGGCCCAAGGCTCCATGGTGGCTATTTTTATTTGCGATGTATGCTTTTTTGTTATAATTAGTTATTCGGTTATTAGTTTTATAAAAATTCATTTTTCATTTTATTAGTTTTCACGTATTTATAAATTAAAACAATTTCTTAAAATATTTAACTGATTTTTATATTCAAATGTGCTGGAATGACAAACGATATTACAATAATTTATGATCCCATAAACTTCGATAGACTAGTTAAATGTGAGCTGACCACCTATGTATACTCGCCGATAGGGTGTATTTCTTTATCTAAACGTAATTTTACTGTGTCAATATTCAATAAATGAATTTGTTTTGAACTTTAATCCCTGTAGTGTCAAACATTCAAGCCGAGTTTGAGTGGTTTAGACAACACGTGGCATACTATTTCAAAGAGCCGAATCTCTGATTTGACGCTTTCGATAGCAAGAATAAACATGGATGTGTCTGAACATCGTGACCCAACAAAACGAGATTCTGAAAAGCCAATACATTGAGGAGATGGAAAATTCTTGATTCCTGAGTAAAGAAATATATGAATTAAAACTGAAAATAGCTTTCGAGTGCTAGTCGAGCAGGAATTCAGTGGTCTAGAAATGACTCCAAACCAAATCTGGAAATTCGGTTATAGGAATCTGAACCCTAGACCTCGAAAGCAGATCCCATGTTCGCAAAGGTTAATGACTTTCTTATTTGATCATCACTAAATTCCAATACAATACTGCATTAAGGGGCTTGTCTGTTAGAGCTTACTTCAAAGGAGGATATAACTCTGCTGCCTCCACCCCACCCATTAACCTATTTATATAAAAAAATTAATATTTGACCTAACGGTTCGTCCGAACCGGACTGAAAGGCCTTCAATAAAAACATTTATTGAAAGATCTTAAGAAATAAATTATATAGTAATAAGATTTTTTAATAAATGTATGGAAGTGTAAATAATAAATATTGACCGTCACCAAAGCAACAAAAAAGCAAAGCCAGTACCGATAGAATTAATTACCTTTTTCCAAATGGATTTCAAAATTTTAAGTAAGATTTTGAAAAACGTTAAGTATTTAAAAAAATATAGTTACTTTACTTTTTCTAAAATTTTCAAGTGCGCAGATGTATTTTACGACGTGCGCTGCTGCGCACCTTAAAGGAAACATTGCCTCCAATGCATCACTGGTGATAGAAAATTCTCTCATCATTTGAATCTATACATACAGATCTGAACAATTTTTTCCAAAATATAAAACATAACATCCAAGAATAGAACCCGAATATGACAACTATAAAATCTCTCATTAAATATTATAAGAATAAAATATTGTAATTTTTGTTACCATAACTGCATTTTATAATTTTATCTTGAATTTGCATTTCATTTTTTTAAAGTTTTTCTAAATGTTTCATCCTCTTAGTCAAAATGTTTAATCAATAAATTTACAAATTTTAACAAAATAATTCGAAAAAATCACAAGCATATCGGCTTTTAAACATGATGGTACGAGTCATACTATCTTTTATGCACTTTTACAAAAAACAAATATTAAATCAAGAATGCTTAATCCATAATGCTGCTTTTCATGTTCGTTAAAGGACCGACGGCTCATGAACTTAATAGGCTTTTTCTTTGTAGATTCGTAAGATTGTGATAATTTTTTAATGATAGACTTTTTATGGAACAGTGATATTTTGAAAATAATTATATTTGAAAACAAATAATACATATATAAAAAAACTATAGTATTATTCTTTGTTAAAACAATTCATGGTCAATTCCTAAAAACTCTTGCATGTGGGAGTAAAAATGCAAACAGTGATCTTCAGTTATTTCATGATGCTTATTCGTATTTTATCTGGATGATTAAACTTTTTGACAAAATGATGAAACATAGAAAAAACTATATATGTTCGATAAAAAAATATTTTGTTAATAGGTCCATTTTTAATAGACGGTGGAAAATTAAAGGCTAAAAAAGATTTAACCCCTTGTACTTCACAGATATTTTTTGTCCAACCTTTGCAAAAGGTTTCCAACTTTTACTTCGTTTATGTGACCATTGAGAATACCATGTTTATCATAATTTCACGTTTTTATGTCTAAATTTCTTAGCGCTCTAATTTTATTAATGCAATAATTTAATATCCTTTTTGATGGGGGTGTTAGATAAAAATTATGCATGCCATTCCAATAGACGCAATTTGACGCAAGTCTGAATTCCTCAATGGAATCAACAAAAATGTACAGTGTGGCAAAACATCTATTTATAGAATCAAGCAATGACAAGTACTCTCGGTAAAGGCACAGTGATCTAGCATCATCTGCATGCGGCGTTTTTAGTAATCTGTCAAGTTTTCCATTAACCCTCAAGCGCACGGGCGTAGGAGTAGTGTAATTACTGGACAAACCAGGCACAACACCCTGACATGGGAAAACCAGGTACACCTCCCTCACCCCCAAAACTTCCCATCCGCCAATCTTCAAACCTTCCAAATTCCCGGAAAATCATTCCATAACCTTCTAATTTCCCGTATAAACCTTATAATTTCACAATTTTTCCAAACTTTATACTAGCAAACTTTAAAACATACAAATCTTTGCACTATCGAGTTTGGTAATTGGAGTGAATGGATCAGAGAAGATATGCAAGGTCTCCCATGTCAGTGTGCTGCGCCATGGTTCGCCCAGTAATGACACTACTAATTTGAAAAATTTTGAACTTGAAAATTTTGAATTCTTGAATTCTTAAATTCTTAAAAAAATTAATTCTTAAAATATGAACACCCGAGAAAAATATTTTGTAAATTTTGTGACAGGGAAATTCCCGATTCCAAATTTTCATAATTCTAAATTTCTTAATTTTTTAATTTTAAAAATATGTTAATTTGAGAAAAATATTTTTCTGAATCTTGTAATAAATATCTTTCAAAAGCTCAAAGCTAAACATGAAAAAACTAAAATCCACCAAAAATGTCTCACACTTCACACCTTCACACTTCACACCTTCACACTTCTAGGGATATTAACAACAGTTAAATTTTAAAGTTCCAGAATTTCCATGGGCAATATATCCAGGAGAACATCATCTTCTAAAATATAATTATTTGGGTCAATTGGGCTCAAGTATGTTTTAAAAAGAGCATGCTAGTGTTTGCTAAATTTATTATAAAATAATTAAACTAAAAATAGATCTAAAAATTTGTAATAATTGTAATATTGAAAAACCAAATAAATCGTTTAGAACAATCAAAATAAAAGGAAAATCCTATTTTCTTGGTATGTGTAAAGAGTGCGAAAGCATATAAAATAAGGTAAGAGAACAAAAGTATAAGGAATTACAAAATATTTTAAAAATATAGTGGAAAAAGATAAATTAAAAAATGTGTTAAAAAATTTAAGAAAACAAGAAATTGAAATTGAAATAAATGTAAAGGAATCTTTTTAAATCCATATTCTAAAAAGGGAGGCCAAGCGACAGTACCCGGAGCACAAGCAGAATCATAAAGAAATATTACCAATTTGGAATAATAACAAAACTAAATTTAATCATAATGAAATATTACTAAATTCTTTTAGAATGTTAATAATTGGAGATTCTGGTTGTGGTAAAAGTGTTTTATTGTTAAAAATGTTGTTGTACCCAAATTATTTAGATTACAATAATTTAATAATTTTTAGTAAAACAATTCATCAACCAGAATTTCAATTATTATATCATGGGTTCCAAAATAAATTATCAAAAGAAACAATAATAAATATTTTTGATAATCAAGATAAAATACCTCAAGATATGAAAATTTCTGATCTCTGTGAAACATTTGCTGAAGAAGAATCAGGAAACCCAGGAAACTCTAAAGAAATAATTCAAGTCACAATGAGTAACAAAGTGAAACCACTAAAACGAAGGGTAAAGGATTGGACGGACTTTATCCTAAGCCAGAGGCGATTTTTTATTTTCCAGATAATCCAATAAAATTATTTGAATATTTAACAAAATTATTATCAGCTACAAAAGCAGGTCATTCAAAAAATATAATCAAGTCAATGCTATTTTAAAAAGATTGTTGGAATTAAAACTAATAAATTCTGAATATTATGAGAAAATACTCAAGAAATATTTTCCTAAAAAATAATCTAAAAAATGATATTATGTATTAAATAGTATGCATAGTATACTTCTTGTTTGTCGAATCTAGAAGTAGCAGTAAAGTGGTTCTGAGTTCCAAAGATTATTGCGGAAGTGCTTTTCTTTTCGAAGTGTCGTAATAAGCACACGATAAGCATTGTTGTAATATTGAATTACCTGAGTAGTGTAATAAATCACTTCGAAAGTAGTTTAACCCCTTTCCCCAGATTTTAGTCGTTAACAGAGTAAAAACTGTAAATAATATTACTATTATTTCATTAATGATAATATTTATCTTGTCGTATTTAAAATAGAAAACACTAAAAAATACAAAACTAATCTTAGTTGGGTCAGGAAACGTCTTTCGAAGGGATTTCTTACACTACTTATCTTATTCATCTAATACTTAGGAGCAGTGTAAGAAATCTGACGAAATCTGACGAAATAGAATTTCTTGAGGAAATTATGCTCGATGGATTTTTTTTAATACTAAGGAAATAAAAGATGATAAAAATTATGCTTGAAATATTAATTGAGAAATGAGGGAATAGTGCTCGAGTGAATGAATTTTTTCAATCCTCTAAAAAATCATGTTCTAGATAGTAATCGTATTATAGATAGTAATCATGCTGGAGTGAATGAATTTTTTTCATCGCTAAGAAATTTTTTATACCCGAATTTTTTTGTTGTGCTCGAGATGTTAGTTGAACAAAATGTACTAAACTAATAAAATGAATTAAATTTTCGACCACTAAATTTTTTTTATGCTCGAAAATAAATAAATTGAGGAAATCGAGGAAAGACGTGCTCGAGATAGTTATCATGCTCGAGGGGGGTTTTTTCATCTTAAATAAAAACTATCTATATTTTAATATTTTCAACATCAATTACTTAGATCTATATCTGTATACTTGGTCTTATTTTTTTTTCAACTCCCTTTTTTCTATATATTCAATCCTATAATTATTATAGGGAAGAGTTGTTATCCCATCACTTAATATATATATATATATATCGTTTTTCATCATAATTATGTAATTCTACTCTTGAATATTTTGAAATTTTTTCCTTTTATTGATTTTAATGTTTTTTTATTTATCTTTATTCATTTATTATGTATTATTATTTGGTTTTTGTTGGATTGGTACGAGCAAATCGGCTAAATATATCAACACATGTCAAAATATATATGTATCCCTTATTAATTTTAGAGAAGGGTATCATTTCCATCAAATCCATTTGCCATAAATCATCAACTCCCATTGTTTTATAACTACGGGTTTTGAATTTCTTCAACATTGGTTTATTTAAACTGTGCGCCATTTGCCCAGATAACCAATCCTGAGTTTCTTTCTTTGAATTATTTGAAAATTTTCTTTGTTTTGTATATTTTTGTTAATGTTTAAAATTTTTATGTTTTTAAGTTAGTATTATTTTTTATTGAGTATTAAAAAATGTCAAAAGATAAATCATGTATATTTAAATATGTATTGTATTTTATTATTTAGTTTATCTCTTTGAAGTAATTTTAAAGAAAATTCAGGAATTTTATCCAAGAATTAAAAATATGTTGAATTATTGCGCACCAGAGTTTCTCGTAACAAAAATTTACCATTTCAAAGGGATTAACATTGAAGAACGTCTCGAGATTCACTATGACAACGTTCAGGGATCTGGTGACCGATGTGTTGCAAATTGCATTGTTTGTAAAGATAGTATGAGAGTAACATGTTCAAATGCATGTCCATGTTGCCACGATTTCAAACGTGACCAAACAATCCATATATTGCTGGCCGAAATGCGTAAAGCATATTACTCGGATATTTTTGATTTGAAATAAAAATTAATCTTTTTTATTTAATCTTTATTGTCAATAAAAATATTTGTATAGATTGAAAGTTTGTTATTTTTACAATTCAAAATTTATCGATGATTTATCAATCTTTTTTACATTGAAAAATTATTCTTACACTTACAATTTAATTTTTAAAAAAATAAAAAAATTATTAATAATAATAAATAAAATAATAATAAATAAAATAATAATAATATTAAATAAATAATTAAATGAAAATAAAATAATAAATAATTATTTAATTCACTTCATTAAAACAAACAATTTAATTTAATAATAATATAATTAAAAATAAATAAATAAAATAATTGACTTGATTAAATTTAAAAACCTTATTAAAAAATAAATAAATAAAATTATTGACTTGATTAAAACAAATAATTAAAGTAATTAAAATAAAAAAAAATTATTCAGGATTTTTAATCGAGCAAATATATTTTAGGCTTTTTAGTCAACAGGCGATTTGAGCCAATTTATTTTTATGCTTTTTTAAGTATGAAAAAAAATACTTAGGCTTTTTATTCGAAGAAATATTTTTAGGTTTTTTAATCGGTAGGTGATTTGAGCCAATTTTATTCGAAAATACCCTCATTATAGTACGACCAATCGTAGGCGATTAAAGCCAATTTTTATTTTTAGGGTATTTAATCGAGAAAAAATACTTAGGCTTTTTTATCGTGAATTTAAAAAATTTTGAAAATTTTAAATTTGAAGATTTAAACAAAAAATTAAATTAAATAATAATTCATTCATTAAAACAAATAGTTAAAGAAAAAAAAATTTATTCAATTAAACAAATAATTTTAAAAATCATTCATTAAAACAAATTAATTTTTTTTTTAAATTTTAACCCCCCCTCCCTCAGAAATTTTTTTAGGATGGGTATCAATTTTTTTTAATCCAAATATCCACGGGGCATAGTCCTCATTATACACTACTTATGTAAAAATCCAAATAAAGTTTTAAGAGGATATGATCCTTAAAACTTTTTTGATATAATTTTTGTCGAATTTGATAACTAATATCACCCAAATTTTTTGTATCAGGTATCCAACCACTCATTTCTCCAAATTGATTTTTGAAATCTGAATCTGTCATTACAAAATTCAATAATGATGAAATTGGACCTGGACTTTCAATTCTCTCAACTTCTGAAGGACCTATTTTTATAGCAATATCATTAAAGAGATTCAAGAACCAATTATTTTCCACTGCAAAACCATCTGTATCACTAAATCCTGTAATCTTTACTTTATAATATATTTCTGCATTACAAATATCTAAAGGATTTGATGATTAATTTATATTGAAATATATTTTTCCTGTATTATTAACTGCTTGAGCACTTGCAGTTGATAGAAAGACTTCAAGAATATCTTTCTTTCGAATATCATGTTTAAAAATCCAAATTTTATCAAAATTAAATGACGTAATTTATTTTTGAATATTTTAATAATATTTTTTAAGGATTTATCTTGAGTCATTAATTTTAAAGCTAAAAGTTAATTCATAACTGAATTAGCTTGATTCCATGTATTAATATGCCCTGCTTTTTTAGCAGCAAATAATTTAGTTAAAAATTCAAATAATGCAACTGGATTTTCAAGTAACAATATTCATGTTCCTTTTTTAGGTTCTTCAGATTCTTCTTCTTCAAGTTCTTCTTCTTCAGGTTCTTCAAGAACTCTTTTTAAACTTTTATAATAATTAAGATTTTGTCCTGATGTATTAGAAACTAATTCTAAATATATTTCAACTTCTTTAAGTGAAACAATTAGATTTTCTTTTTTAAATTCATTATCTATATTACTCTATCCAAATGCACTGAAATTTATCCAAACCTGAACCTGTTTTTGATTTAATGATCTCAGTTTCTGCTTTTGCTTTTCTTGATCTTATTTTTGAGCTTCTTTCACATTTTTAATTATAGTTGAAATTCCAGTAGAAGCTCCTGCATATGTAGTTATTCCGCCGAAAATTAATGGTATTAATGCAGCTAAAGAAAGAATTCCTCCTTGTTTAGATTCTAAATCTTTTGTTTGTTTTATTTTTTCTTTTGTAACAAATACATTTTTATCTTTATATTTAACAGCTTTTTTTTTCTTCATCTTCATTTTCATTTATCATATTTAAATATTAGAAAATGGTCATTGAATTCGAAAAGAAAAGAAAAGAAAAAGAAAAAGAAATAAAGAAAAAAAGGAGGAAAATTAGTTGATGCTTTATTAAAACCAAATGACGATGATGATAAGACTAAATTAATTAATGCTTGGAATGCAAAAATTAGTAATTAAAACCTAGTTTTCTGTAATTCTCTTTGATACATTCGTCCTAGGATTTCTTTTCCTTTGAAATCATATATCTTGTAGGTAATAGGTTTAGTATCATAGACTTTTTTATTACAAAGATTTCTTTAGTCCATGATTGCGTTATTCCTTTCTCAAACTTGTATTTTCATTTCAATATTCTTACTCGATCTCCAATATTAAATGTTTGTTTTTCAATTAAATTATCATTTGCATTTGTAATTTCTCTAATTAAATCTGGATTATTACTTGCTTATGCTGTAGTTGTTTTTATCGTTCGGTGGATTTTATTATTATAAAAATCATCTAGAACATCAATCCAAATTCTATTTCCTCTTTCTGTTAATTTTTTATACATGCTGGACGCACAGGAGTTATTAAATTTCAAAGCTTGCTCGCCACGCTGATGTGACCTTCACTATTAGTGGCTAGGGAGAATCACCTGATGCGCCGCACGATTTTAGTAACCATTATGTACCCGTGGCCGAAGTCACGTTGGTACTGTACACAATGGCCGAATGCCCTTCGAGCAGGTGAGCGCCATTGCTAGCACTACTCCTCGAAAAAACCTTCGTCTTTCCCGAGTTGTTCGCTGCCGTTAGAAGGGCTTACGCTCCCCTATGTTGACTAACATTACATCTCAACCCCGGAGAGAAAATTATGAGTGATCATCGAATCCTGGTACCAGTTCACTACAGTTTATCCCTTTTATTCGCACCACACCTCTCACGAATCAAGGGTTTAGTTTAATCTCAACATGAAAACAAAACGAGGGAAAACATCATATTTTCGACAAATCAAATTAACAAAACTACAAAAATATTATTCGTGATTATTCATGACAAATCATCAGGGGTGGAAAATGTACGCGAGGGTTTTAATTCCACTAAAACCAGTTTCGAATTCCCACTAGTCCTCTTCGTCGATGTCCTTCGGAAAATATTTTCTCTTCATTGGCCTATACGGCGGAGGACTCGATGGTCGATTTTCCTCTCCCCGAGTGGAGGGACCTGCTATCTCCTGCACCGGGATGGCACTAGATACTTCGCCCGTGAGAATGGCGATGTCTTCGGTTCCGAGTCCTAACCCATCGAGGATTTGGGTGACCGGAAAACACTCCGGATCCTCGTCTATCAGGTTTATTTGGATAGACGGGGCGGGCGATCGGAAGATTATATCGGGAGCATAAAGGATGTCGGGATCAAGCTCCGGGAACTCAAACTCTTGATAGGGTGGAGGTGGACCACTGACCAGACAGGGGGTCTCTGCGGTTCCCGCTCCTCTAAGCGATTCTTCTTCCCGACGGCGTCGAGCGCGACGTCGTCGGTTTCGATTTGGCCGCTGCCGTGTTCGGCTCCCAACAGAGGTTTCTACAACCTCGGCAGGCGGTTGAGGAACAACTGGCTCGACAGATAGAACGGGGGCTTCGGAAATTTGATTTATAGAGGCTGGAAGAGAAGAAGAGACATTGGTAACGGGAAGATGATGGGCTGGTATTATATCCAGTTGACTGGCCCTGACATTTCCCGGGACGTGGGCCCGAAGCTCCACGTCCGTAAAAGCACGTCGTAGAGCCGTCGACTGCTCTTTGATAAGCAGTCGCTGAGTGCGTGATTCCGTGATCAGCGCATCTCGTGCTCTAGTGAGCCGTTCTATCTTCTGTCTCAGCGTTTTGACGACATTGGGCGGAGCCCAAGTGCCTTTTATCCGGTCGTATTTGGCGTGAAGTGCATTATATTCCCGTTTAAGATTTTCATATTGGTGGCGGACGGCCACAATCGAGGGTGGGAGTTTGGGTATTTTCGGTAGGCCGTTCAATCCGGGTTTATTGTCGTTATTCATCCTGAAGGTAAAACAAAAAAAATAAAAACGAGGTCCTCTGAGAAGTGAGGTGGTAACAAAATACGGGGACATTAGGGAGGGGTTCGGATGGTGATTTTCTAGATTAACTCCTACTTTCGTTATTTACCCCTGTATGATTACATTTCTGGGAATGTCTGCAAACCAAGTCGGCCTCTTACTTGGAAAATGACTGCTACAATTTACCCCTAAATGATGTAGGATGGTGGTTAACCATAGTAGTGGTAGGGTACGGTATTCATCAACTCGGGGCTTAGTTATCTTGTTTAACTCTATTTTATTTAGCGTCCATGGAAAGTTACATTGGGTTTACTCCTATCATGATTATTAACACGGTGGCTCTTGTGACGGAGCGCTTACGACGATTTCGCATTTATTGCTTTGGACGATTGAGGTTAACCGACCCTGCAGCATCGTATTCATTTTTGGGTATTATCTCAAATTCATCTTGAAATGCAAAATACTTATTATCACCTCGGCCTACTCGTATTTTCATTCAGGCTTGTTAGATGAAAATTATTATTAACTTTATCTATTTTATGATAAATTTAACCATTAATTATCATTAGCTTGAACCATTATTACTATTACTTATTTCGGTATAAAGTGAACCATAATTTATTATTAGATGAAACTGTCATTATTACTTATTTATTTCATTATAAATTTTGACTATTAACTATTATTAGATTACGCTATTATTGTTTTATTTATCTTGGTATAAAATGAACCATAGTCTATTATTAGAATAAACTATCATTATTACTATTTATTTTATTATAAATTTTATCCATTAATTATTATTAGATCGCACTACTATTATTATTATTTATTTTATTATTGGAAGTGGTTATTCACGTATACTCCTATGGATCCCCAGATAGATAATTTGTATGAACATTTGGGTTAATCACTCGTTCACTGTCCCTTTAGGTGAATGATGGTTGAAGAAATGTTACTTGATGTTAACGTCTATGCTGGTCTTTCACCGTTATGTTTAGGTGTATTATACTGGATTTGTGGTTTTTATTTAATTTAATGAAAATCGAATCCTGGTTAGTATCAAGATTTGAACCCCAGTTAATGTTAGATGGCTTTTGCTCGTCTAGACGAGTCGGGACATTTCCATCACGAACCCAAATTAATTTATGTAGTTGGTATTCAGAAGTCAAAAGTTAAATACTTATGGTGCACTTAAGCGTGACCGTTATCATTTTGAGTGGTGTTATGGTTATTGATTTATTTTCAATATGTTGTGATATTATAACGTTTGAACTTTCTATCTGTTGGCAACTTCATACATTTTAAATTTGCGGATCGAAAATTCGGTATTCTCATGTGCTGTCACTCCCATAGGCTATACTTTCTATATTTTTGCTTTTCACGACACATCATACGATTTAGTTAATTTATCTGCTTTTCTTTCACTTGAATCTCGTTCATATGGCACTTATCATATTCGACTATCCTGGTGCTTAACCCTGCTACCCATTTTCTTACTAATTAGTCCGAAAAATAAAAGTTCTGTATGATCGATTTAAGATCCTTCTTAAATTCCCCCTAACTCTGCTGTCGCATCTTCCCTGATTTTAATTCGACTCGTTCCGGCCACTTTTCAGTAGCCGCCCCGAGTATACAACGGCGCCCTGTGTAGCGGTCCTGTGCATAATCGCCAGACCCGACTGCGGACTGCCGATGGGTCCACGAGGCATGACCCACGAGCTCAACTAAGGGTTTTCACCCACTAGCCGGCCCGAGATCCGTCCCATGGACTATCTATTTCCATACCATACTATATATGAAATTAGAGGGGTCGGACTATAAATATGAATATAATTAATTAGCATAGAAGTGAATGAAACATTTATTGAGTACGGATTAACATTAAAACATATGAAAATTTAGACAAAAGTTATACAAAACTTAAATTCCTTACGTTATAAGAATTTTCTTTATCTCGAAAAATCGTAAAGTTTTAATGGCATAAAAGTTAAAAATAATGAAATTCATAACTGTATTTATACTATTTTTGTGCATGTGTGCGACCAATAGGCGGTTTTTCGCCATTTTTAGGGCTTTTTAATCGTTTTATTACTTTAAAATTATTTTTATTATTTTTCGTATATTTTTCTTAATTTTTTGATATATAATTTATTTTATGTTTGAGTTTTACTTTTATTATTGTTTTCTGATAATATTATTTTTAGCCCTTTATTTGTTTTTCTGGTCGCCACTTCTGCCTATGTTTTTTCTAAACCTTATTTTGCAAGGTTTTGGCAGTTTATTTTATTTTTAATATGTTTCTTTCTGCAGCTGTCTTGCTTTTTCATGATTTTTATTAATTATTTGTTTTTATTTAAT
This sequence comes from Schmidtea mediterranea, assembly GCA_022537955.1. Lineage (NCBI taxonomy): Eukaryota > Metazoa > Platyhelminthes > Tricladida > Dugesiidae > Schmidtea > Schmidtea mediterranea. The sequence goes on from CM039681.1 coordinate 45,224,807, forward strand.
TTTGTTATATTTTTATTTTGTTTTAATTAATATGTTTTTCATTAATTTTTGGTATCTTTGTGCGGTACGTGCTTATGTACAGTGATTCGTTCCACTACTTTCACTCTCATTCTCTATCTTTAATTTTTATTTTTTGTTTGAATTGTGGCTCTGAGCCCAACATACATTAGGTTTTTAAGTGTTCTGTTGAATAGTTCGATAATATGATTGCGTAATGGACCTTGTGTTCTTTAAATTGGTAGATTGAATGTTGAATAGATTTTATTATCATTTTCATCTAAAAACTCTTGGAATAATTTATTGAAGAATTCTCAACACTTTCAACATATACTTTTTTAAGGATTCTATTCGGATTGGATTCAAATAAAGTATGGAAAGCCTCTTTAATTGTTTCACTTTTTATTTAGTAATGGAATAGCCCAAACATATCTATTATATAAATCTATAATAGTCAAAATATATCTAAAGTTTTTATTATTTTTAGAATTAACAGTTTCAATTAAATCTGCAAACCAAATATCATCTTTATCAAAAACTTCGATTTTTAAATATTTTTTATTATTTTGATATTATTTATGTAGTTCATTTACTAGAGTAGTATTTTGAGGTATTTTCCCACCCAACAGAATCTTCGCTTTCATCGCTCCTTTCACAATAGCTCTTGAAAATCTTTCTCCAAATGTTGGTGATGATATTTCATTCAAATCTTGAATTAAATCAATGTCTGCTTTTTGTCTTTCTCTTAAATCTTCTTGACGATATGCAATATCATGTTTTAAAGCAGCTTCATCGACTCGATTTATAGGTTCTTCTCTAGGTTTTGGATTATCATTTTCATCAAGTCAAATATCTAAACGAGTCCCGGGTCCTAAATATTGCATTTTTGGAAGATGATCTTCACCTAGATATTTAGACCGTGGAAAATCAGGTAATTTAGAACTTAATTGTTGTATATCTCCTCCTTGTTTTTTTACGTTTCTTAGATGTCTATTAGTTTTAACATGTCTATATATATAGTTTTTATGCATATATACATAACGTGTTTCACAATACGTTTGATTTAATTTCATATTCAATATTTTATTAGATATTTTTCAGTATTAGTTTCTCGAGCACAACAAAAACTTATTAGGGATGAAAAAAATTCATTCACTCGAGCATGATTACTATCTATAATACGATTACTATCTAGAACATGATTTTTTAGAGGATTGAAAAAATTCATTCACTCGAGCACTATTCCCTCATTTCTCAATTAATATTTCAAGCATAATTTTTATCATCTTTTATTTCCTTAGTATTAAAAAAAATCCATCGAGCATAATTTCCTCAAGAAATTCTATTTCGTCAGATTTCGTCAGATTTCTTACACTGCTCCTAAGTATTAGATGAATAAGATAAGTAGTGTAAGAAATCCCTTCGAAAGACGTTTCCTGACCCAACTAAGATTAGTTTTGTATTTTTTAGTGTTTTCTATTTTAAATACGACAAGATAAATATTATCATTAATGAAATAATAGTAATATTATTTACAGTTTTTACTCTGTTAACGACTAAAATCTGGGGAAAGGGGTTAAACTACTTTCGAAGTGATTTATTACACTACTCAGGTAATTCAATATTACAACAATGCTTATCGTGTGCTTATTACGACACTTCGAAAAGAAAAGCACTTCCGCAATAATCTTTGGAACTCAGAACCACTTTACTGCTACTTCTAGATTCGACAAACAAGAAGTATACTATGCATACTATTTAATATATAATATTATCAAATTAATATTCATACCGTTTTTCCTACAAAATATTACCTACCACAATTTTTCGGGATGGTTTTAATATAAGACCTACTTCGAAAATAAGGCCTAATGAATAATAAAATAAAATCAATATTTGACATGTTTTTCACAAGTTTGACCCGTTGTGCTGCACGTGCAAATGAGCTATTTTTAGCTTCACCCAGCTGCTGTTCGTTTACATTTTTGTACCAATTCAGTTGAGATTGAGAAGCTAAGTAGTAGGAACGTATGTAGTTGTCGTTGTTTTTAGTATTTCTACTGTTCATTTCTACTGTTTTGTAAGCGTTAAACAGAAGCACGTTTTATTTTAATTATAACTTTAAAACCATTAATATTTGTCCCCCAGGCAAGATGAGTGCAAAAAAAAGTAATTCCGTCGAGTACAAGAAAGGAATCGTCGAAGAATCACAGAATAAAAATCTTACGGCTTTCTGCAAGGAGAAGATCTTGGATCTACGATTGGCTCGTAAATGGTAAGCAGAGTTTGATAATCTCAGCGAGCAGGTGGATGAGAGAAATGTTAAGAAGCTCAAGTTAGGATCAGGTTGGCAACTGTCATTTATAGAACTAGAAGATATCATCTATGATTTAATTGAGAACAAAAGATCAAGACCTTTATCTGTATGCAGAGTAGATATTCAAGATTGGCTATTGCAACAGTGCCACATTTGAATATATCCCCAGAGATATTCAAAGCATCACAAGGTTGGTTGGATAACTTATTTCAGCGATATGAGCTTTCTTTGCGAAGAAAGACAACACTGTTCAAATTAGAAGATATCGATATGATTAAACGTACATTCAAGCACTTTGTTGATACTATCGACTTTTCTCAATTTAATCTCTCCAGGATAATTGCTATGGATGAAACTGTAGTATATATGGGCCAAAAAACAAAAACTACTGTTGAAAACAGAACTGCCTCCTCGATTTACGTTTCTTCAACAGGATATGAAAATTCAAGAATTACCTGTGTTTTGGCAATTCCCGTTGATAGAACGAAAGTCCCACCACTTATAATTGCAAAAGGCAAGAGATACAAAATACAAAAAGTTTCAGGAAGTTATGTTTTTGAAACTGAAAAAGTATAGTCACACTAGCCGTTATTAGACAATGGGTTGATTTAAATCTGCTATCTATTCTTCGAGGTTCTCAAAGAGGTCTGTTGGTGTGGGATTCGGTCAGCGCTCATCGGGCTAAAGACATAAAACAATTTTTGGGCAACAGAAGAATGGATTAAATAATAACTCCCCCTGGAATGACTTTATACTTACAGTCTTTAGATCTTATCATCAACAAACCATTCAAGGATTATTTGAGGATTAAAGTTAATGATTACATAGAACATAGAATGGAGAGAAACCAACGTTGAAACTTCTTTAAGCCAAACCTGACAAAAATCGTGAAATGGGTAAATACTTCATGGAATAAAATTACCGCCAATTCTGTTGTCAATAAAACATACATCGAAAATATATCTATATTAAAGATAAATTAATAGTTACATTTATCTCACAAACGTGAAACTATATTTTATTAAGCTTAGATTAGGTTCTAAGTAGCCAAACTTTCTTTTTAAAACCAATAAAATCTCTGATTTTCTTCCATACTTTCGGAAAGTTTATAAGAAAACAATTTTTTAATAAATTATTTAAAACATATATTTGTACTTCATTTACTAGCGTAGTCCGTAATAACCTCACGATGTGTCAGTGATCTTGTTAAATCATGTTTCAGTGATAATGATAATAATAATGATAATAATAATGATAATAATAATAATAATAATAATAATAATAATAATAATAATAATAATAATAATAACAATAATAATAATATTATTATAAGGACTTTTTTTGTTTTTCACCTCTGATTTCTTTATAAGTGACATAATATTTTCTACAAAGTATGACTATGAATCAGATTTTGCAAAATATATATATATATATATATATATATAAACTTTAAAATCATTTTTGTCGATAGCGGGAATCATTTATATAAATAAAATTTAAATAAATAACAAGGTTAGCCAATTTTCTCAATTTATATTCATCAAATGAAATATGAATATTTCGTTTGAAAACCGGTCCTGATCACTCATTATATAAATATAACTAACTTTAGCTTTCTTCTCCTCTCTAATTGATATTTTCTTTCTTTCAACTGTATTCAACAAATATATTTATTTAAATAAATTTCCAGAATTTTCAAATTCGATTTATCAACATTATAAATTTAATAGATCCGAATAAAAATTTTAAATTATATAAAAATCAGAAATTATTTATTCAAATTTAATAAAAATATTTAAAAATCGAATTTGCATTTCAGAAATATATAAAAACTTTACTATTCTTTTATTAAATTTTGGATTGACGACATTTACCCTAAGTTTGTTTAGATAAACTTTAAAATCATTTTTTGTCGATAGCGGAATCATTTAAATAAATAGAATCTAAATAAACAACAAGGTTGGCAAATTTTTGCAGTTTTTATTCATCAAATGAAATATGAAATATATATATAAATGAATTATTAGTGCAGATTACAAGAAATTTTCGAATCCAATCAAAAATACTTACTAGTATTCGATTATCTTAAAATATCAAAATTTCAAACCTCGAATAATTCTGAAACTTTCTGGGAAGAAATGAGTTTATATACCTGTCTAATTTGGCTTGTCCTTGTGTGTTGGCATTAATATGACAAAACAAAATTTGACCTTGTTACAATTTTTTATAATAAGTAAATTTTGTTTTTATTTTTTTGTTTCGGAAAAATTATGTATTAATTTTCAATTAGAATTTTCTAATTGATTTTATTTTTTATTCAGTTTATTTCAACTTCCTCTTGTGTTTCTATAAATTTGCCGTTCTTTTATCAAATTTTTCTTCATTTTGTGTTATCTTTTCCTTAATCATTTACTCCTTGCCAAAGCTGTAGACGGGTATGAGGAAAATAATTATTAAATTGGTGATTGACTAGGGACTATATAAAGGAGCGTGGTGAAATTCTAAGGATTCAAAAAAAGAACACAAAAATAGTTACAAAATGATTTTTGAAAAACCAATTACTTGATGGCGTTGTTAAAATCATAAAGTGAGGAAGAAAAACAGAGATGATGAGAAGTTTTTTATTAAAACATTAATGAAAAATGTTACTGTTTTAGACTCCTAACGTGTTCTTTAGGATCAAATCGATGAACTCCTAATACTATATAGATTTATTGATACCACAATTTTCATCACAAAATATAGCACTAAGCTTCAAAAATTATAAATAAATTGCAATCAATTATAGTACTGTGCCGTTCATGCCAATAAGGATCAAAGGCTATAAAATGCAATGGTGAAACGATTCTGTCATCACCAAACATAGTGGAAGGTTGGCATAATTTCATCCAATCACTCTTCATGTGCACTCATCCTTCACCCTGAATGATGATTGAAGGGCTGGAGAAAGATAGTCATAAACAAAAGGTAGCATTCATGCAATCAACTTGGTCGAAAGAGTTAGACTTGTTGTTGGTTGGATACGGAAAAACAAATGTGTTATTGTATCTTCGTGCAATTGTCCATTTGTCACACAATTCAAAATTAAACTAAATCATATTAATAAAATATCAAAACTGAGTTATAAACTAAATTTTTTTTGGTTTCTTTACTTTTTATCGTAATTTTTATTTAATTTGTATAAATCATCAGGGGATGATTTGTCCGCGTACCCGAAATTTTTAGAAATAAATTGTTACACAATTTAACATCTACTTCCAGTTTGAGTACACGCTGATGTCTAAGCTAAGTCAAATGCTTTATAACTAGGTTAATGAGTTTAAATTGTTCCTAAAATAGTGAGCAGATACATTGCAATAACATTTATTTATACGTACTTTTTATAATAAATATATACGACCAGTGTCATTTTGTTATTGGAAACTAGATGGTGATTTAATTCATCACATTTCACCTATTGTGTCATAATTGGTTTCAGAAAACTGTATTTGACACTGATCAAAATGACAGATTGATGATGAGGATCATTTGCGTGAAACATTATTTCTATTATTTAAGGTGTTCATTCATTTATTAAAAATTTTCCATCGTTTTTTCGTTATAATAAAATTAAAAAATAGCTCTTTTCATTTTTATTAATTCTAAATGCGCCTAAACAAATTTAGCTCATATAACTTATCGAAAATTTTATTTTTTCCTTTAGAAAATTCTAAGGTGGCAAATGAATTGCAGCCAGCTTACCCAGGTAATATTTTGTAATTGTAACAGACTCGTAGACTGATTCCGAGAACCCGATAGGCGACAACCGCTGTCGTATATTGAAAAATCTCAGACTACAAAGTATCGATTTCAATGAAAAAATATAACAAGACTCAAAAAATGTTTCGAAATTTCAATGTTGAATGTTGACCTTACCCGTTGGTGGTTATCGCGTGGAATCATTATTCAATCCGACGCTTAACGGCATGATTAATGTAAAAATTGTCTGTTTATCAATCGCTGAAATTTGTCATATCGAATTTGGTGTTGGTTCGAAAATGTATTTCAAAGTGAAATATTTTATTCACTTCAAAACAAATTTTCTAACACTATTTCATGAGACAATTGAAAAATTTGCTCCCTCCCCTCCATCCTGATTACCGAAACAACTGAAAGTCGTTCTTAAAAATTATGACTAATAGATTTCAATGAATAATAATAATAATAATAATAATAATAATAATAATAATAAATAATTCCTTATTTGAAATGAAATTGTTGGCAGATATATTTATATATCATTCTCTCGTGTCTGTGATTATCGGATAAATTTTTTGGACATTTTTTATAATAACTTAGATTTTTGAATATTGAATGATTGAAAAAATATTAGAAACCATAAGAAAATTGTGGTAGTGTTTGTGTACGATAAACATCATCAAATATCGTACAGTCAGCACAGATTATTATTTTGACAAAGGTCACAGAAATAGTCTAATATTAGAAGATGCTTGTTTTAACATGCCAGGACAACTTTACAATTTATCAGTAGTATTCACGTGTTAGAGTTGGTGTGCAAACGTATTACTCATATCATCTGCTAGTAGAATGAATTTTTTATTATTATTATCATTATTGGACTGAACAAAGCTGGCTGTTCTAAAAGAAATCTATGACGCATAGGCATCATCAGACATTGTCATCCAGGCAAGTCATGCGATTTCTGTGACTGACAAAACAATTTCAGAAGTTAGATAATTCTAGACAATTTATTAAAATAATATCAAACTGCAATGAGCAACCGATTTGAAATATAGCTCAATTTTTTTTTAATTTTTCAATTCAATTTTCTAAAAATGAGAAATATTTTTTTCTGAAGTGTTTCTTTTCATACTATAATTTTTCACAAATATTCAAAAACAAGGAAATTTTTGCGTCGTTAACAGAGGTCAATCTGACAGTACAAGCTAACAAGTTACACAAATATCTTCCATATGTGGTGTTCAGTTACAACTAATTTTGTCTTTGTTGGAGTATTTGAGATCTGCGAACAAAATGACATGACTAATGTCATGTAACCAGTCATATCGGTAAAAATAGTAACAGACCACTTCTGCAAATTAACAAGGAGAAATCATGTGATTATTAATAAAAACAGCCAATAGAAATAGAGTTACGAATGAATTTTCCTTCCATCGATGCCAGTCTAAGAGTTGCATCACCAGACAAAGAAAAATCAATAATTTATTAACGGAAATGAATAATGAATTAAACATCCATTAATCATTTCGGGAAAATTGTTCTATCATCGTTTTGGAACTGGTTGTCCATTGTTATGTAGTGATTTGTTATAAAATCTCGGAAAAAACATTATACAAGTTTCAACTTGATGACATTCTAAAGCCTACACTAGCACCACTAGTATCGCTGAAATACAAATTGCATGTGTCAACGTGCAGCTGCTGAAACCTCCATCATTCCATGTGTATTTAGTAATGATGACACGTCATATCAAATGATAATATTAGGTAATTATGCTTCAGATTTGTTAATATAATAAATTATTTATTCAAATGACTCTCAAATAGCATACGAAATTTCAAACCAAGACAAATTAAGATAAACTCATTTATTTAAATAAAATAATTGCTACAACAATAATTCAAATAATAGGGCTAAAAAATCAATTACAAAACTTGAACCAGCAATGCAACATGGATAATATAAATTATCATTTTGAAAATAGTCGATAAATGATCCTGGAGCTAAGCAGCAAGAAATATTCTAACAAGTAACAGGAACACAAAAATTAATTGGTACTCTAGTGATTTAGACTCTCATATTACAGCTGGTTTACTTTTCTCGTTTTCTTACGGTAGTTTGGCGGCCAGAAAAAACAATACAATTAACATAATAATAATAATAATTTCAAACTACCTACAGAAACAGTTATTTATCAAAACTGAAAATGTACAAAAATATTAGAAAAATAAAAACTGCCAATAATAGTAACAACAGAATTACATACAAATTTCACTCGAATGTTATTGTTGTTATTATTCATTTTCAAATTCAAAATAATGTTCACCATCAAATTCTATTTCTCTATATATTTCTTCAAAGCCAAATATATTATGTCATCAAGCTTAAATAGAAATAATCTGCGATTTGCATTGTATTATCTGGATAAATAAGATTAACCACTGATTGTTGATGATAACTCGAAGGGAAAAAAATCAAAAACATCTATCTACATACACACACACGAGCCAAGCTTAACTTGTTTATAACATAAAATGTTTATCGATGGTACACCGTTGTACCGGATACCGCAACTGCTGCTATGTGATGGATATAATGAAATCAGAAAATATTTTGTGACATCTTACAATATGAATTCGATAAACAAATTAAACACAACTAGAACAATTATTCCACTTATGTTGAACCCAGCAAAGAAATCAATGCGCAAATATTCTTTTAGAAAAATATAATAATAATAACAATAGTAATAACAATAAAAAAGAACATCAAACTATACACGAATCTTACATTTATAAAATTTACCAAACAAATATAGATATATGTTTGAAACTGCAAGCACCAACGGTTGCACATTATCCATCAATAGAGGAGTAAATGCCAATTAACAAATGATAAGCAATGTGGTTATATATAATATGTATAGTACAATTACACGCAGATTGAAACCAAGGTAAATGCAGACGGATATCTAAATAAATATATAGAAAGAGAACATTTGCACATTCATCAAACAACAGCAATAATCAATATAATTAATTTAATAATAATAATTCAAATCATTACAAACGGAAAAAATTATTCTCAATAACTCAGAATAAAAACATTTTCAAACAGAGAAAAAATGTAATACAACTCTTGTAGTTTCTGCCATCACCAAATAATCAATAATAATAAAATATATAAACTTGTGCTCAAACAAGAGTAAAATCGTGAATTGATAGTTCATGAGGCTGATATATTTATAAATAGTCCCCAAATAACTCTCATCACCACGGTAACACAATCAAATAATAATAGCAATATATATACATAAACTAATCGAGTAGACATCTAGTAACGCAATCGAACCGAATAGCACGCGCAATATAAAAGTGAAAACACAGGAATAATAATAATAACGGTAAACAAGGGGAACAACGGTACACACATAGAGAGGAAACAAAAATCAATAAATAGTACAAGGACATCAATATATTTCTATAAATCATCAACTCTAATGTCGGTAGAATATTTGTTCTGGATTAATTTAACTCTTGATTAATTAATTAAATTTCAATTTATAAATCTTCTCTTTCATCGCTATTACTAGCGGCCGAGTTGCGTTTCCGTCCGTCCCCGATCGTGCCGAACATCGATTCGGGAGGCGGTGCAATTGTCCGATTGGATTGTCGTAGGAGGACGCCAGCAGCCGTGGCAACGGGTGCTGATGAGACTTGCTGCTGCTGCTGATGGTGATGATTATCGATACCTCCATTACTACCGCCATTGTTGTTATCAAGTTTCGATGCCCAGGACGCGACGGAATCGTGATTCGAATCACTAGGACAATTCTTCCAGAGATATTTCACATTGCCGAATCGGGTGTCGTCGGCATAGTTTTGGTGGTTGCAACAGCCTCCAACACCGTTGCTGCTATTGTTGGGGTTCCCATTCGAATAGAAACCGGGTTTCGATGCGGCCCAGGAATCCGAGTTGTTGCCGTTGACAAGGTGATGATTACTGTTGTTATTATTGCAATTGGGCGGCGGGGAATCGGCCGAAAGGTGGTCGAGAATGTAGTTGTTATCTGACAGGAACAACTGTTGGTTACTGTCGCGATTGGAAGGCGGAGAATAGACGCTTGGATAATACGAATCGTAGAAGGCGCTGTCATTGCTAGGGTAATAGTGATTGCTGCCCGCTGTCGCGCGGTGATGGGAATCTCCACCGGACATCGACGGCTGCATATTTGAGTATTGTGGTGGATAAAATACAGGAGTATCTTTGAATACGTTGAGTCGGTTGCGAACTTGAGCATCAGTTGATGACGAGTAACAGTCGGAAATGCTGTTACGGTTCCAGCTGTCCTCGGGCATCATTTTGAACGGGGTAGAATTGAGAGAATGGAAGCCTGATGATGATTGCTGCTTATTGGTGTCATGGAGAGACGACATAGAGAACTGGGGAGACATGCCAGTGCTCGTTGGAGGCGGCATGACGAGACCGTCAATATTCGTTCCTTCCGTTGAGCTGGTCGATGGGGTGATTTTCGCTTTCGATGACCGCAAGATTCGATCAATGATTTCTTTGGCATCTCCGTCGTCCATGCGAGACACTTCGGGCCAAATCCATTCGGGGCTGCAAGTATTCGGGGTGCAGTTGCCCTCGTCACTCGACGGAGTGGAATTGCGGGGCTGCTGATCCCAAACTCGCATTACAAGATGGGCTATTAATTGCTTGGCCCGATGGATTTGCAGCCAAGCGGTTTCTTCACTGTTCACAGTTCCATTCTCATAAACTGATATCTCAAAATCTGCCGTGTCTCCAGGAGCACGCAACTCATCCTTCGGGGGACTTTTAATCTCAGTTCCAGTTTCTTTCTGTACTGTCGTGATGATCGATCCTTGCGTACCAATAACCTTGCCAACCAGTCGCTGCGGTACCCCAATTGTTGCCGTTGCCAATGGCGTTCGGTTGCCGAGCATAGGAGGACTACGAGGTCGCTCTCCCATTAAACCGGCGATGTTACCGAGTTTATTGCGAGTTATTTGATCGGCTAATTGCTGGATAATCTGGCCGACTTTAATTGCAGTTTCTGGAACTGCTTCGATCAGGAAAACGTGATCCTCTTTCTCGTTCGGAGTGGCGATCAATGCGCCTGTTGTTTGGCGGATCGTTTTGATTTTTTTGCCTGAAAATTATCATTATTTGAATATAATAATTAATAATTATGAAAACAGGTAAATATTAACAACTCAAATCGAGTGTTATAGAAAGCACGGATCCAAAAAAAGTATCCAACCAATGAAAATTCGATCCAAATTAAAGAAGAGAAAACGCGGAAGATAAAACAGAAAATCGAATAAACAGCAAATAACTACTAACCTTCTTTTCCCACGATTTCTGAGACATGCTCCTTACTGGGAACGCGAACACCCAGTACCAAATATTGCTTTTGGGTTAAATGAGACCCTGAGCTGCCGTGTTTGTGTTTGAAGAAGTTAGAAATCCGGCTACTATTGCTATTTTTCATTGTCGCAGAACGATTAAGCACTTCATCTAAATCTTGCCCGACAAGAAATCCCATTTTCGACGCCATTGATTGATATTCAATTAATTCCACGGGACTTTGTCTGCTCATTGAGTACGAATTTACTGGATTTGAGCTGGGAGAATTCTGAGGGAACAACTGCATTATTGGAGCGTTTAATCTCATCATGTCCATTTCTCGACCTAATCGGTTTGAAACGGGAAGTGGTGTATTTGATGTCGACTGTGAAAAGTGACGCGGAGTAACCCGATTATCATAAGGAGAATTATGTGCACTGTTTGATCGGCTTATATTACAATTAGGTTTGATATTCATGGCTTGAAGTCTCGAAGATAAGATATAATCAAAATCTTTGTTGTGATCTAATTGGGACATGTCATTCGAAATGGAATTACTGTTGGAATGGTGGTGTAGGGAATCTACTTCAGAAATAGAATACATCTTAGAATCTTGATTTAAACTTTGCATAAAATGACTGGTTTGGTTATAAAATTGATTATACATTTCTGGTTTAGGGATATAATTTTCGTGATATCCGATTTGAGATGAGAATTCATTCATTGAATTATCTGATAAATTAAATCGAAGGCCTTGATTTGGTGTTTGGTTGAACGAAGCACTTAACATCGGATGAATACTAACAAAATTGTCTAAAATTAAATAACAATAATCATCGATTTTTTATAATAAAATGCACATTATAAGTATTTTAAACTTTGATAACAAACAACCAATCAGAATCAGGGTAGCCATTAGTTAATAATTTTCCATTGGCTTATTGACACAAGGCCAATTGTGAATGAAATTTGTATAACATGAGTCAGGTAGGTTAATCTATCACTAGTGTCAAGTAATTCAAAGTGTGTGTACTTTCGTGTGTACAAAATATCCAATACAGGATATATGCAACAAAGAAAATAAATAATATCATGAGTAATATCTTTGTTTCTAAAATAAAAATGCCAATATATCCTTAAATTTTAATAATCAAAAGTATCAATAATCAAAAAACTAAAATTCTAATCTAAATACTAATCATACTAATAGTAAAATTATTAACAGTTAATAATTTACAAACTTTCAATTTCCCTATTAAAATTAATTTATCTATTAATGGCTACCCTACTTTAATTTAATAACATCATTGATAGTTTGTTATCATTACATAAATCAAGTAATATCATAATAGTGTAATTAAATGAAAAGAATAAAATCTATTAAGTATATTTTTATAAAATCGTGTTAAATAAAATATTATTAATAACTTTAAATGAATAAATGAAAGTATGATTGAAAACGCATTCCAGCACTGAAATTTTAAAACATTTAAACAAATATGAATGTGTTTATTTAAACAGCTATAAAATCTTTATAATTACACGATGTTGGTAGTAAAGAGCTTTAACATTAACTTTTAATAAAAATCACGTATTTAGTTAAAAATTTTAATATTCAATTTAATAAAAATAATAATTTGCTTACCTTTTAAAAATAGATATCCAAATTTAATAAAAAGTGGTGAAATCAAGTAACTAAACTTCAAGAAAGAAAAATTATTTTAAATTATGGAAATTTTAAAATTTATAAACAAAATAAAAAAAATAATGCACTAGATGCTGTAATAGAATTTTAGCTATGACGCATTAAGCAATTATCCTCATTGGTTATTTGTTTGAACACGTTTGTTTCATGTGCCAATCAGTTGGAGGTTTATGCCAACTTGGTTGTTAATTTGGAAAGATGTTATCAGTGTATGTAACGCAATGCGGTAAATGATGAGAAATGTGTATTTTATAACTTGTTTTTGGATCATATCAAATTTCAATTGAAACAAAATAAATTTTTTAAAAAAATTATTCATTATTTATTCTCGATATTTTATTTACAAAAAAACGTTCTATCACCCTGCTGATCGTTTTAAAAGAAAAATATTCCAATTGATTTTTTGACACAACGAATAATGTTGATCCGTCACGATCTCTGGCACTTGATTTGCCAAATATTTCAATTTGAGGACTGGTTTTGATTTTTCTTGCATTTTCGTTTCCAGCTTAATTCTAGTTTTAAGAAAAATACTATATTAAAATAAAATTAAGTAAACAAATAGTCAAAAACTGGATTGAAATATATTTAATAAACTACATGAATATACAAGGACAAAAAATAATGAGAAAAATAAAATTATTCGCTGATTAAGAATAAGATCAACTTCTAGCCAATATGTATATAAATATATACACAATATAAATAGCACAATTTTAAGATAAGAACTCTCTCTTATATTACAGATTCTTTTTCACAGATTTTTTGATCAAGTGCCTTGACAATTCCATTAGAACTCAGATAAATATTTCCCGTCAGATCCTCACTTTCAAGTTCGTAATAATTGATGTATTGATCGTTTGGATCAATTTGAGTATCAGTTAAATGAGTGTATTTCTCATCATTTTGTATCCTGGAAAATAAATGAACAAAAATTGAACTATATTTTTCAATAGAATTTGCCAATTACATACTCACTATACACAGATCCAGCACTCGGTGAACGAATGATCTTTGATCGGTTTCTGTAATATAACAGAGACAACAGTCCGATAATGAATATCAAACACATGACAGTGACAAGGAGCACTATGATCGTATTTTGCATAAACCTCGCCGTAGAACTCTGTCAATAGAAAAAACTAGAAATTCATTTTTATTGCGTAATATTGATTAAACAGTTTTATGTCATAATCAAGTATTTGATAAGGTTAATTGTTATTTTTAATTCCTTTTTATGGTGGCGCAACTAATATTTGGGTTACACAACTGATCAACACACAATTTTAATCATCGTGCCCGTAGGATGAATACACGTGATATGGCGATGATAATTAATATTTGATACGTCCGATTTCGGTAGGGTAAGATGAGATTAATTTCATTTATTATTAATCCACCGAGAAATCTGATTAGTATTTCTCATACAAAATCACACCACAATCACAAAGTTTATCACGATGGTTTTTGGGTCATTTAAATATGTCAAGTGATCAAATCCAGACAAACACAATCAGTTTATTTATGCCTTTGACATTGTATATTTTCATTGTGTCAATGGATTATATATATATATATTTGGGTACTCGCATGACAGATGTGAATTGACGATGATTATTTGACAATGATCATGACACGGATGCACGTCACCGAATTGTCACACTGGAACGTACACAGATAAGAAGTCACAGAATTCAAATTTTCTCTACCCCACGCAGTTACTCATAGGGTTAACGCCTACTATTGTTTTGTTGATTGATTCCGCATCCAACCCGATAACTCACAAATTGATTTTTACAGTTAAAATAAAATTTTCCGAAGTATAGACAAAGAATATCTATAAGAATTAATCATAATGACATTGGCAGCATCAATTTCATATCTAATGACACAATGTATAGGGATATTTAACACTCAGAATTGTTTTGGTAGAAAAATCTATCTAAAATAATACAATAAAAGTCAATAATAAAAGGCAAATTCAAATAATTTCACAAAAAGTTTATATAGAAATGAAAGCCTATAAGGGAATTAATTTCAAAGAAAGAAAGTGCAGGCCAGTAAACAAAAGCTTTTGATAAGACAAGAAAACAATCATCCGTTGAAATTTCTGACTGGTTTTGTTATTAAGTCCCTATAAATCTATTCAGAAAATTATACAATCACTATCCTTGGAGTAAACGGCAGAGTCGAATTATCAAAACCATACAAAATTTAGGAAAAGTTTTAGCTCATCTTAAGATATGTTTTCATAAATTTCGAGTTGGAATAATAACTCAACACAATCAAAACAGCTCAAATTTTCACCGATACAATCGACTTTTGTTTGATAGTAGGGACAGGTGGAAACCACATTAAGCAACACAAATAAACGAATCTGATTAAACTTCAATAAAATCTTCTCTCGGTTTTCCCGCTTCAATAAGAACGCTAACTCTTCAAAATCTTTCTAATTTTTCTACCACTTTTTATGACGGTTTGACTGAGTTTTTAATTTCTTTAATAAGACAGGTGTCGGTAATATTTTCAAAGACACTTGCCAGAATTTCTTTTTTTAATAATTATTTTTTTTGTATGCCAAGCAACTATTTTGGATAGAAATACAACCAATAGGTATACATCTATGAAAACATAGATATAAAAATTCTGGTCAAAATATTATTTTTAAATATTTTTGATTTTTTGGCTTTAAAGTTAAACTAAAAGCATATTCTTATGTCATAAGTTATCTTCCCCCTATTATAAGACTATTCTTTTATCAATTAAATTCCAAATCATATTACTTGCGAAAATATTATATCAAATATTAATACTCTGGTTTCAGCATATCAGTCTGACATTCTGCCTGTTAAGCTTGGGGATTTCGCTTTTAATTAAATTTATTGGTTTTAGCTTTTATTTGTATTTTTTTCTTATTTTATATTACAATATTTGAATTTGTCTCATCATTTGCCACCAGCTCGTAACTGTTTCTCCGAAAAACATTAATTACATATAATTTTTAAAACAATTTTTACACTTCATTTAATTTTTTGCTTTGTTGTGTTATTTTCATAAATAAACCAAGGCTGCTTCAACCTTAATTATACATAACCCAAACATATGTAATTCTTTAACATTTTACAAAATAATAATTACAGTTATGTTAATATTGCAAAGTTAACCGAGTCTCCCCTATATGAATCTTTCTATTAACCGGTTTTATTATACAATTTTTTGTTTAAAATTACAGTCGTAATGATAAAAGAAATGGATACAAAAGAATAAACCGCCTTTAAAGATAATGTCAGAAGTATAAGTAAAGACTCAATAGATTTTGAATATTTTTATTCTAAAAGTGAATGAACGAACTTTTAATGAACAAGAAAATTAGAAAAGCCAGACAGATGTATGAATAAACTATTAGTAATACCGTTCTGTGATGAAGAATATTAAGATGTACTCGGTGATATAAAAGGAAATCATGGTAGGAAAGGTGCAAAAGTTTATGTTGAAATTTAAAGTTGAATTGAATAGAGTTGTTCAAGGCGAATAATTTAAAATATTAAGAAAAGAATGAAGGAATTATGTTTATATATATATATATATATATATATATATAAACAATGAAATGAAATGTCCACTAAAAACTAAAATTATGTACTTACAATTTTCAATTTATAGTAAAATTTGCAAATATGACGTTTGTACTAGAAATGTTTATTGTAATTCAACATTATAGACTTTATCACAACCTAATTTCCCCGTGTGTTCCGTTGAACTTATTTGAACAACATTAAATAATAATCAAATAATAGTAAAATTTATTTGATTTCGATATTTTATTTTACACCTTTACTCGTTACTGTTTTTTCTGCACTCCTGGTATTTATTACGTCTTTTAATAATGGAAAAATTCGAAGAGTAAAGTTTATTTTTTATCACACAATTTAATAAAACAAAGTTCAAGAAGATTCAATATATATGTGCGCTCAGCAAAGATTTTACTCATTCAACACACTATAAGCCATCTTATAGTGCCTAGCGCATAAGATAAGGGGCCGTCCATAAATGACGTCACACACCTAGAGAGTCATACATTTGTGACGAGGGGGGGGTGTTTAAGAACTGTGAAGTCACATCTTAAATTTTGTATTTTTCAGCAGAATTTTTAACTAATTTCAGATTTACAGGGCCTCCTTTTTAAAACATGTTTTCTAATACGATATTAGTGAAGTATTACACTAAATACATACTACGACGACAATAAATTGATTTTAAATATGTTCATTTTTAAGTTTGGAATACAACTTTTAAGGGAGGACCAAAGATTTGTGGAGTAATATTTGAAGGGGAGTTTACCGTTTTGGGACGACGTGTGGCGAGGGTGTAAAAAATCCGCCAAATTCGCGTGACGTCATTTATGGACGGCCCTAAATCTCGATTTTAAGAGGATTTTTTTTAATTTTAAGGATCTTCTCTATGCCAGTTTATGTTATATTAATTTTATAGTCTGGATGGGTCATAAACAATTAATTGACATATAATCAATATTTATTTAAAATTTATATTCAATATTTAATAATAATTACAATATAAAATTATCGTAATCAAATTAAATAGAAAAACTATTGTTGGGGTTAGATTGTTTTCAAAAAAAAATTAAAATCAATATTTTCCGGGGGAAATGGGTATATGTCGATGCCAATTGACGAGACGAGTACGAAAATACAAATTAATTAATTAAAATGTAGAAAACAAATAAATTAAATTAGGGAAAAAAATCTATATAAGGGAGTCTCAAATCAACAACGGGGTCACAAATAGTTAGAAAAATTGCGAGTAAAAGAAAAGTTGAAAAAGATTCGTGAGATCGGAAAAGAAAACTAATCAGACTTGTTAAGGATATTTTAATAGTTAATTGAAAAGGCGGCTTCCCGTGGGATTCCTACCGATATTATAAAAATAACCTTTGAATCGTTGTGAAATTGTTGGTATCGTATAAAAGTTTTCCTGTGTTGAGTTATTCCAGTATCATTTGAAAAGCACGTGGAGTCAGAGCAAACAGTTCCTACTGAACCAAATAAAATGAAAACTCAACACTATTAAATGAAAACCGAACACCAATAAATGTCAAGGTCACACTAATACATGAAAAACCACATAATAAACATAAAATTATCGAGTTTTAAATCAAGAATCTCAACCCTATTGCGATTTCCATTTACCGATTAATCTGGATTGTCCTGTTTTCAGAGATGTTTTCGAGTGTCCCCAAAAAAATTCTCGGGGACGGCCAAACGTCCCGATTTATATTTATTATAAAAATCAAAATTAAATTTATGAAATGCATAATTAAATAATTGTTGACCGGCCAAAAATTAAAAATCTGAACGTACCCTGCT
Organism: Schmidtea mediterranea; assembly: GCA_022537955.1. Classification (NCBI taxonomy): domain Eukaryota; kingdom Metazoa; phylum Platyhelminthes; order Tricladida; family Dugesiidae; genus Schmidtea; species Schmidtea mediterranea. The sequence continues at coordinate 45,243,321 of CM039681.1, forward strand.
CAAATACGGTACATTTTAGATGCCGACAAGTGGTAACACTCTTTTTAATCAGCTAACAAAGGTCCAAGAAATTGTTGAAGAAGAAATAACTAATGATTTGGAATGGCACAACAAAATAGCTTCTGATAAGTGGTTATGCGTGTTTTCAAAAATGTCTAAGGAATTTCCTGAACAATATATTGATATATTTCGTATGTAAGAATATTTATATTCTCTACCCGGAAAGAATTTTTTCACTTAATGCCAATGTGGAAAGAATTTTTTCGCTTATGTCAATTCGGTGGACGGATGAACGGAGCAGACTTTTACCAGAAACAGTAGAAGCTATTTTACAGTGCTTGGCAAATTTAGATCAAAATTGCAGCGAAATGTACCATTATATTTAAAAAAATAAAGATATTTTAAAAACTGCTAAAAGTAACAATAAATACTGACTTTGTACACTAACAAGCTTTAGTATTCAATACTAATAATATTTATTTTTTAATTTATTATTTATTTATTAGCTTAACTGAATTTTTATATAAAGTTAATGAAATGAATGTCAATTTTTGTGTTCCTATTAAATTTAGTTTATTTTTAAAAGCTTAATAAATTAATACATAGAAAATAAAAATTGTTTTTGTACTGTCCCGATTTGAGTTTTGAAAATTCTGGTAAGCCTATTTCCATTACATAAGTCTTTAATTGTTTTGTTGGCATATGCATTTCACATGACACAATCGAAATTCAAGTATGTGGTCCTTTTAAACATTTCTTGGCTAGTGAGATTATATTAATTACCGTAAATTCTCGAGTATAATTTGCACTCTTACTTTTCGGTTTTAAAATCACCCTTACACAGGTGCGACTTGTGCACTGGGATTTACCGTTTGTATGATTTTTTTAAATAATCGTTCTCTAAATGAACTCCACACTATCCTATATTACTTAAGTAATTAAAGGTTTAGAAAATGAAAATTTTCGACGATGAAATAAAGTAGTCCTTATTAATTTACATAAGAAAATAAAATTGAATAAAAATTTTGATCCTTTTATTTAAATTATCTGCCTTTTGATTGGATCACGATTTAATATTCTTAAGTACTATTTAATATTTGAAATTATTTTTGTAAATTGATGCTGCTACTATCAGGAAACCATCGATTTACATTAACTATATTTTCTGCATACAAATTCAATAGTAATGCCGCTTTCAAGTGATTTTAAAACCAAAAACTGTAGATTAAATATTAAATATACTTAGGGAATTTTGCTTTAACACTTTAAAATTTATTTATTTATTTATATATATATATATATATATATATATATATATATATATATATATATATATATATATATATATATAATTATGGTTGATAATAACTTTAAAAAAACCTTTATGAAGTACGCTGGATCTATTCCTTTGACACTGAAGACGGGCGGTTTCTCACAATTGACACCCCAATGATTGTTCAAACAAATACAATCATATGATCCGAAGACATTGACACAGTTAGCATCATTTTTGCATGGAGAATTTTTGCACTCATTGAAATCGTGTTGACAAGTTTCACCTGTGAAATTCCGAGGACAAACACAAACCGTTTTCCTACTGACCTCATTCGAATCTATCGGATGGAGAACACACAAGCCCCCATTCAAGCAGGGACTCGAACCACAAGGTCGTTTTGAGGTTTGACAATATTGACCTGCATATTTTCAATTAATTACTGTTTATCCATTTCAATAATATCGGATTGAGATTCTGTTCAAGTTATGGAGGTGATTTTGTGAGTTTAATTAATATTATTCATTTTTTCATGAATTTTTATTTATTTTCAAAGAGAATTTTTTTTATTGAATTAAAAATAATCGTTTTAATATTCGATTTTAAAATATGATTAAACATATATTCTAAATATCATATTATGATTAAAATAACAATTCTCCTCTCGGTTTTTTGTTAATTCATAGCCAATATGGACTGTAATTATACAATATATTGTATTTTTGCATTTTTCGCAATGTACCTAAAATCCGTATTAAATAAAAAACAAAACATTGATCTGTAAGAAATTGAAATAAACAGAAATGTAAATTGTTAAGGTTTAATTTTGTTCATAGCATGTTGGATTGAAATAATCACTTGGCCAACTAATTTAATTTATTGATATCAGATTTAATTTCAGTTTATCTAATCTAATTTATCGAAATCAGAATTAATTTAAATCGGTCTAATTTAATTAATAATCCACAAAAATAATTTTAAAAAGTCTAATTTAATCGATAAAACTCAGAAATTATTTATCAGAGGCCGTTTATACTTAAAAATAATATAACAATAAAAAAATACAAAATGACTGAAAATAATACTGAAAAAAGTAGTCCATCCTTGCTATTATCAAAGGGTATTGATGATACTCTGGATGATGCATCTGATATTGTTAGTTTAGATGAAATAGAAATATTTGATGGTAAAAAAATTTAATTAGATTGTTATAAAAAATAATCCTGATATATATCATTAAAACAAAAAAACTTCTTAATAATATATGTAGAGAATCTAATAAAATGTAACTAATATCCTGAGCAATGTCATTATTCAATTTCGACCAATCACAAATATCAAAAAATTTATATATTTATAAATACATCTTACAGCCTCTCCTTGAAATAATTTATCTTTAATTCTTATCCATTCAATATATTCAATATCCGTTGACAGTTTTATCACGAGGCTTCTATCGTGTTTTTTCTCTATTATTTATCCAGGACCATCATTACGATATCACTGACATAAAATTTTGGATTGCCTTAAAACTTATTAATATATACGATATTTTTATTATATTCTTTGTATTTTAATTCTTCTCTGTCTCTATTTATTTTCCAAACTCAAGCCCTTGTTGTCGTTCAACTACATTCCTTCTACTGGGACCCTACTGGATTAAATCCTGTTGTGCTTTGAAATGTTGAAATAAACATAAACAACAGTTGTGTTAGTAATTCTACCGGGTTTTATAATGTTTTTCTTTTAAAGAAATTTCAATGGCATCTCACATAGTTCTAAATTGTCTTTCAATGGCCCAATTTTGAAAAAGACTTGAATACATTATTTCAATTCGATGAACATTCATTAAATATGTTATTAAGTTAAATAACAACAGGTTAAAGATCAAGAAGAAAATAGATTTTAATGATAATAAATATATATTTCCTTTTACTGTTAAAAATTCAAAGACTAATTTGTTATTTTTAATTTAATTGAGTTATTTTTGAAATATAACTGATCAATATAATTTTTATTAGAATGAATATTTTAACTTTGCCTCTTACTGATAAAGGAGCCATTATTGCCAGTAAGGCGATTTTGTCAAAAAAAATCATGGAATGAAGATCCATTTTAGCTCGGGTTTTTGGCGAGATTTAAAGATCAATTTGTTGAAAGCAAATCAATACGAGGTTGGAATTTTTTTCATTAATATCCATTTGCTTCATCTTCTGTTGCGGCATGGATAATAAGTCGATCAAGCTTTGTGAGGATCAGCTATACATCTATAAGTAAGGACTCAATTGTCGACTGTAATAATTACAAGTCTGTTAAATACTGAAAGAATCCTGATTTGAACACTTCAGAAGTAAATCATCTTTACAACTTCATTAATCAGCACAACGTCGTATTTCACTTACTTTGTTGATATTATAAGAAAAAAAAAATTTTTGGCAGTCAATTCTTTTTAAAAATAGATTATTAGTTGAAATGTCTTTATAATAAATTAAGTTAAAATAGTATGTTTTAGGTATTTGCCAAAAAACAATGCTACAACGATTCTGTTGACAAATAGTAATCTTTGTTTGATAATTGAATATTTTTAATGATGTTCAAAATCATAGGAACAATTTCCACCCCCTCGAACTGTAAATGTTGATTAAACTCGTCAACTATTTTATGTTCAATGTGAATTTGTTTATTACGCCATAAAACCACTCTCATCATTTATTACATGTACAAACCAAATATTTCTCACGTCACTCAACATTGGAATTGTTAACCAATCAAAAACGTGTGAACTTACCCAGAATCTCAAGAGGCCCTTATAATTCGCAAATAGAAATAACGCATACCCTCTAGTGAATCAGGACAGATACAATTGACAACGGATTCGTTCATTGAGCATGATGCGCTACCGTGACAAGGATTATCTAATACGCACATGTCTCTCTGTGTACAATTTGTTCCGGTCCAACCTGAAAGTCAATTTTCCAATGAATCACACCATAGCAATTGACGCGTTGATAAACTACTAACCAATCAAACAATACTTTTGACCGCTGTTTTTGTCACAGGCATAAAATCCAGTTTTCATTGAAAATGACGGCTTGCAATACTGACTACACCCGGGACCGTAATAGAATTCCTTACAGCGGCCATAGACTTTGAAAACCATCTCAGAATTGACAGAACTAAGAACGATTTTATTCAAACCCCTGAGGTCTTCATCGTGTCCAATTATTGGCAGCTGAATTACGTGCTGCATCTGACTGATCAATTGTTGACCAGAAATGTCATCGTCAGTAATGTTTATCACAATTTTTAGGTTTTCCTATCCAAACCGAGCAAAATTTAATCACGCAAAATTATTAACATTAAATTTGATTGGTTTGTTATTAATTTGAAATAACATATTTCCCAGCCTCTTAAAGGATGAATTTTATATAAAACAAAAATACGTTTTTTAACTTGGGTTTTATTATTAATTCCAGCTGATTTCAAACTCGCTATTATATTAAGTCAACTCAAAAGTTGTAAGTATAAAGGTTCTAGACTAATTTAAGTTCTATTTATATTTAGGACATTCATTATTCGAAGATGAAGTGAGCTTACTATGATTATTCTTTGTTTGCCACACCCCTCTAAATTTAAAAATTTTTGATAACCACTGATAATTTCAAATCGACTATATTAGGAAATTAAGCAATTTAAGTCAGAATTATTCAAAAATTAAAAATTAAACTAATACAAAAATTAATTGTCAACATAATTTATAAAAAAATATTATTGCACAATCTAAAATCTACATAAATATGTAATAATTATAAGATATTAGGCAATAAATGTATCAAATGAAACTCACTGGCATTGAAGTAAGTGTAAAATTAAACGGATTTGGAATAAATCCGATTGATGAATCAAAACGAACATTTAATGTGTTATGATAAATATTATTCAATGTAGATATAGAGCCAACATTGCAAGGAAAACTACTTTGAAATTATATTAAAATTTGTCTTCGTAATAAAATTATTTATCTAACTTTGGATTTTTATTTTCAACATCTTTCAAACATATTTCAAACACTAAGTCACACTTATCTTGGACAAATTGATTAAACCAAGAATCACATTCAACACCATTATCTGTCTTTCCTGATGGATTGACATATGATACAAGGTAGACAAATACGCTTCCTGGTCCATTTGCTTTTGATTGAATGATAAGCTAGTATAAAACAATTCAATTAAATAAACATAAACAAGATTAAAATTAATTTTTCTAGAAATTTAATATACCTTGAAAAGAAAAGCAATCAATATAAATCTCATCAAAAAACTAGAAATAGGGAAAAATTAGATAAAGTTTTGAAAAAATAAAAACAATTAATCAGTTTTTTAAAAAGTTTTTAAATAATACATCTACTTTTAATACAGCTTGATTCATTAAAACAATATTTAATAATAATCGTCAAAAATAATTTGTTTTGTTTATAAAACACTTTTGAGGCATACGTGATTAAAAGGTTTCCAAAATAGTTTTATGTAGCACTCAAAACTTTTAAGAATGATTTTAATTAGAAAGAGGTTTTTCTATTGTTATAATACACTTGTTGAACAAAAACATTGTGCGTGTCAAGACTAAATGCAGATGTTGGGCGAAAACAAAGATAGTTTTAACTTGTTTATCCAGCACGAACTCTTAAACTAAATATTGGTGGGTTTCTGGGTTTTGATATTTTGAAACTATATGGTTGTTACCCAGACAACTCCATACAAATATTTCCTTTGCTTACCACTCGGCACCCGTTGCGAAGCAACGTTGGAACTGTGTTCGAGTGGGTAGATCGTCCGCAAAAAGTGAGCGTTATTGCTAATACTATAATTGACCGAACGATCTCTGGGTCCAACGAGCTGTCGATAGAAGACCTGTGCTCGCTTTTGATTCTTAGGTTCCATTATTCTCCTATCTCTTTCAAATGTTAACCTATACTCTCATATCATTTATCTTTATGTCCATTCGCTTAGTCCTTCTTATTATTGTCCATGTTGATGATTTTTTATGGTCTGTAAACCCTTGGTTATGTTAAGTAAACACAGTACATCTCTTACCCTTATCCCTATTATAACTACAATGTTCCCTATTTTTATTACTAGCATCATCATTGTTACTATTGTTGGGCCAGCACACCAATAGCCTTGAGAATTGTTTAAATGCATCAGTAATAGAGCACGAAAACCCAGCACCAAGATAACTTAAAATACAATATACAACACCAATTAAACACTTTAAAATCTGAGAGAATATAAATAAATATAAAATCAAAAACATAAAAATAAAATTAAAATAATAACAAAATGCACCAAGATTCGCACGATACCTACACAAATATAACAAGAAAACACAACAAATTCGACAAAAATTGGAAAAATTAATAAAAGTTCATTAAAATGAAATTTAAATCGAAAAATTTGAATTAGTAATAATTCAATAAAAATTCGAAATAAAAAATTATAAAAATAAATCAAAAAATAATAAAATTAAAGAATAGAATTTACTAGAAAATAACAAGGTCGAATTTTGTTTAACTGCACCAAATTTCACACGCGAGAAAAATAGGTATAAATACCGATGTGTTTTCACAAATTTTCAGTCTTATTTTTCGGAGGAAAATTTCATTGCAGAGCTGTGTGGTTGGTTGTATGGCTGGTTGAGAGCCGTGCATTCAGGCAATTAACACGGGTGAGTGTTTTGCCTGAACACGATCACTCTCAACTGGTGCAATATTATTAGTTGATTTTTTCGAAGAGAATTGATGGGTAATTTTTCAATTGAATTTATGTATGACTTTTCAGATCGAATTGATGGATGATTTTGTTTATGGATAATTTTGTTTTTCCAATTGAATTTATGGATGATTTTTTGAATCAAATTTGTGGGTAATTTTTCAATTGAATTTATGGAATGATTTTTCAGATTAAATTTGTGGATAATTTTGTTGTTCTAATTGAATTTATAGATGATTTATCGAATTAAATTTATGGGATTTTCGAAGTAAATTTTATGGAATGGATACAATGAATTTCAAATGTATGTAGCCGATGTAATATGCTGAATAAATATTTTATATCTACAGCCTTAGTGCAGCGAAACTTTTATTCCAAATGCTATGGTAAATTATTATTTGTTATTCCTTTTCCGGCCCACAGCCAACACAACGCAAGAAAGCAAAATCTACATAGTACAGATTTGTGTAAGAGCGTGGAAAATCGCCAATGATATGTACCCGTGAAGGCTCAGCGTGCGGAACGCAGGAGTTGGAACGTCAATATTATCCGTACATAGGGGAAATTGGAGGGTAAATGAGTAGTTTATTGGCTGCTCCTTCACCATCCGTTTCCTGTAAAATTGACATAAATTTTTAACAACAATCGGCTCAAAATCTCTAACACCGAGTAGTCCAGTGGGCACTCATTAACTATGAAATGAACATAAATAGATCTTAAGGACAAAAAGAGGGAATGGGTAGCGGGGAAAATTGCGAAATCGTTGCAACAGTTAAAATGAATAGCCATCGGAAAAAGATTAATCCGAACGACCAAAATCATGAAAAATAATGTTTTTAAATAAGAATTAAATAAATTAATTTGAGTTGAGGCGGAAAATATGGGCGGGACGCTGCTCAAATTTTCCGAACTAATTCAAATACTTAACAAAAATAGTAACGTAAAAATGGAACGCGTAAAATAAGGGCGGAACGCTGCTCAAATTTTCCGAGTCAATGAAAATACTTTGTCGAAAACAGTAGAATAGGGATGAACCGTAAAATAAGGGCGGAACGCTGCTAAAATTTTCGAATTTACAAAAATACTTTATCAAAAACCGAAAATTATAGATGGACTACGGCTAATGTTGTATATCAATAAAAAATTTTAACGCTGAGGAATAAGGAAGGATCCCTACAAAATCTTAATAATAATAACGATAATGATAAGGGTAATGGTAATAATTATAATAATTGTAATAATAATAATAATAATAATAATAATGGTAATAATAATAATAATCATGGTATTTGTAGTAATGATTGATAATAATTATGAGAATAATAATAGTAGTAATAATCATAGTAGTAATAACAATAAATATAATGGTAGTTATAGTAATAAAAATAATAATAAAGGTAACAGTAGCAACAATTAATAAAGGTAATACATATTATGGCAACAATGATAATGCTAGTAATATTAATGGGAAACATTGTAGTGATAATAGGGATAAGGGTGAAAGATATAATGTGAGTGTATTTAACATAACAAAGGGTGTACAGGCCAAAGAAAAGTCTTCGACATGGACAACAAGGAGAAGGACTATGAGAATAGACATAACAATGCATGATATGAGAGTATAGGTTAACATTTGAAGGAGATAGGAGAATAATGGGACCTAAGAATAAAAAGCGAGCACAGGTCTTCTATCGACAGCTCGTGAACCCGAGGGTTGTCCGAGCAACTATAGTACTAGCACATGGTACTCAATTTTTGCGGGCAATCCACCACTTGAACACATTACCAACGTTGCTTAGCAACGGGTGCCAAGTGGATCAGAATCATTTTGTATGGCGTTACGAGGGCAACTAGAAGGATAAGCAAGATTTGAAACCCTGTAACCCACCATACAAATTTGGGGGCTCAGCCGGGATGGAATGATTGTTTTTGCGAAAAACCAAAGGAAATATAGACATATGTTTAAGGTTTAAATTGAAAATGTCGGGACGACATTTTGTCGAACCGCGGAGAGATGTAATAACAATGAAACAAAAACCCAGAGAACGATAAATGGAAAACGAACAACCTTACTACAAGATAAGAGGAAATGTCAAGGAAATAAACGACTAGCCCACCAAGTACAAATTTGGGGGCTCAGTCGGGATTGAAGCTTTGTTATTTGGAAAGACCAAAACAATCAAGTTAAGAAACAACAGAGAATTCTGTCAGTACACCCTCAGCCGGGATAGAATGATTTTCTTGTACAAAAAACCCAAAGAAATACAAACAAATGTCTAATGATCAAACAAAAATGTCGGGACGACATTTTACCGAACCCCGGAGAGATGAGAACGACTGATGGAAAACGAACAACTTGACTACGATAAGGAGAAAAGTCAAAGAAATAAACGACTAGCCCACCAAGTACAAATTTTGGGGGCTCAGCCGGGATTGAATGATTTTCGTGTGCAAACAAACGACAGGGGACTGGCTACGGAACTATCTTTTCAAATAGAAATGTCGGGACGACATTTTGCCGAACCCCGGAGAGATGAAATATAGAGTTCAAATATTGTAAAGATCGATTGTAAAGATTGATGGGAAATTGTAAAGATCGATGAAAAACGAACGACCTGACTACAAATCAAGAGAGTAAATAACAGACGACTAGCCCACCAAGTACAAATTTGGGGGCTCAGCCGGGATAACCATGATTGTTTTTGCAAAGAACCCAAGGAAATAAAAGCAAATGTTTAATTATTAAACAGAAATGTTGGAACGACATTTTGTCGGACCACGGAGAGAGGATGAACTAAAGAATGGAACTTAATAACAAACGAAGGAAAACGATCGACTTATTGACGATGAGAAAACAGTTCGATGATATTATGTAGAGAACGATGAGCTGAGTAAAAAATGCCAATAGAACTATGGTTGTATCTTCTAAGGGTCCGAAGCTAAAAAGGGTCAAACCTTGACCAAAAATATAATTTTTGATATGTTGTAGAGAAGAATGAGCTTAATAAAATTGCCAATAGAACCATGGTCATATCTTCTAAGGGTCCGAAGCTAAAAAGGGTCAAACCTTGACCAAAAATATAATTTTTGATATGTTGTAGAGAAGAATGAGCTTAATAAAATTGCCAATAGAACCATGGTTATATCTTCTAAAGGTTCGAAGCTAAAAAGGGTCAAACTTTGGTCAAAAAAATTATTTTTAATATGTTGTACAGAACGACGAAAGGGCAAAAGTGGCGATAAAATTAGGATCTTCTGACCTTTGGATAAAAAGTTATTAAGGGTCAAACCTTCAAAAATTTTAATTTTTGATATGTTGTAGAGCTTGAGAAGCTGAGCAATATTTACTATAGAAGTATGGCAGTCTGACTTCTGGGTAAAAAGTTATAAAGGGTCAAAACCTTGATCAAAATTTTTAATTTTTGATATGTTGTAGAGCGTGAGAAGCTGAGCAATATTTACTACAGAAGTATGGCAGTCTGACTTCTGGGTCAAAAGTTATAAAGGGTCAAAACCTTGGTCAAAATTTTTAATTTTTGATATGTTGTAGAGATTGACGAAACAAGCAAAATTGCCAATAGAACTGTAGTCATCAGAGCTTTAGATAAAAGGTTATAAAGGGTCACAACTTTGACAAAAAATCTTTAATTTTTGATATATGGTGTAGAATAATAAGACGATCAAAAATTACGATAGAACGATCATCATGTGAACTTTTGATAAAATGTTACAATGGGTCAAAACCTCGGAATACTCTAGAATTCAGAAAATTGCGAAGAAATTAAAAATTTGGAAAGTGAATTGTAAATATTTTTGTAAATCAGTGGAGACAAAGTGTTTTAATCAATAAAGTTTATATCGTTTGGAGTTCGTTACTGGTGTTTAAAGCACGTTTGGAGGCAGGTCGACAATAATTTCTATCCGAAGTCACCAACAGCCCCAACAATATGATGAAACAAAACAACAGTTTAGAAAACTCATAAATGACGAGTATTGTAATGAGAGAGGAAAATATCAATATATGTAAATAAGTTAAAATATTAGATACACAAAAATTTCGAAAAAATGAAACGATTCAACAGGAAAGTGGGGATAAAATTATCAATATTTGTAGAGTAGGAATCAAAGAAACAGGAAACTATAAATAAAAATAAAATTATGGGTAGGTTGTATAAATCAATGAAATCATCGTGTAAATATCATCCAAAAAACCGTAGAAGTAGTAATAAAAATATTAAAAAAAAAATAAAATAAAATAAAAATTAAAATAATAAAAACAGGGAAAAGGTGGAAATCATGAGGGTTAAAGTGATTAGAAATAGGGGAAACCACAAAATGCGGGTCGTCTAAGAGTTCGTAAAAAATTGGAAAATTAGAAATTACTGGATTAAAATTGTTTGAAATAAGACGAGATCACCAAGTCAGTCAAAATAATTCTAAACGTAATAAACGATTAATTGAAAGTAATTAAATTAAAGATCAAAATATTAACGGAAAAGGTTGCAACGATTTCGAACCCCTACTCCTATGAGATGAGCGGAACTAACAAACGATCGATTGTGCGAATTACAAAAGACATGAGGCCAAGCAAAGCCAAATTAGATACTAAACGAGAACAGATAATCGATTAAGTTAGAGAAATTGACGAAAAGATAATCCAGATGATGGAGAAACTTAGGCGTAGATAAAAGGAAATGTTCAGGTGTAAATGAAATGAATAGTAAGAAATGAGCATAGATGAATAAAATGATGATGCTTGTTATTAATGAAAATAAAGGATTAGAGATAATAATGAATTACGAGAATAATAGTTAGCAACCAGAGGAAAATAATGATTGAAAACGATGAGTTGAGATTAATGATAATAATAAATGAGACAACAATAGCAACCGAAAGGTGTAAAACATACGGAAAAAGCCGAAAACATCATGAGAGCCGTTAAATAAATTCTGAGTGGACAAGTAAAACACAACTTAAACAGCGAAAGCTGAAAAAATCACACATAAGGTACGGTAAAAGTTTCGATGTATCATTTTGTTAGTATATTTTGTAGTGTTATTTATATTATATTATATGGAAATGATACTGGAAAGTAAGATTTAAAACCGAGCTATCATAACGATAGTACGCTTATTCCGATGGAGAACCCTGATCAACCCGAGGAGAGGAAGGTAGTAGGTACCGTCGCAAATGTTGGGGAGTTTCTGGCGAGAGATTGATCACCTCTCTGGGGAACAAACCAACGCGATTACTACAATTTTTGAGTTGGGAAAGTGAAGGGGAAACCGAAAATAAAAATAAAAATTGAAAAATGCGCATGATTTAGACGTTAAAGGTACCTAGAGATATTCTTTTTTTTCCCTAGCTGGTGGTGAGGCACCAGAGGACAGCTACGGACTGTCGTGTTCAGGTTGTTATCAGCCAAGGGACTGATGGCGCTGAGCCGTTCGATACAAAAACCCGGATCACACACCGAGTATCGAACGATTCTTTTTTTCGCTGGGAGGAACTCGATACAACAACCCGGATCCCACACCGAGTATCGGGGCCAAACGGTAGGTGAGATGTGAACTAACCGGTAAATGGTTCATACTCAAAATGTCCTACTAAAGCCAGATGAGAGCGGCCGAATTGAGCCGAGAAATCTGATGGAAGGAGCGGATAGAGATTTGATAGGTTATTTTTCGCTCCCACATTTAATCGCTTCCTTTTCTTTTCACTATTCGGGAAATCAAGTAAACCGCTTTTGGAACTTGATTGAACGTCTAGGCATTTCCATACTTTTATATTCTCCGAGGTACACAACCCGGATCCCACACCGAGTACCGAGGGAATGTTTTTTTATTGCCCAGCGAGGAGTTTGGTACAATAACCCGGATCCCACACCGAGTACCAAATATCCGAATGGCGGTGAGTAAAGCGTAACCGGAAGAATGCGCGGCCAAAAGACGCCATGGCTTGAGAGTCAGTGTGAGGCCTCAAACATACCCAAAAGTCACTGATGAGCTCAAGTCCGGTGAAACAATGAGAGATAATATGAATAAGACGAATACGAATATGAGTAAAGATGAAATTGACAGAATATGATTATGATCAGATACTAGAGGCCATAGAGTGCCGGATGATTATGATCAGATACTAGAGGCCATAGAGTGCCGGATGATTATGATCAGATACTAGAGGCCATAGAGTGCCGGATGATTATGATTAGATATTAGAGGCCATAGAGTGCCGGATGATTATGATCAGATACTAGAGGCCATAGAGTGCCGGATGATTATGATTAGATATTAGAGGCCATGGAGTGCCGGATGAGATATGAATATGATTAGTTATTAGAGGCCAAAGAGTGCCAGATAAGATATGAGTAAGGATGAAATATGATTATGGATAGATATTAAGGTCACAGATGACCAGTAAAAGAGTTAAAGCCGAAGGCCGAAGAGCCAACGGAAATTATAGAGGGCATAGAGCGCCAGCGACTGAGGATTAAGTAACGAATTTTTTCGGGAGACATAGGAAAAATAATTAATGGATTGAATGGGAGTATGAATATGATGATTTTATATTATTGATATTATGACATAGATAATTGATACGACTATATAGATAACTGATAAGACTATATAGATAATTGATACGAGATTAATAGATAATTATTACGAGGTATAGATAATTCAAAATAGACTTAAAAATGAAGGGAGATGAATCAAAAGGAAAACGATCACAGCGAATAAAGTTTAAGGAAAAAGACAAGAAGATAAAAAGACTCATAGAGCAATAGCGGATAAAGTTTAGGATAAAAGACGAGACTAGTTAAGTAAAAAGGACCATAGTGAATAGAGATTAAGAAACATTTTTGGACCAATGATAAAGAGATAAAGGAGAATAGTTAACGAGACGATTATTGATATGATGGTGATGATTTATTTGATTAAAATAGTTATTGATACGACCGGATAGATAATTGATGCGACTATAAGGATAATTTAGACGAAACAAATAGATAATTGATACGAGCTATAGATAATTTAAAATTAAATTAAAATGAAAAAACAAAAATTAAAAAGATAAGAAGTTGACGTAGAGAAAAGAATTAAGGAAAAGCAGTGAGAGTAGTATGATGAATTAATGCGGAAATTTATGTAGAATAATATATACTAGAAGTGTTATTTATGTTTAGATAATTGACAAGGAATAAAGAGATCGAGTAAACCAAAAGAATAAAGAGATCAAGTAAACGACGAATAATAGAGCCGATGAACTAGAGATAGAATCAAGAAAACGAGTTACGAGAAACCGGAATCAAGGGAACCATTGTGTAGAGAAACTGAAAATATACCAAAACAAACGGAGAACAAGGATAAAGAAATAGACCATGTTATTGAAATTCAAAGAGAGTGAAAAGCGGCAACGGATAGAAAACTTAATACAGTAGCGATAGCAGAACCAATGATTACAACAAGATTAGAAAGTTTGGAAACAGAAGCCGAAAAATATGATAAATTAACGCAAAAGTTAACCGACAAAGGAAAACAACGTGAAACCACCCGAACCAGAAATTCCAATTCAGTTGAAAACAAGTACGAGTAAAGAGATGAAAAAACTTCGAGAGGAAATTAACCAAGAATTGCCAAGTAAAAACATGGATGAAACAGAAATATATTTGAGAGAATCAACAATGTACGAAATCACACGCGATGAACCAGAAATGAGGAAGCGAGAACCAATATCTTCAAGTTTAAAGAGGAAGGTACAGGAGATGCATTCAAAAAGAAAATGCAACGAAGAAGATTTAAATGACAAAAAGAAACTGGAAATTCGGAAATAAAAAAAAAACAGTTGGAACAAAAATAGCTGAAACATGGCAAACGGAAATCGTACTGGAAGAGAAAATATTAACCAAAATGGAAGAAAGAGTCGAAAGAGAAAATGAGCAAACCGAGTTAAAAGATCGAGTATCAGAACCAATGAAAGTAGTGATGGAGATGACGAGACAAACGAAAGATATTTACCCGTAACCAAATCAATATATTGAAAAACCATTACGAATTTACGATATTCCAGTTAAGAGAATTCAAGACAGTAGAGGTAAATTTATAAAGTGTAATAATTATTTCAGGATTAACAACGTGAACTACAATCAAATATGTGATATCTATTCAAAAGAAGGATGCAGAACTGATCGAGGTTATCAACTAAAAAATTGCCAAGGATATGATAGAAGAGTTCGCACAGAATGAGAAGAAATGATAATCTGTTTTAATTGCAATCAAAGCAGTCATATGTCAAAGAATTGTCGAATGAGAAGAATTCAAGGTCAACAAAAACCAAACCAATTCAAGAAGAGTTCATAAAATAACCCAACACAAGGGGTCAGACATTCAAGAGATAGGGCGATAATGAGTACAACAACAAGATTCGAGATTACAACCTGTTTCAACTGCAACCTAAACGGACATTTGGCTGAAAATTGTCCAATAGAGAGAAAATCGGGACAACCAAAAACGAAAATTATAGTCAAAGTACACAAAGCAATCAAATACAAGAGAGTGAGCAATTAAGAGGTATGATTAAACGAATATCCGCAAACAATCAAAGACAACGAAGTAATACGAGGAGAAACAGGAATGATGTTCGATATTTATGGACCGGAAAATATTCGGAACAGCAAAAAGTCGTTATTAAAAACAGGATCAACTCTCAATGAGAATGACAATAAAGGAAAAATGATGTTAAATTACGTTATGATGCCGCGAGAAGCAAGAGCAATAGATTTAGTTACGATAAATGCAATTCAAGAAGACATCGAAATAATAGGACAAAAATTAAACCCAATCCTTGGAGGAATCGAGAGAGGATACGATGAAGCAGCAGCAAAACTGATCAATTGGAGAAAAAAAAGAAAATCTGATAACGAAATCATGGACGTAAACAAATTCGAAAGCAATGAAAATATATTACAAAAAAGAGCAATAAATTCCGGGTATGCATTACCAAGGACGATAAAAGCCCTGTTAAAGAGAGGAGAAATAAAATTCATGGACAATAAAAGAGAGCCTAGAAGATGACAAAGAGGGAGAAAACCGAGAGAGTAATAAAAGGTAAAATCCAGTAGCCTTCAAAGAAATAGGACAACAATCAAAGCCAAATAACGTAGACAATCAGAAAAGATCAAAAGATGAAGAAAACACAGACAAAATCTGTTGGAAACAAATGATGGACTCACAGAAAATTCAAAATCGAGAGAACAAAGCAAGTCAAAATATGAACCAATACCCAATAGCCAAGTGAGATCGATATATATCCAGTAATTGATGAGAGATGCGGAGGGATACGCACCTTGCGTAAAGACCCTGTGGAGATAAAGTAATAAACAGTTAGAAATGTGCATATAATTTATATAATAGATATGTTTATATAGTAATGTATAAAAGTAGTGTATAAATATTATATGGAATGAATATAATAATATCCGATAATATATAAAAGTAGTATATAAATATTATAGTCAAAGAGCGAAAACAAATTAGAAATCAGACGATGGGATAAAGAATATAGCGGAATGAGAAAGACATGTGATGTGATATTACGTTAACATGGAGAAACAAATCAAATGAAAGCCAATCAAATATCAAGCAGTAAAGCTTAGTTAGATAGATGAGTGTAAAACAAGAATCAGATCAGGATCAGAAATTGAAGTAAACCGATTAAGAGGTACCGAAGCCATCAAGGAAATCAGAGACAAGAGTAAACTTGGAGAGAATCCAGAACAATCAGAGGAGAGACGAAAATCAGGAACAACAAAAACAAAGTCACGATCGGAGCAAGATAAAGCAGCAAAACAGTAAAGGAAGTATCAACACGAAACGAAAGCATCGAAGAAATAGATGAAATATCAAGTCAGTTAACGAAAAAGACGAGGGAGAATAATTTGATGAAAAACTGAATCAAGTGATGAGAAACTGGCGAATAACAACAAAGGACAGCTAACTGAGAAACGAAATTTGTGGTGATTGAGTTAAATGGAAAAACTAAAAAGACAAAGAAATAAATGGAGCAAAAGAGTGGAGGAGACTCAAAATTAAAGCCAGGAAAAGAGCAAGAAAGACGTCCCATTATTCTCCTATCTCCTTCAAATGTTAACCTATACTCTCATATCATGCATTGTTATGTCTATTCTCATAGTCCTTCTCCTTGTTGTCCATGTCGAAGACTTTTCTTTGGCCTGTACACCCTTTGTTATGTTAAATACACTCACATTATATCTTTCACCCTTATCCCTATTATCACTACAATGTTTCCCATTAATATTACTAGCATTATCATTGTTGCCATAATATGTATTACCTTTATTAATTGTTGCTACTGTTACCTTTATTATTATTTTTATTACTATAACTACCATTATATTTATTGTTATTACTACTATGATTATTACTACTATTATTATTCTCATAATTATTATCAATCATTACTACAAATACCATGATTATTATTATTATTACCATTATTATTATTATTATTATTATTATTACAATTATTATAATTATTACCATTACCCTTATCATTATCGTTATTATTATTAAGATTTTGTAGGGATCCTTCCTTATTCCTCAGCGTTAAAATTTTTTATTGATATACAACATTAGCCGTAGTCCATCTATAATTTTCGGTTTTTGATAAAGTATTTTTGTAAATTCGAAAATTTTAGCAGCGTTCCGCCCTTATTTTACGGTTCATCCCTATTCTACTGTTTTCGACAAAGTATTTTCATTGACTCGGAAAATTTGAGCAGCGTTCCGCCCTTATTTTACGCGTTCCATTTTTACGTTACTATTTTTGTTAAGTATTTGAATTAGTTCGGAAAATTTGAGCAGCGTCCCGCCCATATTTTCCGCCTCAACTCAAATTAATTTATTTAATTCTTATTTAAAAACATTATTTTTCATGATTTTGGTCGTTCGGATTAATCTTTTTCCGATGGCTATTCATTTTAACTGTTGCAACGATTTCGCAATTTTCCCCGCTACCCATTCCCTCTTTTTGTCCTTAAGATCTATTTATGTTCATTTCATAGTTAATGAGTGCCCACTGGACTACTCGGTGTTAGAGATTTTGAGCCGACTGTTGTTAAAAATTTATGTCAATTTTACAGGAAACGGATGGTGAAGGAGCAGCCAATAAACTACTCATTTACCCTCCAATTTCCCCTATGTACGGATAATATTGACGTTCCAACTCCTGCGTTCCGCACGCTGAGCCTTCACGGGTACATATCATTGGCGATTTTCCACGCTCTTACACAAATCTGTACTATGTAGATTTTGCTTTCTTGCGTTATGTGTTGGCTGTGGGCCGGAAAAGGAATAACAAATAATAATTTACCATAGCATTTGGAATAAAAGTTTCGCTGCACTAAGGCTGTAGATATAAAATATTTATTCAGCATATTACATCGGCTACATACATTTGAAATTCATTGTATCCATTCCATAAAATTTACTTCGAAAATCCCATAAATTTAATTCGATAAATCATCTATAAATTCAATTAGAACAACAAAATTATCCACAAATTTAATCTGAAAAATCATTCCATAAATTCAATTGAAAAATTACCCACAAATTTGATTCAAAAAATCATCCATAAATTCAATTGGAAAAACAAAATTATCCATAAACAAAATCATCCATCAATTCGATCTGAAAAGTCATACATAAATTCAATTGAAAAATTACCCATCAATTCTCTTCGAAAAAATCAACTAATAATATTGCACCAGTTGAGAGTGATCGTGTTCAGGCAAAACACTCACCCGTGTTAATTGCCTGAATGCACGGCTCTCAACCAGCCATACAACCAACCACACAGCTCTGCAATGAAATTTTCCTCCGAATTGTATTAACTCCGTTTGTATTGTCTGTAGGGGTTCCATTTCTATAACGACAAAATTAAATTCTTTTACTATACCCAAGAAAAAATGTTAAACGTGAACTTGATTTCTAAACACAAAATCTGTAAAGTTACACTATGAAACAAATAACAAGAGAAATCTTAATTAACAGTCGTTTATTAAAATCGCATTCATACAAAATTAAAAGGTCCATAGCTAATAGTTCGGTGAGATCAGGGCTCTTCGAGGAACCTTTTCACTCCCTCTTCCGCGGAATAGCCCGGGTATACGAATACGGGCCGCTTCGTATTACGGACCGGTCTGGAACTGGGCGGCGACATATACGGGTAGCAGTCTGCGATCCTTCCGGCCGCAATGTCGTCCTCCACGTTGGCCAGATATTTCCTGGCCAGGATCACATGGCGGTCGACTATGCGTTGGTGATCTTCGAGGCGTGCCAGAAGTGATCGGGCCCGATCGTGGATATCTTGGGCCGGACTTGGTCCACATCTTTGATTATTCTGCATTAATTGCCTCCTAGTGTCCTCCACCATGAGTCTGGCGTCCTGTTGATTCTCTCTGAGTTGGGGCATATTTGGGTATTTTTCCTTCCAGATGCGTTCCCATTGTTTCCACCACTGCTCCGCAACATGTGTGGGGGCCCAAATAAAAGGTCCTGATTTTCAAAATTCAATAACTGTCACCGAAAATTAGAATTATTGGTGGGAAAAAATGATATCGGGGTTCCTTGTCCTCCTTCCTAAATTTAATTGTTACCGGCCTTGAACCCCTGATATAGTCCGATTCTACATCTCTAACATCTCAAAGAGAAAAACCTCCACAACCTTGCTGTATGGATTATGAATACGTCGGTGGGTGATAACCTCACGTTATTCTATTTATCTTACCGTCCGACGACTGTTTAATAATTACCCTTCCATATGATATCGATAATTAAATAAGGAAAGGATAAACAAACGCATTGTAATAAATTTAACGTCCACTTTGGACATTTTAGATGCCCCTTTATATTAATTCAAAGGAAAAATTATTCTTGTCATGCTATACTAGATTTTTTACCTATTTGGTCGCTTGGTAACGTTCTTAATTATGGAATGAGGAGAAAACTAGATGGTGAAAATGGTATATCGTAAGTAGACTCTTGCTTTAAACTCTAATGGTTTAGGATATGATAGGCCTATGAAAATCAACAATAAATATCTCTAAGCGGTTTAAGAAATGGCTTGATATTTCACCATGTCCTTTGATTTTCACTAACATTCTTATACTTCGTAACGTTTATATATAAATTCTCGAATCCACAATGAAGCCGATCGATTTTGTGGGTCATGGCATCTTACTTATAAATAAAAATGACTTGTATGTAATCTTTCGTCGTTTAAACCTAATTGAAGCAAATTAGAGTATTTCCATGCCCCCTACTCCCTTTACAATCGATTCCTAAGGATTTAAATTAATAACAAAAAAATATCCGATAAGGTATTCATCTTAATGAGCGCAGATAAGCAAAGTTAACAAAATTAGCTGATCAAATTCATCACTTTTAACAAATCACAAATATTAAAATTAAATTATTAATTGTTTTAATTCCTTATATAATTATCAAAGAAATATTAAGGTTAAATTGTTATCAGTTTTAATTTCTTGTACAATTATTAAAGATATATTAAAATTAGATTGTTACCAGTTTTAATTTCTCATACAATTATTAAAGATACATTAAAATTAAATTGTTATCAGTTTTAATTTCTTATACAATTATTAAAGATTCAAAGTCGGGAATTTAGAATTTAAAATCGTAACGAAACTTTACCTTTGTTGGGCCAGAACACATATGGCCTTGGAAAATGTTTAAATGGATCGGTAACACACATGCAAACATAACAAGCAAATTTAAAATAAAACCTATTAAAACACCAATTAAACCCTACCAAATATGAGGAAAAAGAGAATTAAATATAAAACAATAAACATAAAAATAAATTAAAATAATAACAAAACGCAACAAGATCCGCACGATACAAACACAAATATAACACGAAAACCCAACAAATTCGACAAAAATTGATAAATTAATAAAAGTTCATGAAAATGAAACTTAAATCAAAAAATTTGAATTAGAAATAATTCAATAAAAATTCTAAATGAAAAGTTATTAAAATAAATTAAAAAATAATAAAATTAAAGATTAGAATACACTAGAAAATAACAAGGTCGAATTTTGTTTTACTACATCAAATTTAACACGCAAGGTTAGGGACAGAAAATAGGTATAAATACCGATTCATTTTCACATTAAAACACACCGTTTTTCAAACGAAACCCATTTGAATCATTTTAATTGATTTTGAATCTTAGTTATTTTAAATCTATTGTCAAATCAATTCTTTAGATTTTAGGTGAGAAATAGTTTATTTTGGAGCTCTCTCTCCACGTCACATCCTCGCAACCTCGGTAGAGCTCTGCTTGGATGTCGGCGTGGGGAGAGATGCAATTTTATGCCTTTGTGAATTAATTTTTTGGTCAAGTAATTTTGTATTTTGGTTATTTAATATGTTAATAAATATTTATAATATTTATACATTGTTTTATATATTTAATAAACTAAACTGTCGAAATTTTTCCGGCCCACAGCCAACACATATTGCAAGTTAGTAAAATATATATAGTGCAGATTCGTGTAAGCGCGTGGAAAATCGCCAATGATATGTACCCGTGAAGACCCAGCGTGCGGAACGCAGGGGTCGTAACGTCAATATTGCTCCATATAGAAGAAAAGAGAAATAAGGAAGAAGTCATTTGGCTGCTTCCTCGTTTCTCATTTCTGTAAAATCGACCTAAACTCATATTACACACGGCTCAAAATTATCACACCGAGTAGTCCAGTGGGCACTCATTAAATATAATATAAACACAATATGCGCCTAAGGCTTATTAAAGGGCAAGGGTACGGGGAATAAATTAATTTGTTGATTAAAGATAAAATAATGTAAATTCGTTGAATTAAAAATAAATTAATTTATTGATTAAAGATAAAATAGTAAAAATTTGTTGATTAAAAATAAATTAATTTGTTGATTAAAGATAAAATAATATAAATTCGTTGATTAAAGATAAATTAATTTGTTGATTAAAGACAAAATAATGTAAATTCGTTGATTAAAGATAAATTCGTTGCTTAAAGATAAAATAGAATAAATTCGTTGATTAAAATTAAATTAATACAAATTCATCGATTAAAACTGAATTAATCCGAAATCGTTGTTATAGAATAGAATCGTTGATAAATTAAATTTATAAATGAATTAAATTGATGAAACCTTAAGGTTGGAGACTTGCGATCAGTATTAAAAACCCCTAATACCATAAAATATTAAATCAAGACGACGCGTGGCCGCAGGTAATTTCAGTGATTAAATTTTAATTAATAATTCAATGAGAAAAGAAACCATAATTTACTTAAGTAATTGAAAGAAAAATCCAATGATTGCACTCCATAATTTCAGCGCCATAATCTAAATCCAAATCAAAGAACGAGAAAATACATTTTCCTGAACCATTTCATAAGAGAATGAGCAATGAAGAAAACAATTGAACGTCATCGAAAAGTAATAAAATTTATTCCAATAAACATGATTGTTCCATCGTCCGCTAAAGAGTAAAGAACACCATCGAGAAGTAATAAAATTCCATTATTCCAATAGTTGATAAGGAGTAACCCCCGAATTCCTATGACGACGTTAAATTTGTGCGAAATTAAAAATCATAAACTAGAATACCAACCATTTGCAGAACCCGTTGTAGAATCACCCTAGGCAAACCAAACAGAGATACTTAACAATATCTAAAGAGAATTAATAACATTAAAAACTGATACATAAAGTAGAAAACGTACCAAATCACGAAATGTCGAATTGTCGACAATCGCCGAAGATTAATAATCGACCATTGACCATTGCACTCCACAATGATCGGAAACCGACAAATTCGACAGGATGTATATTCTAACTGTGAATAGGGTCAATGATATAATCAGAATTGGTTTACCACTAATAATCTAATAATTTCAGCATCCGGAGAATTGGCTGAAACGAATCAATAAATCCGATCAGGAAAATTCTCATAATGGAATTTACATCACATTCGGAGGAGACAACTATAAAGCCAGGAATGTTCTTGGAGGGAGAAGGACCGAAAAAATTGGTCGCTGTGAATAGGGGTAACTTATTTGGAATTTTACAATATTTATCGTCTTTAATGATAGTTAAATGATTATAATTGTGATGTATCTTGTTAATCTTATTAAATGATTTTAATTTTCCTTTTTACAATCAATGTTAATTTTTAAACTGTTTAAATCTTAAGATACCATGCATTAGATAGTTTGGATTCTAGCGTATAGTGTTATCAACCTGGACGGTTTCATATCAATGTTAACAATATGTCGTTGAATTACGGTTAGAAGGAATAGTTCCTGTAGTTAAAGGTTCTGAGTCTCATTGAGGAAAGCGATAGTTGATATTTGTCTCTTAATATTTACAAATCTGATTCATAAATTGTAGATTAAAATATTGAGTTCAAGATCTAATTCACAAATGTATTAGCAGATGTACATGGTGAATCAGTATTAGAATTAGTTCGCTAATATATTATCTCTAGTTTATATACTTATTACTTACTGATAAACCTATTGAATTAAAACAAAAATTATTAATATTGGAGGGGTTGCACATTGTTAAAAATTTCCACAATCTAGATTCCGAATCCCTAGAGGCTTGATGATGCAATATTTAAGGAAAAGATCTAATTAATAAGAGTCTTAAGGGTATCTACGTTAAGACAATATGATGTGACATCTTCCTAATCTATAATATATTTAATCATGAAATACGTTTTCAAAACCATAATAATAAAGGAAGAAACACTATGACGCTAAATACCTGAAATATATTTCAAGAGAATTATTTCCAACATCAATCTGTAATCATAATTCGAGTCAAATACCGTTTACAAAAACTACAAGTTAAATAACCAATGCGTTGCTGAGGCTTTCCCGTAAGTGGATACCCCATTGACAATATTTAATTTTAGTTATCAATTCCACAATTTCCCTCGCAGATCGCTGGAGATGGGCTTGGGCCCAATACCGCCAAGAACGATGTCCGGATTTCCCGCCATCGAAATTCCTCGACCGGGATAATCTGGGAGTGGGCACGTCTACTCAATGCAGCCCGTCGGAAGAAATATATCAGCAGGCCCGGCAGCAATTAGAAAACCTGGTGTCACAACAACGAGACCTGAACGCGCAGGTGGCCCGAGCTCGTCAGCATTTGGCAAATGTAGAAGAAGATTTGCTGGCGGGTCGGATCGCCAACTCTTACTGGCACCCCCAACAGACCTCACCAAACAACGCGGCCCAGACCCGCAATACTAAAAGGCCGACGATGGCAATTTCCGGCTTCACACCTGAAGAGTGGGTGGCGAGCCAATTCCCCTAACAGTTGTGACGATCCCATTTGTTTCAAAATAATCAATATTAAATTAGTAACTTGTGATTTCCTGCTACTCTTATATCTACATTAAAAATAAAATTTGTAAACTGGTCGTTAGTTGTTTCTACCCGATAAAATTCTTCTTCTTATTACATGAATTTTGTTTAAATTAACACTAATATGGTGTGATTATACCCTTAACATGAATTTCTATACCTAATTTTTGCTTGTATTAGCTATGGATCCTACTCGATTATTGCAACAGGAACTATCCCGAGCACAGCAGAACAATCAATCACTCTACGGACAAATCATCCAGCTCACCAAGGAGGTTCAGCAAGTAAAATCTACCTGGGTGGACCCAACCAGACTAAAATCCATCTACCAACACCTAACAGCGGCTCAAAGGGGCTGGGCAGAAGAGCGTCAGTTAAACCAAAGTCTCCAGACTCAAATCCGAGGGCTGGAAGTAGCCCTGGCTGCAAGTCGGGAAGGGCAAGCGGTAACTTACCCGCTCATCTTCGCCCCATCCCAGTTACCCTACCAGACTCAGACCCACGATCCTACACCGGCCAAGGATTCTCCAGCCGTCCCATCCAGCAGTAGTCGACCGGGACGCAAAGAACGTGCCCGCCGCAAAGCCGAACAGCTATTGGACAAAAACAATCTTGAATAATTGACTTGACAGAGGAACTACATTTTTCTTTAAAAATTATAATTGTGGTTAAAATCAAAATTAGTATATTCTCGATATAATTAAAAATGGAATGATCATCGGAAGGTCGTGAATACTCTCATTATGTCGTCGGAAAAATAGTGTCCTTCTCCTACTGGTCAGCATGAATTTCGAATTTCCACACAAGGGACAGAATAAAGCGAGCATAGGTCTTCTAACGACAGCTCGTTGAACCCGCGGGTTGTCCGGGCAATTACAGTATTAGTAATAGTGCTCAATTTTTGCGGACAATCCACCCACTCGAACACATTTCCAACGTTGCCTAGCAACGGGTGCCGAGTGGTAGTTGAAGTAACATTTTGTATGGCGTTACTGGGGCAACCACAGGCTAATTCAAACAAACAATGAAACCCAGTAGCCCACCACCTTTAATCTGTGGGTTTGAACTCTGCATCACTTCCCCACTGGATATCCCGGTCGAGACGTCCCCGTTGGTGCAATCGTGAGGTGGATTCATTTTTGGGATATTGTCAAAACAAATTTTTTAATTGAACGGAAACATTGACCTTATCTTATATAATCGAACTATTGGTGGGTGTAGTCTGTGCGTGTGTATGATATATTTATTCACACTTATTTTTCTTACCCGATGTAGTGCTGAGTCATGTGCATGGAATAACTTGTCGATCTTTCTACAAGCCATTGTCTCCGCTAGGCTTGGTGATGTGATAGAATGGCATACTAGCTGCATTTGTGTGCCGGTGCATGCATGTATCCTTCGCTGGGGTGTCTAGACAGCGAGAAAATTATCTGTCTACGACATTCCGGTGCATCGATCCGGTAATTGATATTTATTTATATAGATTCGATACTCTTGATGAACACTCACAATTTTAACGGGTCGTGGTAAGATAAATTTCGTAATTATTCTATTGCAAATGTCTCTTTTATTTATATGATAAGTGATTTTTAGCGAGGCTCCCTCTGCTCGGAAAGATTTGTTCAAGGCTGGAGTTTCCGGGTTGGTTAACTCTATGTAAGATTGGCAATCCCTATTGGATAAACATTGGTGGAATGGAAGATTTGATTCCCTGTAACGACGATTTTGGCAAGATTGTCTTTGAACTACAGATTTCTCAAGGGAGGGTTTGTGACTAGATCGTGTTCATGATGAGTTAATATGAGTGTATTATTTTAGCCGTGGTCGATGCGTGAAGATGTGGTTGGAACCGATGGTATTGATTCACTCCAATGATCCTTAGTGACGCGCTCAGATCTAACTTATCTTCGTTCGATGAATATGGATTCTATCTCAACATTTGGCTGTGTTATCATGATTTTTGTCTATACTGATCATTATTTTTGTTCGTTATCAATCAGAAGTATATTGGACTTTGGCTTATTAAAGAAGATTTTATTAAATTCTTGTCTTACCGCGGTAATTTGTAATGATTCACATTACCTCTCCGTACTCTTCGTGAATACTTATGGAAACATTTTTTATTGTCACTCTTTTAAGTGGTTGGAGGGTCTCAATTAAATGATTGTCTTATTCAAGGTTTAATTAGGCTTTTAATTTATCTAATTTTAATTTACTTTGGAGATATTAAATTGGGGCTACTATATCATGATTACCTTTTCTCATCAATTTACGTTCCTATAAATTTGGACATTGCCTAGACTAGTGATGATATTAATTTATTGATTTTACTGCAGCTACGGCAGGATATGGAATTTTCAAGCTATTGTATTTACGTCACTAATTTTTTAGGTCAGATTTGTTGATCTTAGTTTTATAGTCGTAGTCCTGAAGATCGTGGTGAGTAAGGTTTTTCCTACTCTTCTCTCCATAATAAATTTATTTGATGCTAACTACTACCGCATTTATTTTCGGAAATTTTATCGGCGTTAAATGTACAGTGTCTGGGATTTAGATTCATTGAATTATTTTATTATTTATTTTAGAGAGTTAATTCTCCAGGCTATTTTAGGGTTAATGTTAGTCTTTCTTCAATTTAATTTCGATTTTCTATATTATATCGGGGTGGGCATTCCGCTATTTGATCAATTTTAATACGAAATAATGTCTCAAAATCTATAATTTAAAGTTCATTCATCTTCTATTAGAGCGGATATAATTTTTTGAAGCTTTTTAGGTCTATATTGACGGTTGAATGGTCATAGTCATAGTTTATTTCTTTTAGTTATTTGCAAACGTCTAACAATTTTGATTTACAGTTATTTTAGATTCACAACAACGATTTCATTTTTCTATTACCCCATTACCTTCCCCTTGGTTGACCTTAGGCGCATTGTGTTCATATTATAGTTAATGAGTGCCCACTGGACTACTCGGTGTGGTGAATTTGAGCCGTGTGTAGAATAATTAAGGTCGAATTTAAAGAAAACGAGAGACGAGGAAGTAGCCAAAAGACCACTTCCTTATTTCTCCTTTCTTCTATACGGGATAATATTGACGTTCCAGCTCCTGCGTTCCGCACGCCGGGCCTTCGCTGACACGAACCATTGGCGATATTCCACGCACTTACAAGAATTCGAATAATATGTTGATTTTACTAACTTGTTATGTGTCTTTGGCTGTGGGCCGGAAAAATTTCGACAATAATAAAAAACAATTTATGAATTATGAATAATTTATTGAAATAATATTAAAAATTTACCGATCCAAGCATCCATAAAAACATCATAAAAATACCACTCTCCCCACGCCGACACCCAGGCAGAGCTCTATCGAGGTTGCGAGGATGCGATGTGGAGAGAGTTTTCAAATAAAACTCTCACTTACATAGATTTTTAAAAATTGCTTAATGATTTTCAAAAAACGATTAAAAGTTATGTGAAAATGCATCGGTATATATACCTATTTTTTGGTCTTAACCTTGCGTGTTCTTTTTGATGTAGTAAAACAAAATTCGACCTTGGAATTTTCTAGTGTATTCTAATCTTAATTTTTATTATTTTGCAATTTTATTTGATAATTTTTCTTTTAAAATTTTTCTTGAATTATTTCTAATTCCAATTCTTTGAATTTTATTTCATTTTCATGAAATTTCACATTTTTGTTAAATTATCAAATTTCGGTCGAATTTATTAGGTTTTCATGTTATGTTTATATTTATATCGTGCGGATCTTGTTGCTTTTTGTTATTATTTTAATTTATTTTTATGTTTATTATTTTATATGTAATCATCTTCTTTCTCATATTTTGATAGGGTTTAATTGGTGTTTTAATAGGTTTGAATTTAAATCTGCATATTATATTTGTATGTGTGTTACCGATTCATTTAAACATTTACAAGGCCGTTTGTGTTCTGGCCCAACAATAGGATCCCAGACGAAGACTTAGACCCGAACCTAAGACCCCGGCCGACAAGTAAGAATCTTAATTTGGGATAATTCATGGTTAATTACCGAATCTACGTTCATATTTTGATTTCAACCCCATAATTTTTCTATTAAATACCACCTTCATTCCCATAATTTATTTATTAGTTAAAAGATCTCATTTTCTTAACTTATTAATTACTGAGTTCAAGACCATGATTTAGTTGCTAATTTTATTCGCATAATTTTACTATTAAATATTACATTCATCCCCATAGGTTCACTATTAGTTACAAATTTTATTCTTATAATTCATTACTAATTGCTGAGTTCATGTTCATAATTTAATTGTTAATTTTCACCCTTATAATTTCACTATTAAATACTACGTCCATTCCCATGTTTCATTATCAGTTGAAAGATTTCATTTCATAACTTATTATTAATTACTGAGCTTATGATCATAATTTAATTGCTAATTTTATTTGTACGAATTTACTATTAAATACTACTTTTATTTCCATAAGTTTATTATGAGCTACAAACTTTATTCTCATAATTTATTGATAATTACCAAATCTATGCTCATAATTCCATTACTAATTTTATCTCCGCGATTACATTTTTAATGACTCCGAGTATTAACTAAGGATGCCGCAGCACTAACCCCGACATGGTCCCAGGAATTAGTAATTATAATCAACTTTAGACAATAAAATTAAAGCGAATTATCTAGATTCGATTAGAGGAACTGTCAATTGACAAAATGACATTTTCCTAATTCGATTTTCACTTAACTAGTTAAGCAATAATAATTGTCGACCGAAGAACGCATTAACCTAGGTAGGAAATAACTGCAAAACTTTACTTCGATTCTGTCTGAATACTTATTATTATGGTTCTTACTTATTAACTAGATTATGATGTCGCTTATTTAACAGGAACCAGGGAGTAGGATCTCAAATATATTTCAATTAAATGGATAATTTTAAATACAAAAATATAAATTCTAACCTGACTAAAGGATCGCCAAAAATGGTGATCCCATATGGAAAATATTCACAGAAGTCGATCCTGGAATAAAATGGATTTAAAGAAACCAAATTGTCGAGAGAATGAGGAAGAGTTAGAACTTCTTCTAGCAACGACGAATTTCATCACCTAAGGTGTAACATATTGTAGGCAATTAGAGAATTTAAACAAAGGTCGTAAACTTCTTTAATATCAATAGTATATTATATTTATTAACTCGACTAAGAAAAATTCCATATCTTTGCACACGAGTAATATTTAATTTTATCTTAGATTAAAGCGGGTAAGTTTAAAATCTCAGTGTTGTTATACATTATCAATTAGATCGTAAGTAGGAGTACTCGACAGATGAATCACAAGTCCATAACTTTAAGTTCGTGCCGTAAAATACTCATAAGTGTAGTAACCCCATAAAAAATTTCTTGACCTTTGGATAATCGTTTAACTATTTCAACAAATCTACTTATATAACTTATTTGTAGATGTATCAGGACCCCTCATTCGTGTCCCCACACACGTTGCCGACCAGTGGAGACAGGCTTGGCAACTCGTTGGCGGGACAAGTACCCCGAGGTGCCCCAACCAACAGCGCCCGGCTGGACCGCCTCGCGATTAGTGGAGGATGACGCACTATTGTTCACCACGGACGGACGAGACTGTGGCTGAAGTCCGGCCCAAGAAATTCGGGATCAAGCCCGATCTCTTCTTACACTCCTCGAGGACCACCAGCGGCAGGTCGACTTTCACGTGGTCAGGGCCAAACAATACCTGGCGAATGTGGAGGACGATATCGCGGCCGGTAGGATTGCGGATTCCTACAATTATATGCCGCCGCCCAGCTCCAAACCTATCCGAAACACAAAGCGACCGGTCTTTGTATTTTATGAGCACCCATACTCTCAGCCGGCCATGGACGAAAATGAGAGGCAGCATCAAAACCCCCAATCCCGTTAACAATTCAAATACGGACTCCAAGTTTATAGTAACACTAATGAAGTTAAATTTAGTTTCCAATAAATGATTAGTTGTCTTCCACGAATTTTGTTGTATGATTCAATGTTGTAAAGATTTGTATGAGCAATTAAATAATTTAAGATTCGCGAATCAAAGTTAATGTCATTGTTTTGCAGAGATGGGATCACTGGAAACTCTGCAAAGGGAACTAGAACATTCTCGTAAACTCAACAAGGACTTCTATACACAACTTATTGAGATGTCAAAGGAAATTTAACAAACCAAAGCCTTATGGATAGAACCGAAGAAAGCAAAACTGCTTCATCAAAGACTTACTGCAGCCCAAAAGGGATGGGCGGATGAAAGGCAGCTAAATCAAAGCCTGTGGACACAGATAAGGGGACTGGAGGTCGCATTGTCGGCCTGCCAAGAGGGGACAGCATTAACATACCCCCTTGTCTTTGCCCCTGCCCAACTGGCCTACCGAGAGACGACGGCCACTAATCCGAAGGCTACCCCAAAGGCAAACAGCTATCGACCTGGACGAAAGCAGCGGGCTAAACGTCGAGCCGCTCGATTTTTAAATAGTGCATAATTAACTTATAAAATGTGTTGTTTACTTTATAAAATATATAATTATTGTTATTTAAATGGTATCTAAAGGATTCGATAAGTGTCAACTCACAGAGGTAGTAAGAGGACATTACACCGCCTGAATAAGAAGTTTGCGCGAGAACTATGAATACAAATGATGACATTAACGATATAAGGGGACCAAAAATCAAAAGCGAGCACAGGTCTTCTATCGACAGCTCGTTGGACCCAGAGATCGTTCGGTCAATTATAGTATTAGCAATAACGCTCACTTTTTGCGGACGATCTACCCACTCGAACACAGTTCCAACGTTGCTTAGCAACGGGTGCCGAGTGGTAAGCAAAGAAATATTTATATGGCGTTACCGGGGAAACCTCAACATAATTTAAACAAACGTCAACACCCAGTAACCCACACACCAGGATAGCTGAATCCACGTAGGCAAAAATAGCTAAGAATCCGACACTGATTGATCATCGAAGAGGGAACCATCGATATGAATTATTGAGCTCGACATAGAAAGTCTAGTGAGATTTAAACCACCAGTAACGATTGTAAAGTTCTCTGCACTTTAGTTGATTAGTGAGAAATTGAAGTTACAGATTTGGAGTAATATATTACTAAACGCCGTTCGACTGAATTAACGATATTAGATAAGGAAATATAATTCGATTAACTCACTCATCCGGATTGTTGATTTTCAATGAAATGCCGACCAGCTGTTGACTTTCTTCAGTCAAGCGAGAAACATGGAATAACTAAATAAATATTATTTGTAAATAAATAAATATTATGCACTAATTCGAATTTGAATTAGGATAATAAGAATGACTTCACTAACCAAGCGACATACCACTTGACGATTCTAATATAAATAACAAATGAGAATTAGTAAACCGCATCTTAAATCATGTCCATTTAACGACAGACAACTTTCGCCAATAAACAAAAAATGCAGGAACGAACGAGCAACGACCGACAAGACCGGTTACCTATACGGGATACAGACAAGCGAAATGAGTCTCGACCAGGTACTATTTCGTTTAAAAGGCTTAAGTCTTCCACTTAATAACTAACCATAAATTAAAATCCAACCCAACCGACACTGATCCATAAGTTCATATTAGGTTATCCATCTTTACCACATAAACGCAACACTCTAATATTCCATTTGAAATATGATTATAATACCTATTTTAGATTATACAAATTCGCATGGAGGATGGAGTGACGACTCCCGATTGACCCTGCAAATCCCTAGTAGCTCTGCCGCTCGGTATCGACAGGCGCTATGGGACCAGGGGTATGAACTGGCCACTTACGGAGAACCCAATTGGCCTCATCGACCCAATGACCGTGGAGACGAAATTGAACTGCCAAGCGTTGCTATCAAACGGGTACCGGGCAAGAACCCGGCACGAGAAGCGCGCCAACGAGCCGAATACAGTGCTATGAAGATGGAGGAGATGGAGAGAAAATACCATCGGAAGGCAGTGATGGCCAGACAGAGATTGGCACAGATAAATCGGGATATCGCCAATGGAATCATACCTAGCACCAATGGATCTCCACCTGACTATGGGGTCTCATTTGAGCTCGATGATCCAAGACTTCTACAAATGGCCGCTCCGGCAACTCTGATCTTGCCGGAAAGATTGATTCACCCAGCTCTTTGCCATAGACTCGGACCAAGGCAACGAGATGAACAGGCCTATGCCCACTGACATCCACAATGGGCATTGTCAAGCCGAAATCGTCGAAGCGCGGATTTCACAGACTGAACAAAAATAATAAGCTTGACTACGCTGTTGTAATGGAAATAGATATTTTTTTAAAACAATTTAACTGTTTGTCTCGTATCATTATGTTGTAAACAAATTCTGAAAGATCTTAATTACCACGAGGAAGGTAATCCTCACAACTCAAACAGTACATTAAAGTAAATAAATAATTTGTAAGCGAGACTCACCGGGAATTAATTCAATGAAACCAATGAGGTTCACTAAAATATGTTGGTCGCGGACAAAAGGAATTAATAAATGTGTTAAGAGCAACCATGCTAATAATCATCTATTAAATGATTTTTAATTTAGAAATGAAAGCGACGAGAATTCTCAGCCAAGAACTGAAGGAGCTCCGGCGCGAGAACACGCACCTCCATCAACAACTTCTACAGCAGAGCCGCGAACTCCAATGGGTAAAAGCCACCTGGGCGGAACCGGAAAGATGAAAAGTGTATACCAACGCCTTACTGAGGCCCAGCAAGGCTGGGGAGACGATAAATTGTTGAATCAGGCCCAACGAACCCAGATAAAAGGAATAGAAGTTGCCCTGTCAGCGTGTCAGGAGGGTAGTGCGGTGACATACCCCCTCGTCTTCGCACCGGCACAGCTGGCCTATCGCGACCAAGATAAGCCAAAACCGTCCAACTAGCGATCCCATCCGCATGCCAGGCCAGGCCGAACTGAACGCTTACGCCGACGTGCCCAAGGCGAAAGTAAATGATTGACAAACTGGAATTCAAATGAAATGATTAATAAACTGAAATTTAAATGAAATAAAAATTGTGTTTTTTATTAACTTGTCTCTTCATAACGATTAATGGTCACTAGTAAAATAAGAAAGGAATAATTAAGGGACCTGAAAGATAAGACGGACATAGGCCTTCTAACGGCAGTCCGCTGAACCCGACATAGGACTAAACCTTAGCAGTTCTGACATCGGAACTCACCTTTGGAGGTCCTGTGACCAATTGATTACAGCTCCAACATTGCTTAGCAACGGGTAACCATTGGCGGGCATGAAAATATTTTGTATGTAATAGAGTTAAGGTCATCAACACCACTGAGCCCACAAGTATTAAAATATTTTAGCGAAATTTTAGTTACTAACTTGGAATGTAAATAAATAATTTTAGAGGACTCTCGCTACGAGAGAACGTGCGCTGAAACCTCATCTAAGACGTCCGTCAGCGGTAAGGAAACTCGTAGAATTAATGTGTAGAATTAAAATCAATAGTTGCCGAGTATCAACCGCGCCAAAACTATATAATAAATAAATAATAGCAATTGATTTATATAGTAATAATATTCAACAAAGTAAAATGAATTCAAACAAAGCGACTAAGATCAACATTTTTATTCACCATCTTTGTGTATACATGCAAACTCTTCGTTGACGCAGACACCGCCATCGATAGAGGACCACCGTATCGCCGGCGTTAGATATTTGCTGAGTAAACTGTCGATCTGCTTTAAGAGAATACCCCTAGAAAATGGATATTTGTTAAATGAAACACTTTTGGATAGAGAGCGGCGGTCTCGTCCCGTCGAACTCACGAACAGCTGTAGGAATAAGCCCCTGTGAAGCCGAAATGGTAAACATGTTGCCTATATAATATCCAAATTGCCGAATATGAGAGCATTTTAAATAGGAGTTTAACTGCCACGCAAACAATCTTCCCGGAAAACAGAAAAATCACGAGGAATTCCAGTAAGATAAAAATAAATAATGCTAACGGCTACTACACAACAAACACACCGAACAATATCCCCGCACACAGCATAAAAACACTGTCGACGATCCAATTCAAAGGAAAATCAATATTCATAAAATTGAATCGTTAGGATCTTTAATTGCAGGCACAAAAATAAATTGAGCCATAATTATTGTCACAGAATGCCACACCCTCACCGCATGACGTGGCACTAATTAAAGATATAAACACCCAAACACTACTACAATGATCATTTATTCACAAATATGTATTACCCTAACGAGCAGACAAATCATGAACGACCCGATAACAATCATGGAAATTCTAGCCATGGAGCCCGGAAAGATCTGGACGGTAATCATTGAGCGATATTAAACTTATTTTAATGTTTGTTTATATGAGGACTATGTGACCAATATAGTGATATGATGAGGATCAATTGCCAGCTGTCCAAGTGCGAACAACCTTCCCAACAGCAATGACAAAATTAGACCTGATAAAAATATTATGCTTCGAATTAATAAATCTATTTACTGCGTTTATATGACTTACTTAAAACAAAATAAATATATACATAAACTCCTCCTGGATTCATGCTCATGTTACGCCGGATTCGCGAAGTCATTTTATTATTGATCATCACCGAAAGTTTGAGAATTAAATATATTTCCTCGAGTAAATCGTCCAGCCATCACGTACCCCATTGTCATGACGACCTTTCACGGATAGATTACTCCATTTCTTTAAGCCAAGATTTCGTTGAGTTTCAGCCAAACTTCATGATAGATCAACCTGTCTTAGTTCGTTTCATGGCGAAAAGAGTATGAAAAATTAACCAAAGAAAGGATAATCAAAAATGACGGTAAGATGAAAATACAATTGAACCTAAATCTCTCGTGAAGTGTACCAAGTAACGTAAACGTGTCACACATTAGATTCGACCTCCAACTAACTCTAACCGTACTCAGAGAAAAGAAAATTCCACCACGCCGAGATAGATTATTGACCCAGAAACAGCCTAACTTCTTGGTGATAAGTAAGCTAAACGCCATCCGCACATCCATCACTACCTACAACTACCTGCTTGACTCGTCCAACGTCACCTCTCAATTCCTCAATTTTATCTTCCCTCCACAAATAACGACGTTAAATGATTACACGCTCAGCGTGATTAATTATCTACTAGATATTGTAATAATTTCCACCTAATTTTTCCGACTTGGATTGACGCATCTCGCGTCACAGTGCGATTGCCCGCACGATCGGCAGAATGATATCGACAGCCCCTATGGGACGCGGGATTCTCCGTCTCGCCGGTAAGGGAATCCCGTGAGGGCGCACAAAGAGACGACGTAGAAGCAGACCTCCCTTTTATGGCCATCAAAAGAGAGCCCGGCCGCAATCCAGCCCGAGAGATCCGAGGGCAAGCGGAGTTCTTACTAGCGCTCTTGGATGAGCACCAGCGCCAGACAAACAGACAAGTAGACAGGGCTAGGCAACATCTGGCTGAGATCAACAAGGCAATAGCAACGGGAAGCATCCCCAGCACGGACGGATATGCCCCTCCGTATAATGTATCCTTCAATCTCAACGACCCGAACTTGGACGAGGAATCGGAAGCAATAACGTGGTGGTTCCACGAAGAATATTGACCAGAGAGATGAGAGACGAGGATAGACGTCCCCAACGTGACCAGGAACACTCATACGCTCGAGAGATCCCAAGGCAATTCAGAGGCCGATGCCGTGCGAGATACCATTAACATAAGTGTAAATTGTAAATAAAGCATTGGATTTCATTTTTATTCTCTTATTTCTGGTGGGTTTCTGGGTTTTGATATTTTGAAACTAAATGGTTGTTACCCAGACAACCCCATACAAATATTCTTTCGCTTACCACTCGGCACCCGTTGCTAAGCAACGTTGGAACTGTGTTCGAGTGGGTAGTTCGTCCGCAAAAAGTGAGCGTTATTGCTAATACTATAATTGACCGAACGATCTCTGGGTCCAACGAGCTGTCGATAGAAGACCTGTGCTCGCTTTTGATTCTTAGGTCCCATTATTCTCCTATCTCTTTCAAATGTTAACCTATACTCTCATATCATCTATCTTTATGTCCATTTGCTTAGTCCTTCTTATTATTGTCCATGTTGATGATTATTCTTTGGCCTGTACACCCTTTGTTATGTTAAATACACCCACATTATATCTTTCACCCTTATCCCTATTATAACTACAATGTTTCCCATTATTATTACCAGCATTATTATTGTTGCCATAATATGTATTACCTTTATTAATTGTTGCTACTGTTACCTTTATTATTATTTTTATTACAATAACTACCATTATATTTATTGTTATTACCACTATGATTATTACTATTATTATTATTATTATCATAATTATTATCATCATTACTACAAATACCATGATTATTATTATTATTATTATTATTATTATTATTATTATTATTATTATTATTATTATTATTATTATTATTATTATTATTATTATTATTATTATTATTATTATTATTATTATTATTATTATTATTATTATTAATATTATTATTATTATTATTACAATTATTATAATTATTATCAATATTATTAACAAAATTTTGTGTAGGGATTCGTCCTTATTCCTCAGCTTTAAGAAATATTTTTCTTATATAACAATTTAGCCGTAATCCATTTGTATTTCCCTGGTTTTCGGTAAAGTATTTTTTTTGAGTCGAAAAATTTGAGCAGCGTTCCGCCCTTATTTTACACGTTCCATTTTTGTTAAGTATTTGAATTAATTCGGAAACTCTGAGCAGCGTCCCGCCCATATTTTCCGCCTCAACTCAAATTAATTTATTTAATTCTTATTTAAAAACATTATCTTTCATGATTTTGGTCGTTCGGATTAATCTTTTTCCGATGGCTATTCCTTTTAACTGTTGCAACGATTTCGCAATTTTCCCCGCTACCCATTCCCTCTTTTTGTCCTTAAGATCTATTTATGTTCATATTATATTTAATGAGTGCCCACTGGACTACTCGGTGTTAGAGATTTTGAGCCGATTGTTGTTAAAAATTTATGTTAATTTTACAGGAAACGGATGATGAAGGAGCAGCCAAAGGGCTACTCATTTACCCTCCAATTTCCCCTATGTACGGATAATATTGACGTTCCGATCCCTGCGTTCCGCACGCCGGGTCTTCACGGGCACAGATCACCGGCGGTATTCCACGCACTTACACAAATCTGAATACTATATATGATTTTATTAACTTGTGATGTGTCTTTGGCTGTGGGCCGGAAAAAGAATAACAAATAATATTTTACCATAGCATTTGGAATAAAAGTTTCGATGCACTAAAGCTGTAGATAGAAAATATTTATTCAGCATATTACATCGGCCACATACATTTGAAATTCATTGTATCCATTCCATAAAATTTACTTCGAAAATCCCATAAATTTAATTCGATAAATCATCCATAAATTCGATTGGAAAAACAAAATTATCCATAAATTTGATCTGAAAAATCATCCATAAATTCAATTAAAAAAATCACCCATAAATTCGATTCGAAAAATCATCCATAAATTCAATTGGAAAAACAAAATTATCCATAAATTCAATTTGAAAAACAAAAATCATCCATAAATTCGATCTGAAAAGTCATCCATAAATTCAATTGAAAAATTACCCATCAATTCCCTTCGAAAAAATCAATTAATAATATTGCACCAGTTGAGAGTGATCGTGTTCAGGCAAAACACTTACCCGTGTTAATTGCCTGAATGCACGGCTCTCAGCCAGTTATACAACCAGTTATACAGTTCTGTAATGAAAATCTTTTTCTCCGAAAAATAAGACTGAAAATTT
This sequence comes from Schmidtea mediterranea, assembly GCA_022537955.1. Lineage (NCBI taxonomy): Eukaryota > Metazoa > Platyhelminthes > Tricladida > Dugesiidae > Schmidtea > Schmidtea mediterranea. Next base: position 45,281,752 of record CM039681.1, read on the forward strand.
GTGAAAACACATCGGTATTTATACCTATAATTTGGCCTTAACCTTGCGTGTTAGTTTTAGTGCGATTAAACAAAATTCGACTTTGAAATTATTTATGTTATCTACATTAAATTTTTATTTATTTCTTAATTTAAATTGGTAATTTATTTTTAACATTTTTAATTAAATTTATTCATCCAAAAATATTTTATTTTTATTCATTTAATTCATTTATTTTTTAATTTTATATAAATGGTCATTTTACGGTCGAATTTTCTTGTTATTATGTTATTTTTTATGTAAATTTCGTGCGGTTCTTGATGCATTTTGTATTTATTTTATTTTAATTTTTATGTTTTTGATTTTATATTTATTTATATTCTCTCAGATTTTAAAGTGTTTAGTTGATGTTGTATATTGTATTTTAAGTTATCTTGGTGCTGGGTTTTCGTGCTGTATTACTGATGCATTTAAACAATTCTCAAGGCTATTTGTGTGCTGGCCCAACATTTCTTATTCATAAAAATTAATAAATAGGGTTATAGTACGCTTAGAGCCAGATTTATTTAAAATTAAAAGATAGAAACCTGACAAGTGAAATTTTGAAACGAAGGAGAGTTTAACGTTTTATTCCATTTTGCAGATATGGAACCCTACGGAATTTTACGAGGCGAATTAGACAAAGCCCAAAGATTAAACCGCGAGATGCACCAACAGATTGTACAACTGACGACCGAAATTCTACATATCAAATCCAGCTGGGTAGAGCCGAAGAAGGTGAAGGCTCTATATCAGAAGATGACCGCCGCTCAACGGGGTTGGGCCGAAGAAAAACAATTGAACCAGAGTCAAAAAACTCAGATCCGCTGATTAGAAGTAGCTTTATCTGCGTGCCAGGAGGGCAACGCAGTAACTTATCAGCTGGTTTTTGCTCCAGCCCAATTGGCCTACAAGGAAGCCACATTGAACACTAAACCTGCGAACAAACCGCCCCGACACCAATCTGGCCGGAACGAGCGTGCCAAGCGCCGAGCCGCTCAACCAGCAGAATAGGACTTTTTTCTGTGTTATCTCAATAAATATTATGTTGTTCATATTGTTATCCTAAATTACGATTTGTCATGCCAAGATTTACACTGTATAAGTACGAATCAAAAAGAGAATTATTCCACGTGACAAGACAAACCAATATATGAAGATGGGACGAGAATAAGCAAAAGCGCACGCAGACCTTCTATCGGTAGTGCGTTGAACCCACTTTGAGGTCGGGTCAGAGTAATTCTTTCATAGCGCTCACCTTTGGCGACCTCAAAAATAATGATTACATTTCCAACGTTGCTTAGCAACGGGTAGCCACTGGGGGCAAGAAATAATTATGTGTAGGGTCAAGGTCACACTAACCAGAAGCCCCACAATATTATGCCAATTATGCCAATGATGTTATGCCAATTGTGTCATGCCAGAATAGATGCTTCAAGAAAAACATTTTTGTTGAAATTTTCCCGGCTCACAGCCGAAACAGCACCGCAAGATAGTAAAATCTCACACCCCTATCGAAATTTGTAAGTGTGGTTCATCCACCAATATTTCGTGCTCGTGAAGGTTCCGGCGTGTGCAACGCAGAAACCCAAACGTCAATATGTTCAATTATAGAGGAATTTTGGAGATAAGGGAGTAGTCTTTTAGCTGCTCCTTCGTCAACCATTTCCTAACAAATTGGCCCAAAATTCTTACCATATATAGGCTCAAAATCATAAACACAGAGTAGTCCAGTTGGCACTTATAATATTCTAATATCAACATAAATAGCCCTAAGATCAAATAAGGGAAGGAAGTGTGGAAAGCGTCGTAAATTATCGCTATGTCATAAAATCAATAAAATGGAGATTAAGATGACAAACTAACTGTTGCAAAAAATAACAACGTACATAGTTCAATATTGTCAAATGGAAAATGTTAATGACGTTAAGATGCCAATCAAGTATAGATGAAATAAATAAATTGAGGTGATTTGTCAGGACGTTACGCAGGTTAACGAATATAGCATTAGGATCTGGCAAACGTATAACGAAAGATAAGGATAAATAGCAGATAATTAAAATCACTGAGTGTACTAAATTTGCAGTAAACATAAATGTGAATTATAAGTGATTTTAAAGTGAGAATTTGAATACGAGGACTATAATATTTTAATAATCTCCGTGGAAAATCACACGACCCAACATATAGTATTCATGCGAGAATCTCCGAAACTACTGAGACGAAATACAAAAAATTGACAATAAGGTAAACCGATAAGTGAGTGATTATCCCAATAAAATTAAATCATAAAAACAGGCCCTAAATAATCCATAAAAATGCTGCGCGATAAATATTACAAGTTTTAAGATAAAATCAAAGAACCAACCCGATATAATTGTGAAAAATTCATGAAGGAGCATTACTAAATACCGCTCGTCTTGTAGTTAAATGAAATCAGAAATGTTAAATAATACAAAATCGGCTAAGGTAAGTAAAGCAAACATATTAGGTCGAATCAGCCTGTTCATAATAATCGAAATATAATCAGTCACGATAAATAGTGAAAGTTGGGCTAGGATAGATAAAACAACCTGCTAAATTGAATCCTAACATTCATAGTAATAAATTTGGACCAACAAATTATCACGTTAATAGTACTCGGCACATAGTTTGAAATCATAGAATCGAATTGACCCAGCCACCACGTTTTGATTAGTAGATAAACACTTAATGCCCAATTGGAGAACATTTGAAGACGATAATTGCTGATAGGGTTCCGAAATACGGAGCATGGAGACGTCAGGAAAATTGTGAAATTGTTGAGAGAGAACACTGACTGCAGAATGGATAAATAATGTCAGAATAACAAAATTAAATTACCTACTAAGCTATTTCGATCGTAAACCTGGAATGGATCAATTGAATGAGATTAATAAATCAGCAAGATAGAATGAATAAATGTCCACATTGAGTCAAACAACGATATCAGAACGTCAACAACTAACGACACACTGCCTGGTGTGAGAAGAAAATCAATAAGTAGGTGGCACAATTAGATTCTTACACTCTACTCGGGGTAGAAAGAGTGACACACTGGTCACACGACAGCAAAAGAAAAACACGGCCAGCACCGACAGAAAATCGCATCGATCGCTGTGTGTGCCGTGGGATAGGTATAAATACCTGACCATTTCACAAGGTGATTAGTTATTGACTCGATAAGCAATCCGTTTGATAATGCAAACCAATGATCGACAATCGAATACTACTCCAAGAAGAATGAAAAAAGAGAGACCAGAACACGGGGGAAAAGGGGACCGAGTTACGAATGTAAAGATGAACAATCGTTATTATTCTTAATTGACATGTTATAACGACTAAGAGTATGAACCAATCAGGACCAGAACTCGTTTTATTTACCAGCTATATATGATCTACACACCGAATCATTCCAATGAACTAAATATGAAAGAGTAAAATATGCGAAAGTTTGATAAAGTTACTGTTATGAATTAAATGCAAACTTATGGAGCTGTGTTCATTTATTGATATCCGGAGATTTATTGTTGAGTCGATTAAATGAAATAGAGTTTTAAATAAAATGTTCGGAGAAACTAAACAATATAAATGATTTTCCTCTGACGAACAAAACTAAGCAACAGTCATTTGAAGTCTAACAAAAGGTTTATGACGTAACTTACTGACGTTCTCAACGAGCTCTACCTCCTCCAAACGTCACATAACCAACCCAACTCACAATAAAACGACTAATTCTAACAAAGTAACATCGAAATGCCAGTGTAAGGAAAATATCCATAGACTTCATGCCACAGATATAATGAACCGCGACCCAGCTTCACCCAATCATTATAGATACCTACATCAACGTACACACTCTCGTTCGACCAATAACACTAAGATCATAACCCAGTTACCTCATTGAGACCGTCGTAAAATAAGAAGCGTATTGAGGACTTTGTGATTTAGAATTTATCTTTAAAGATGAATCTTGGATTGACGCTTCCCGGATTACCGTACGCTTCCCAGCACGATCCGCTGCCAGGTGCAGGCAGACGATGTGGGATGCCGGATTCACCATTTCCCGGGTGAAGGAATTCAGAAAGGACATCAAAATGATTTTGGAGAAGCCGATCTTCCCTATATTGCCATCAAGAGAGAGCCAGGCCGAAACCCAGCTCGTGAAAGCCGGTATCGCGCCGAGTACATCCTGGCTCGTCTCGAAGAACGGCAGAGACAAGCCAACTGCCAGGTGCAAACGGCAAGACTCCACCTAGCCAAGATAAATGAGGACATTGCCACAGGATGAATCCCGAGTACAAACGGATATGCCCCAGCGTATGGCATGTCGTACGAGTTAGACGATCATACTCACAGAGCGTTCTAGCCCTATGGATGTGGTAATACCTAAGCGATTAATACCCAAAGATATGCGGAACGATGCCAGAAGCCCTTTGATTCAACAAGAGCAGTCATACGCTCGGAAACCTACTAGATGGAATGCAAATTCATATTACCGAAAGTCGACGCGGAAATAAATATTGGGTTTTAAAAATAAATTAGTGAAGTAGAAATCTTAGTCTTTTGATATCGTTTAATTTTCTAGAATGAAATGATAATGACTGTTAGATAAGACAACTCGCATAGTGGCTCCTAGACGAATAACCAATAGAGTTTCCTTAACGAATTAAAATTTGATAAATAGTAATATTTTGATTCCACCAATAAATAGAGACCATCTCATCAAAAATGTAGAATTTATTTATAGAGAATTTAATTGTAGATACGGACCCATAAAAAATCTTAAGTCGAGAACTGGCAAAATCGCGCAGAGAGAACGCAGATCTGCACCGGCAATTATTACAAATGACACGGGAGATCCAGAAAATTAGAGCGTCATGGATAGACCCGACGAAGGCGAAGGCATTGTATCAGAGGTTGACTGCCGCACAGCATGGCTAGACGGAAGAGAAGCAATTGGGTCACGCGCAAAAGACTCAGATTCGTAGTTTGGAGGTAGCGTTATCGGCGTGTCAAGAGGGCCACGCCGTAACGTACCCACTCGTGTTCGCACTGGCTCAGGTAACATATCGAGATGCAGCTGATAGACCAAGCCAGCAGAGAAAACCTCTCAACGACGCCCAGGAAAGGCCGAACGCGCTAAACGTAGCGCGATACAAGCCAACATCTCCCATTAACCGATTAGTGTACTGTCAAATAAATTATCAATGTCATTTCAATTGTTTTAATTTCGTGTATTGTAGAAATTCGTTAAATTGTAAAAATAAAATTCGTTTGATTGAAGTTAGAAACTAGGGTTCGAGAAATAATTGATTCGAGGAAGTGTAACGCATATACTGAAGGGACCGAAAATAAGAAAACCGCACACAGACCTTCTATCGGTAGTGCGTTGAACCCATCATGAGGCCGGGCCTTAGCAGTTCTTCCGTATAGCTCACCTTTGGCGGTCTCATAACCAGTGGTTGCAGTACCAAAGTTGCTCAGCAACGGGTAACCATAGGAGGGCAAGAAACATTATATGCATGGGGTCAAGGGTAAACACCACAAACCCCACAGATGCAATCAGTTGGAGTCCACCTGCTTCAAGCCAGAAGTGGTAAAGAAACTCAAGAAAAGCGTACAAATTCTGCGTGAGCATGTTCGAAGCAGTATTTTAGATGAAATTTATCTTTAGCTTAAAAATGTAAATTAATTATTTTTTTTATTAAAAACTTTATTTTATTAAAAAATAAATGTAGAATACTGACCAGTTTAAATTTTATTTTTTATTCGTGACTAAGCATCATGCATAATAAAAAATAAATGTTGAAATAAGTTCGATTCATTACTTTCATGAATTTTATTTTTTTTTAATATTAATTTACAACAATTTGTTTTAAATATCTTAAATTAAACAATCATTTGTTTGAAGTAAACGAAGTATCGATTTCTCTCCTATCTTAATTTTAGTAAGTAAGCTATAATATTTATCTTATTATTATGATAGAATAACTCTTTATTATCAGTATATAGATGTGAAAAATTTTAAAACTTTTAATAATTTAATTAGAAGTCATAGACATTTTTTGCTTAGTGTACATATTTAAAAATTTTATGAATACTGAATTTCCAATTAATTTATTCCATTTTGAACTAATTACATTGTCTTTAATTTGTAGTTTGTCATTAATAATATAGATTTTTCGAAATTCTTAACTATTTAATGTACATTTTACAAACTTATTTAATATAAACTATTTATAAGAGCCAAATGAATCAAAATATTTGCAAATCATCTTTGTGGAAAGGTCAGAATATAGTTCAGTCTTCAGGTAACTTTAACGCCATAATTTAACATGTGTGACATTTGGTGACGCCAACTTGGGATATTTTTCTATAAACTACATATTTTCAAAAAAACTAGTAAGCAACATATTAAAATTATTTATTCATTTGTTTAGGTAGTTCCAACATTTCGTATGTTTATACCTTAGGATATGCATTAAATTAATTTCTAGTGTTATTATAACAATAGAAACTTTATCTCCAAATGGTGTCATCAAATAATAATTTATTGTGCTTGCATCAATTAGAAGCCTTGTAGTTTTTTGTTGATTTCTAATTGCAGAGCACACCACAGGGTCATTGGGATCTAATATAAAATCTATTGATAATGATTTGGAATTAAAGAATTATATCAATTCATCGAATAAGCAGTTTGATGGGTTGGTCAGTGGAAATTTATTTGATGATAAAATGTATCATGCCAATGATAAAATCAATGATCGATCGTTAAATAGTTCATCTTTCAATCAATATAACACTCAGATTACTACAATATCGACAGCTTGCGACTTTAAGGGTTCCGGTGAAGTGGATTCTGAAACGTTTTTGGAAGGACCATATGCATCAAATGTTAATATTTTTTGTTTAATATTCCTAAATAACAATTTTTATTATTGTACATACAATAAGAACTGAATTGCTTTGAAACTTAAAACATTGGGATTATCTTCCCATTTTTGGCTCGAGTTTTTCAATTAATGACCCACACGTCAACATAAATTGTGCCAATTACAATGAGGAATCCCTAAACTTGAAAGACATTTGATGTCAAATAATAACCAAATTTCAATTTTTTGAAACTGAGAATTATTTGGCAAAATCTATCTTTTCATGTGAATTAATTTATTAACCAGGGAATTGTATACAAGGGAATCTTTACAGGGTTCTAGGACTCAGTGTCATTTATTGAAAAAGCTAAAAACAATTAATTGAAAACAACTTTTATTTAATTTCTATTATTATTATTACCTACTTTTCATTAAAACTATATTAGTACATGTTATGATAAATAATCATTCATTTGAGAAGTACGTTTGTAGTGAAAACAAAATATAGAAGTAGACTGGATGCTGAATATAAAATGAACTAAAAGAGCCAGAAATTGATTAATTATTTCTCATTTTAAACCAGTATGAAAATTGCCACATAATATCGATCTTTCCAATGACCTTTTTCTGGGGATGCAGGAGTTGGATGAAAATTTTATTAAAGGTTTGGTGAGCCGACAAAGATCACTGGTTTGAAATCCATGTAATTACAGACTTAATTCCAGATAAATTTATTATTTTTAATTGGCCACGATTATAGAGGGAGCGCTACTTCTATTTAGTTTTCAGACAAAAGGATTTATTTGCTCCCACTGAAAGTAAACCCTTCTGACTACGGTACACAATGAGATTCTGTCCAATCTTTTAATTCTGTTGCCGTTTTTAAACAAGTTAAATAAAATAACCTTAATATATAAATATATATATTAATAAGTTATTATAAAATTTGTATTCTGTGTATAAATGAATGAATGGCCTATATCAATGTGCTTGTAAAGTCAAAAACCGATAAATAAAGGTGATGTAATGATAATTGTTAACGTTTTTCATCTAAATTAAATAACTGAGTTGTTTATTGATAAAAATTTTGATAATTAAATATTCGCAAACAATTCTTTCTTGAAATCATTATCTCAAAGTTTTTCTCAGCTTAAAAGTTATTGCTTGATCCAGTGAAATCTATTTTGGAGTTCGTTATTATTTAATGTCAGCTCATTCGCTACAACAAAGTCGACATTGAAACATATTATTATATGGCCAAATAGTCGCGTTTCACTTGCCCTAATTTCCTAACATGTGATAATTCCATCGAATTCGTTTCATTTTTACCAATAGCTAGATCCGCACTTGTGCAGTGGTGCAAGGAAAATGACGTAATACATGCTTGAAGCGGCGTGTGAGATAAAACGGTGCGATTGTGTTTAACACATGCAACAAAAATTCAAATTAATAGGAATTAAAATCTGGAAAATTCTTCAAAAGAAATTTTTTTCAGAAAATTTAAATTAATTTATGCAAAAATTATTTATTGAATTTTTAAAAAATTATTTTTTTTTAAATCAAAATTAATTATATTATAAAGTTTATTTGATTATTAAATCTTAAAAATTGTGTTTATTTGTTTTTATTGAACGAAATTTTGAATTAATAAAAATATTTTAATACAAATGGATTTATTTCAGCGATCTTTCATAAATATTTCCAAAAAAAGCGATCAGTCAATGTCGCATAGTTCTCCGTCATACGCGAATTCAAACGCGCACGATTCTGCACTGATAATGAAACTCTTACAGCAATCTAAAGTAAAATGGTTCCTTTACAATTTGAGTTATTTGAGTCGATAATTATCATCCAGCAGTCGAATGATGTGACTGGATCGAATCTTCGGATCAACAGCAATAATTCCGACATGTCCAGCAGCAATAACAGTAATTCCGATGAATATCTATGGTACTATCTCGACCCGAGGCACAACGTCCAGGGTCCGTTCCATGATGATCAGATGTTTCAATGGTGGTCACAGGGAATCTATTTCCAGAATTCACTTCTAATGCGCAGAAAGTGCGATATCGAGTTCTCCACGCTTCGTAAGTCATTCGATGCGACATTTGGATTTGAAATCTTTTTCCCGTTTATCTATATTTTACAGAAGACTACAGCAAACGCTTCAATGGAGTGCCATTCAATCGGAAAGATATCAGAATTCCACCGTTAACGGAATCCCTGTCAATTAACCATGGCAACAATTTCGTTTCATCAAAGATGTTCAACAACGGTCAAATGCCAAATCACCCTCAAATGCACCTCAATTCCCAGATCACTGAGCCATCTATGCTATATCAGATGTTTTCCGGCGCTCCGAATTCCCATGTCGATGAGGTTGCCAAATTGTTGCACAAGATCAATTTCACCAATCGGGTTGCGAATCAGCTCGATCAATCGCATATTATTCCTCCGATGCAGAACGGATCCGATCCTTACATGTACAACGATGTTTCTAGCAGTCTTTCATATGTAAAGCCACCACAATTCAACAATCAGTTCCAGCACGCTCCAGTCGACTGTAAATCGATACCGATGGAGTCATTTGTCAAACAAGATCGAGTTCCGGGTCCTCCGTGGTGTCAGATGCCCCAGGCTGCTCTGATGGATAGCGTATGGACCACTAAAAACCGAGACAGAATACCGTGAGATATTGATTATTTTATTATATACACAACTATCTCCAGGGCAACAATGTCACCCGTATTGCCATGCACGTTACCATTATAATCCCATTACATGTTATTGAATATACTTTTATATCGATTCAGTGCTACCAATCACAACGCAGTCTGGTCTCAGTCCAACAGTGATTCGGTCAATAATGGCCAATCAATCCTGACAAACATTTTCCAAGAGAACTCAAAGACGAAATTGTCGAGCGCGATCCATGCAGACCCTCGCCAGTGTAATCCTATGCAAGACAGCTGGGATAATCTCGATCCAGCAATAATCAAAATGGTACCATCTGCCAGTTCTCAGAATGTACAGAAAGATATCTTATTACCCAGACAAAGAACTCCTCCACCATCAGCAGCAGCAGCACTGCCGCCACCGCCACAGTTGTCATCATCATCAATGATGATGGCGGCGGCGACAGAAACCTCCACCAATCGATTTCATTCCGACAACACGAAGTCTGTGTGGGCCGAAATGGTCCGCAAAACGAATTCCGCCGCCAACAACTGTCAGAAATATAAATCGGGTTGCAACTCAGAAAATGAACTCTTCACCAATCATTCAATTTCGCCCAATCAGCACAAAACATCTCTCACATCCAACAGCAGCGATGAGGTAATTGATTTCCCCACCAATAAGCTTTTTAAAATCTCATATAAACTGTGGGATTACATAGTTGGGCCCTTCCGATAAAAAAATTTCTTTAACATTTCCAGCAAATTATTGATGATATTTGAACATTTTCAGAGCGTGGTGAAAATATGGAAATTTTCATTTTATAGCTGCTAATATCAATAATATTTTATCGAAACCGATAATGAACATTACCGATTACACTAAATATGTCAAATTTTAAATTACGATATTATTTGCATTATTCAACTTAATCTCTACTAAGTTTCCTTAATCTTTAATATATGCATGTCAAAATGTAATATAATTATTTTGGAACCGATTAAAAATACAAGATGTATATAAAAATAAAATAGTAATAAATAAATCGATTCATAAATTATATTAATTTGAGATGTATATAATAATAAAATATTAATAAATAAATCGATTCATAAATTATTATTATTTATAATAGGATTATTATTATAATATGATTTATAATATGATTTTTGTATTTTATTACTCATATTGTCGTGGATACGAGATCACTTGTTATGAACGTTAAAGGAATTTATATTCTTAAGATCACTAAAGAAAATTTTTTGAGGATTTCATTTATTGATTTTTACTTTCTCATTGTTCTAACCTCGTTCTCACTTCAAAGTATTTTCACTGTTAGGAGTTAATCTGTTCATCCAGCCGTTTGTTTTGGAATACTTCCAAATTACTTTATTTTTTGTGGCATCCTTTCTTACAAATATTTTAGATTCTATCAAGCCTTGTTGCCAGGAAGGATTTATATAGGTTGTTCTATTAAATTCACGAGAAAATGTGACTGCAATTCACAGTTTATTTGACCTGCATTTTTCTATTTTTATTAACTTCCTCATTTGTATAAAATATTATAATTATTAATCAATTTAATTTAATATAGATTATTATATTTTTATCATAATTGAATTTTAATTAATTTCGTATTAATTTAATTTTTATCGTATTTTTTTATCCTCAAAATATAGTTTTTTGATCCCCTGGATCCCTGCTGAGAAACACTGACTATTGATATCCATTAAAATGTTTATTTTCAATATGCCGATAGAAAAAACTATAAATAAATCAATTCAAGTGAAAATCAGTGTTAAGGTCACCGATGAAAAGATTAAGATAAAAAACTTATTGATTATTGAAAATCAAACATTTATTGAAAAATAAAAGTGAATCTCGTGCAAATAACCTCGATCGATAAATTGGATTGAAATATTTATTTTTTTATCGAACGGAAATTATTCAATTTGGATTAGCTGACTTATAGAACAGTTATTGATTCAGAATGATCATCAATCCTTCGATCCATCCGATAAAGATTTAGAAACATTGATTTTATGGACCAAGAATTACCTGGAAAACAAGCCCGGTCTCAGTGGAGTTGATATTTCAACATTGGTTGAACTGTTGAGCTCTGTCGAATCACCCTATGAGGTTGTCCATTTATTATTATTCGTTGTTATCAGTCCGTTATTAATGATCTTCAGGTTGACGCGCTGATCCGAGAAAATGTTCCGGTGTTCGACAATATCGGCGAGTTCGTAAAGATGTTCCTCGAGAAGCGCAGACCATTGCGACAGAAAATAGCCAATGATAATCAAAAGAAAAAGTCCAAATCTCCACCGAAAGCTGAAGAAAACACAAAATGGCAAGTTAAATCAAAAACTCAAGGCTCATCAAAAAAGAAGAGGAAGAATAATAATATTAATAAGAACTGAAATTTGATTGTTTTTTATTAATTTTGGAAGTTGAGTGATGTTATTTGTGTTTTCTCGTTTAACTAAATTTCGATGACTTTACTAATAGATATAATGGAGAGAGTAGTTCAATATTTTGTGTCAACATTTGTTTCTAGCTACTCTGCCCGCTCACCCCGTACCTCACCCCTTCTTTCCCGCTCGGTTTGGGATGTTATTACTCAGGTGATCAGATCGCAGCGCATTGATATTGTATTGGTGATTATATTACCTTAGTGATGTACCGGTCAGCAAAAAGTGAGCCATATTTATAAGACTGCTAATGTCCTGGCACTACTGGTCCATGTAATTAACGTTGAAATTATCATTACGCACGTTTTACTGGTCATTTATTCTCATCTAATTTCTTGCTTATCACAATTTTGAGCCGTGTTTCACAAAGTCTGGTACGAGTTCCACCCCTAAGGGTACATGAAGGGTTTGCAGATTTGTGTGTGCCAACACTTGAAACCATTCAAAATATATTAGTAGTTATTTAATAATATCCTAGAAATATTCTATTTAGGGTTACAAGGGGTTTAAAATAGTTGCTAAAATTATACATGGAAAGTTTTGGAAACACTAACGATAAGTAAAAAGTTTTATTATTCAGATAGTCTGATCAAAATAAGGTGTCTTGTGTCCCTTTCCCATGATTTGAATTTCATTCGGTTCTGCTCAACTGTTTAATTTTGAGTGCATAATTACAGCATCTATTTATGATCCACTTAGGTTTGGAAAACTAGTGTTTTATGAATAGGGTTTATTTTAATTTATTTATCTAAAGCTAGTGTATTACTGTTACCTAAACGCCTTAAAAATTATTCACCTTGTCTGTCCTATGTGCCCATAATAGTTACCATGCTGGTACTGTACATTGGGGTAGGTGAGCAGGTGAGCTTCATTTCTAGAACTACTACTCATGATATTTTCACGTTGGTAATGCAACCATTGGCTATGAGACTGCCAAAGGTGAGCCCCTTTTCAAAGGCTGCTAAGGCTCGGCATCATGCTGGGTTCAACGAGCTGCCAATAGAAGGCTCGGTTTCGTCATCCGGTCCGTACTTCATCACCTTGAACACACTATTCTCTTTTTGGTGTAGGTCGAAGTTCTCACCTTATCTTATTTATTTATTTACAATCCAAAAAAATCTATAAATTATCTGAACTATATAACATTTATAATCACTCCAAACCAAATTATCATTCCATATAGTATTTATTATAAATCCAATAAAATTAACATAATTATTCAACATTTATTATTATGCAAACGAAGTTTTGTACGAGACCACTAATCACCGTATTTGAATAACTCAATCGGTAGTTGACTTAGGTTGTTGCTGACACCGTCTGGTGTTCTATGTTTCTCCCTGTAGAGGGTGAGGACTTTTTGTTTCTACCGATGTGGTTGGGTGGTTTCGTTCACGATTTGCCACTTGAACTGGGGCGAAGACCAAGGCGTTGCCTTTCTGACGAGCCGAGAGGGTGACTTACAGGCTTCGTATTTAAGTGCGCTGGGTCTGCATCAATTGTTTTCTTCGGGCCACCCTCGCTGAGCGGCCGTCAATCTTTGATATATGCGTTTAGCCCGGAGGTTTCGATCCAAGTGGATTTTTACTTCTTCAACACCCAGCTCATCTGTAGTAGTTGTGTATGCAATTCGCGATTTTCGCTCCTCAATTTTGTTAAATCCTTCCCAACCATTAATTCGTTCACGTCAGATTGGGATGAAGTTCAAAACATCGCCGTTTAAACTGCTTGAATTCTACAAACGATTTAAGGCCAACACGCAAATCATTAAAAATAATTCAAACATATTCCAAACTATTTTCATAACCTGTTTAAATATATGGCTAAGTCACATCCATTAACATGCGTTAATGAATAATAATATTGCCTCATTACGAGGATGGCACAAAATATCATGATTTTTAGGCGAGATTCAGACTTAGATGCGTTCAGTCTTAATCTCTCAGGTGGTAGCTTCGTGCCCCTGACCTTTTGATCAAGCACATTTACCAGTGATCCGAATCTCTCGTACTGAGCAGAATTACTATTATCATGACAAATTATATAGCAGGGTAAAACTAACCTGTCTCACGACGAACTAAGCCCAGCTCACGTTCTTTTTTTAGTGGGTGAACAATCCAACGCTTTGCGAATTCTGCCTCGCAATGATAGGAAGAGCCGACATTGAAGGATCAAAAAGCAACGTAGCTAAAAACGCTTGGCCGCCACAAGCCAGATTTGCAATTTTTACAAAACGCTAAACATGCTAAAATCCTTGTTCCTGGTCACGTCGCTGGTTGGCTGGATGTCGCCTGGCATAAGCGTGTTCATCCTCATAATGCCTTACACCGATCCTCTGAGTGCCCGTGTATGAATGAGACGCATTGACATGGTCATGTTGGTCGGTGAGTCCATCTCCATAAGAATTGGGTCGTCTAGCTCATACGACACTCCATAACTGAGGGCATATCTATATGTACTGGGAATACGACCTGCTGCGATATTGGCATTCACTCTGGCTAGTTGATTTCATGCCATTGCTGCCTGCAATCAGATTTACCTGCCCTTAGCTTTTAATCTTGCCAGTATAAATTCCGCTTTCTGACTGGCCTCTCGTACAAGGTTCAGAGAGGGCTCCTGTTTTATCGCCACGTTGGGAAGCTTGATTTCATCATCGCGGCTTCTGGGGTTAATAGGCCCAATAGATCCTTCAGCCGTTGAAATTGTGTAGCCTGAGTCCCAGAGCGCTTGTCGACAGCGAGCTGCTGCTCTGGCTGGAATCTTGACCGTGATTCTTGATTCGTCTTGCCATGATCCATTCTCTCGCCAAGTACCATCAGCTGAATTTAATTTAGGATCAATTATTGATTAATGGGATCGTTATTAATGGGCGCTTCAGTTTAGCCTATCCGTTTTAAAATTTAATTCTGCCACCCACTACCCCAACTTCACAACAAATCTCCTTGTCAACTATCCTCGTCATACCTTTGGTGGGTTTCTGGGTGTTGATATTTTGAAACTATATGGTTGTTACCCAGGCAACCCCATACAAATATTTTTCGCCTACCACTCGGCACCCATTGCTTAGCAACGTTGGAACTGTGTTTTAGTGAGTGGATCGTCCGCAAAAAGTGAGCGCTATTGCTAATGCTATAAATGACCGAACGACCCATGGGTCCAACGAGCTGCCGATAGAAGGCCTGTACTCGATTTTGATTTTTAGGTCCCATTATTCTCCTATCTCCTTCAACTGTTAACCTATACTCTCATAACATTTATCTTTATGTCCATTCGCTTAGTCTTTCTTATCGCTGTCCGTGTTGATGATTTTTCTATGGCCTGTAAACCATTCGTTATGCTAAATATACACAGTATCTCTCTTATCCTTATCCCTATTATAACTACTATGTTCCCTATTATTATTACTAGTATTATCATTGTTACTATTATATGTATTACCTTTATTAATTGTTACTACTATTACATTTATTATTATTCTTATTACTACCATTACCATTATATTTATTATTATTATAATTACTGTTATTATTAAAATTACTGTTATTATTATTATTACCATTACAATTACCATATTCCTTACTATTATCATCATCATTATCAAGATTTTGTAGGGATTCGTCCTTATTCCTCAGATTTATAAAAATATTTTACTTATATAACAATTTAGCCTTACTCCATCCTTATTCTACAGTTTCCGACAAAGTATTTTTATTGATTCGGAAAATTTGAGCAGCGTTCCGCCCTTATTTTACAGTTTATAAGAATATTATACTAACAATCGAACAGTATTCTACCTTTCCTTTACCATTTTCGACAAGTATTTCAATTTATTCGGAAAATTTGAGCAGCGATCCGCCCTCATTTTATAGTTTCATGATAGATGTTTTAAGTATTTCCGAAAATTTGCGCAGCGTTCTGCCCATATTTCCCGTTTCAATTCAACATAATTTATTTTAATTCTTATTTATATTTTAAAACATTATTTTTGCTGATTTTAGTCTTTCGGAATAATCTTTTTCCGATGGCTATTCTTTTTAACTGTTGCAACAATTTCGATATTTTCCCCGCTACCCTTTCCCTTTCTTTGTCCTTAAGATCTATGTATGTTCATGTTATATTTAATGAGTGCCAACTGGACTACTTGGTGTTAATGATTTTGAGCCGAATGTTGTTAAAATATTTATGCCGATTTTATCGAAATTAAGTGCAAGGATGTTGAACTAAAAGACCCACTTTCAAGCTACTCTCTTTAGCTATTTAATTCTGTTGGGCCAGAACACAAACTGCCTTGTAAATGTTGAAATGAATCGGTAACACACATGCAAATATAACATGCAGATTTAAAATCGAACCTATTAAAACATCAATTAACCCTATCAAAATACGAGAAAGAAAACAATTAAATATAAAATTACAAACACAAAAATAAATTAAAATAATAACAAAGCGCAACAAGATCCGCACGATATAAATATAAACATAACACGAAAATCCAACGATTTTGACCGAAATTTGACAATTTATAAAAAAAATGCGAGATTTCATGAAAATGAAATAAAAATCGAATAATTTGAATTAGAAATAATTCAATTAAAAATCTAAAGAAAAAATTGTCAAATAAAATCTCAAAATAATAAAATGAAAGATTAGAATATACCAGAAAATTCCAAGGTCAAAATTTGTTTTACTAAATCAAAAAGAACACGCAAGGTTAGGGTCGTACAATAGGTATATATACCGATTCATTTTTACATAATTTTAATCGTTTTTAATCGTAAAGAATCAATTTTTTAAAAAGCTTAAAATCGTTTTACTCGATGTAAGTGTGAGTTTTATTTGAAAACTCTCTCTCCACGCCGCATCCTCGTAACCTCAATGGAGCTCTGCTTGGATGTCGGCGTAGGGAGAGTGATGTTTTTATGATATTTTCGTTTATGATTGGATTGGGTAACTCTTATGTTATTTTAATAAAATATTTATAATGCATAAATTTGTTTTATACTGTCGAAATTTTTCCGGCCCGCAGCCAAAGACACACTACAAGTTATTAAAATCTAACATATTATTCGAATTCGTATAAGTGCGTGGAATATCGCCAACGATTCGTACCCGTGAAGACTCCGGCGTGCGGAACGCAGGGGTCGGAACGTCAATATTATTCCGTATAGGGGAAGAGAGGGATAAGGAAATGGTCGTTTGGCTGTTTCCTCGTCTCTCAATTTCCATAAACTCGACCTAAACTATATTCACATACGGCTCAAAATCACTACACGAGTAGTCCAGTGGGCACTCATTAACTATAATATAAACACAATGCGCCTAAGGACAAATCAAGGGAAGGTGACGGGGAAATAATAAAAGAAAATGAAATTGTTGTTATGAACTTTGATATATTTACGCTAATAGAAGATTAATGAACTTTAAAGTATAGATTTGGAGGCGTTATTTCGTATTAAAATCAATAAACTAGCTGAATATCCACCCCGATATAATATAAAGAGTCGAAATTGACTTGAGTGAAGACTAAGATTGAACCTAAGGTAACGTTGAGAATTCGTTTTCTAAAGTAAAGTAAATTAGTGAGAATAAACCCCAGACAATATGTTCTAAAGCCAATAAAATCCCCTAAAATAAATGCGATAGTTGTTAATATAATGTTTGGGATCAAATGAAATTATTAAGGAGGTAAAAGTAGAAACGACCGTAATCGCCACGGTTCCCAGATACAATGTCTACAACTATTAAGGTTAACAATGACGTAAATACAACAGCTTGAAAGTTCCATACCAGGGCGTAGCTGCAACGGAATCCATAAATTAAATTTCATCGTTTGTCTAGGCAATACCCCAAAATTATAGGAACGTAAATTGATGTGATTAGGAAGTCAAGATGTAGGAGCCCTCAATTTAACGTCTCCAAATCAAATTAAATTTAGATAATTTAAGCCTAATCAAACCTTTAATAAGACAATCATTTAATTGAGATCCTGCAACCACTTAAAAGGGTGAAAAACAAAAAAATTGTCCATAAGCATTCACGATAAGTACGGAGAGGTAATGCGATTCATTATAAGTTGCCACAGTAAGACAAGAACTTAATAAAATCTTCTCCAATAAACAAAATTCCAATAATTTTCTGATTAACAACGAACAAAAACAATGATCAGCATAGACAAAATTCATGATAACACCACCAACTGTTGCGGTAGAACCAATATCCATCGAGCGAAGATAAGCCAGATCTGATCTCGTTACAATGGATCACTGGAGTGAATAGGTACCATCGCTTCCAACGACATCTTCACGCCTCAACCACGGCTAAAATAATATACTCGTATTTACTCATCATAAACAAGATTCAGTCACAAACCATCCCTTGAGAAACCTGTAGTTCGAAAACAATCTTGCCCAGATTTGACGTTACAGGGAATAAAATCTTTCATTCCACCAATATTTCTCCATTAGAGATTAACAAGCCTGAACAAAGATTACCCACCCGAAAACTCCAGCCTCGAATAAATAATTCCGATCATAGAAAGTCTCGCTAGAATCGATTATCATCTAGGTAAACGAAAATTTGAAATAGAATAATTACGAAATTTAACTTACCGTGACCCGTTAAAATTGTGAGCATCCGGTGAAATTGTCGATTCTATATAAATAAAATGTCAATTACCGGATCGGTGTGCCGGAATGTCGTAGACAGATAACACAAATTCGCGCTTCGACCTTTAGAATAGCGTCCGCACAAGAATAATTAATAATTTTCTCACTGTCTAGACACCACAGCGAAGGATGCCTGCATGCACGAGCACACAACGACAGCGGCATGCATGCCTACCTAGTCAATATATGGGTATGACCGAATTGGAATAGTCAGTCTAACACAAAAATTTTTATGATGCAATACCATTCCAACAATCCAGACGAGAGCACCACGACCTGATTTTCGAATGCAATGAACTTGTCGGATTTCAGCGCGGACATCTCAAGTAAAATAATACATTTTCAATTATTTTTTTGTGTTAGTTTTTATTATAAGACATAGCTAACAACGATTTTCTCGCGGAACCATATCTACAATATTAAGAGATTTCTGATCGCAATAAATTTTTCACCGAATATTTTATTAGTCTATGGCGGAAAACAAATTACAATCGACACCTTACTCCACCGGATTTCGTTTAACTACCTCTTGTAATGAATCTACAATCATTTGTATTAGTTGTTCGCCACTTCTTTTGGTCATTTTTATTGAATTATTGAATTATTTTAATCATTCATTGAACGAGCGGGTTTTTACGAAGGTATTAATTAAGGTAAATGTTGTTTACTAATAAATAGTAAGAAAATTGTTTAAAATTTGATTTATATTCGTGTCCATCAAGGCGAACAACCGCTCATTTAAGTAGCGGAAGGAGAATTTTCATTCCCTCTTACAATCAAACCACGTTACTCTAAGGGTCACGCCCGATTTTTTCGCTGGTGTTTCAGGGGAAAGATAGGACAGAAGGCTGTTAAAGAATCGACATCGTGCCTGTTTGTCTAAACCGTAATTTAGCAGCAATATTAAATGAGATAAATTTTTATCTGGGTTTTATAAAGCCTTTAGTTAATTTCGAGTACGAGTTATAAACCAATTATGTTTTAATTGTCATTGAAAAGAGGACAGAATACATCCTTACCTGTAATTTCTTAATGATCAAAGACCCTTACGATTATGGACATGTCACGATTCTCAACTCTTTCTTTGATAAACTGATTAAATGTTTTCTGTTAACGGGAATAAATGGTACGATAGTATCTGATAATGACAAGTCACATGTTCCCTCTAAGGATACATGGCCAACAAATGGGGTTATATTCTTTCATGCCGACCATAGCTATTCCGAACTCTTGCTATTTTAATGTAGAATCAATTAATGAGTAGTGTACAATTAGTTTTGTCGGGATGAATGATCGCCAAAGAGGAGTAAATGAGACCGCGTTAGAAGGAATAAACGATCTTTTTACGGCGTGATAATTCAGGGAGTTCCGGGAACTCAAGGCAAGAGAAATATCGGTCCAGCATTCCCGACGAACCCACTACACAAATCAGTGAAGGAATTTTACGACATCAGTAAGGATCACAAAAGTTCATATCGATGACCTCGATTCTTAGTTAAATAACAAAATCAAGTCTAGAAAAATAACGATCATGAATTTTATCACTGTAGTCACGTTTTTATAAAAATCTTGATTAACCGAAACAACGTTTAAAGTCACGACTTGTAATTAGGAGAACCCACGAACCTAAAATTTTCATTATTAAATCCCCGAAAAGTACCTAAAGGTTAAAACAATAAGCTCCCGTACTACAGCGTTAATGGTAGAATGTATAATCAAATTGGTAAAGCTCGACTCCCTCTATTATAATCATACTCAAATATTAGACAATCCGGACAATAGGATTAAACACTGAGAATAATTAATGAATTAAAATAAATGCAATAAGGGAGGAAACAAATTAAAATAGGTCTCGATAATTAAATCCCCGAAAATATACCCTTAACTGACCGCGTTAGAAATAATT
Organism: Schmidtea mediterranea; assembly: GCA_022537955.1. NCBI lineage: Eukaryota > Metazoa > Platyhelminthes > Tricladida > Dugesiidae > Schmidtea > Schmidtea mediterranea. The sequence goes on from CM039681.1 coordinate 45,302,384, forward strand.
AATAATAATTCTACATTAATGTAACGTTCATTAAAACGCAAATGAAACAATCATAATAATTACCCAAATTTAAAAATACGACGAAGGAAACACGCACAAAAGAATTATTAAAGATTTGATAACACGTAATCAATTAAATCACATGAAACATCACAAATGGTTTACGAGTCGACGAGGATCATGGAATAGACGGAATATAGGAGGATAAACTTTAGGAATTCTCGAAAGTGATCTTCTCAGTGAAATCCCGTAACACCTTCATCGGGGCAGTAGTTGAATCCAATGAATAATGACTAGCTCCGGTATTCATGTAAAACATTAACGAAATCTACAAATCATTTGGAAACGAATCTTTCACTCCAGCCATTTGAGATTGACCAAATTGCTGGAATAGTGCTATCGGTAGGTTGAGATAGCTATAACTGAGTTCAAATCTCATTAAAAATAAAGGAAATAAAATTCACCAGATAGCTAATTTCGTTCGACAACGCATGAACATTTAAATTAGATTAAAAATGAGGGTCGATATACTCCCACATAGATTAAATGACAAATCGTCTCGATAAAATTTCCAAATACACCACTAGTTGAACGTCGACAGTATTCATGTAAACAATCAATGGGGGAGAGGAAAGAAAATCAACAGAAATATGACAAGCAACGATCTGGGTAGGAAAAGCAGCGTGGAAAATTCAATTGAAATATTAAGAAATATGGCAGTAATCGTGTATGTCGAGAATAATTACACATACATGGAATTAATTGAAGTGAAAATATGACTACGTGGCACGTCCCTGGAGTGTAATATAAATGCGAATGCAGTAATGATTTTGTCTGATACACGATTGAAGCAAACTACTATGAACACTCGAGATAATTGACAGAGGAATGGAGGAACCAGCGGGTTTCGAGGAGAACCTAGCATCACAATGGAAAAGAAGCGATCCACGCCAGAAAATGGTAAGCGTTATACTTATATCATTAGATCCACTTAATTTACACCTTCATGCGAGTGCCATCAGAGAAGATAGAAACGACCAAATTTCATTTGATTTCTGGAGAAAATTCGCAACCAGTAAACGTAGTGTTAGCCCAGTAAACGCTCCGTAGGATCTCGAAAATTTTGTTGACATCTTAAATAAAATTATCACTAATCCTGTTATGGAGTAATTTTCATTATCTGATTCTGTTTAAATGTCCACCTCTTGACTCGTCCACCTAACTAATGCCCAGCAATTCAGAAGTGGAACAGCGTACTCGTTGAGTGGCTAGTCCATAGTATAAATCAAAGATTATCGACTACAATTCTAATAAAATCGCAGCCCATTACGGACGATTAAGATTATCGCGAGAGTCCAAATAATTCTGACGACGAGTGTTTTGTTTTTGATAGCGAGTAACAGCAAACATGCCGAGTACCACGCCGATACCGCAAGCAATTAACAGACAATGGCAAGTTTTCATGAGTTCTGAAGTACCCCTAGGATAACTATGAATAGCCGACTAAGTCGAGCAAATAGGATAAATAACACAATTAAGGCAAATGAATATTTTCTAAAATACGATGAATAGGAAATAGCTTACCTCGAGAAAATCATTAGTACAACCATCATTCTTAACTAACCTTCCATCTTATAAATATTTATTATTAGCATATACAATCGCCACTCATAAATTAAATTTGTAGTAAATTATCGTAATAAAAGGCATATATAGATGAATTATTCAACAATCTAATGATTAACATTTTGCAGATCATTCTTGGATAGACGCGTCCCGCGTCACTGTGCGATTTCCTGCATGATCGGCCGCCAGAAGTCGACAGGCCCTATGGACGCGGGATTCTCAGTCTCGCCAGTGAAGTAATCCCGTGCGGGCACACACAGAGACGACGCGGACGTAGAGCTTCCTTTTGTGGCTATCAAAAGAGAGCCTGGCCGTAATCCAGCCCGAGAAATTCGAGGGCAAGCGGAATTCCTGTTGGTGCATTTGGAGGAGCACCAACGCCAAACCGACCGACAAGTGGACCGAGCCAGACGATATCTAGCCGAAATTAATCGGGCCATAGCAATTGGAGCTATTCCAAGTACGGATGGGTACGCCCCTCCATACAATGTATCCTACAATCTCGATGACCCGAAATTAGCAGGAAAAACAGAAGCCATAAACGTGGCGGTTCAGCGAGGAATGTTGTCCAGTGAGATAAAGGACGCAGACAAACGTCCCCACCAGGACCAGGAACACTCTTATGCTCGTGAGATACCAAGGCAATCCAGAAACAGAAGATATGGGAAATTTAATTAATCGGCCTGAATTGTAAATAAAAATTGGACTTCTTGTTAATGTTTTTGTTATTTCTTATTCGAATTTGTTACTCATAAGGACCACAATGCAATTAAGAATCGGTTTTGTTTGTAATTAAAACTAGGAACTAATATAATGAAGGAGAGTTTAATGGTTTATCACGTTCTAGACATGAAATACCACAAAATTCTACAAGAAGAATTGACCAAAGCTCAAAAATTAAATCGAGAATCGCACCAGCAAATTGTGCAGCTGACGACGGAAATTCAGCGTATCAAATCTAGTTGGGTGGAGCCAAAGAAAGTAAAGGTCCTATACGAAAAGATGACGGCAGCTCAATCGGGTTGGGCCGAAGAAAAGAAATTAAATCAAAATCAGAAGACCCAAATGCGCGGTTAGAAGTGGCATTGTCTGCCTGCCAGGAAGGCAATGCAGTGACTTACCCGTTGGTTTTTGCTCCAGCCCAATTGGCCTACAAAGAATTCACCTGAAACTCCAAACCTTCAAGTAAACCGCCCGACACCGACCTGGTCGAAACGAGCGCGCCAAACGCCGAGCCGCTCAACCAGCAGATTAGGATATTTTCTCTCGTTAATTTTAAATAAATTTATGTTTATTAAATTGTTGATCTTAGTTAAGATTTATAATGTCGAGAGATGAATAATTTAAGTATAAATTAAAAGGAAATTATCTTATGTGACAAGACCAACTGAGGCATACAGATGGGACGAGAATAAGTAAAGCGCACACAAAGCTTCTACCTGTAGTGCGTTGAACCCGCTTTGAGGTCGGGCCAGAGCAGTTCGTTCGTGGAGCTCACCTTTGGCCACCTCAAAAACCAATGGTTACATTTCCAACGTTGTCTAGCAACGGGTAGTCGTTGGGGGCTAGAAAAATTTATTACTGTGAGGGGTCAAGGTCACTTCAAACAGAAGCCCCACACACGTATCTGAATTTTCTACGACTGGGTGAGCTGCTTCTCCTCAGCCCACCCCCGTTGTGCCGCTGTCATTTTCTAGTAGATTGTCTTTGCCTTCCCTGGTTTAATCCAGGTCACCTTGATTTGTTGAATTTCTTTCGTTAGTTGGATAAGTTGTCGTTGTAGATCTTTGTTGGCCGTACGAGCTTTGTCGAACTTCTGCTGTAAGACTTGACCCAAACTTATGTCTATAAAGATATATATTCGAAAAGTTTATAATCTCACAACATGAATATCATCAATTTATCGTTTATCAATTCATGTTACGTTTATTACTGGCGGTTGTGATTATTCTCCAATTTCATTCTCCCTAAGGGATAACAACAAAACAAATACAAAAATAGCACAGAAGAACTATTTTCTAAATTTTTATTACAAGACAATTATCGACGGTTGGAGTTGGGATAGTGTTGGTCGTATCGCCGGCTTGGGCGTTCACGAGCGTATGAGTGATCACGGTGATTATCCGAATATTTTCCCTCATCCAGTAGTTCTTGGGGAAGAAGCTTTCGTGGTATTACCACATTTATCGCAGTAGTCTGTTCGCGTATTTTCGGATCGTGCAGCTCGTAGGATACGTTGTAACTGGGGGCATACCCGTCCGTACTGGGTATTTTGCCCGCCGCAATGTCTGCATTTACTTGCGCTAAGTACCGCCTAGCTTTCTCCACTTGGCAGTCGATTTCCCGCTGGTGTTCCTCGAGGCGAGCCAACTGAAACTCGACTTGGCCTCGGATTTCCCGAGCCGGGTTGCGGCCGGCCTCCCCTTTTATCGCTATGAAGGGGAGTTCGACTTCTCCTGAATCTCTTTGAGAGCCTGGTCTGGTTTCTCGTACTGGGGATATTGAAAACCCTGCGTCCCACATCGCTTGTCTGCATCTGTCAGCTGAGTGTGCAGGGAACCGTGCGATGATCCGGGACGCGTCGATCCACGAATTGTCTAAAAGAGAATCATAGTGGTTAAATTGTTTAATCAGGAACGTTCAACATCATTATACTGCATGGTTATAATACAAACTAATGGTTTTAATTTTTGTCGCGTTTTTTCCTTTTAATGTTATTTGGGTAGATCAGCTTAAAATTTATCTAGACTAAAAGGTATTTGCGATATTAACTGGAGGTGGATATTCGTTGTCGATGTGGAAATTCTCTCCGTTGTGGCAATTAACATTGGTCTATTCATGTACTGGGATGATATTATCGACAAGGTCAAGGAACGCAAAAACTGAACTATTCCACTAATCGTAACTAACCGGTTATGTTCGTGACAATCTCAACAGCATAGAGTTGTCGCCGTTTCTGCAACCCGTCTTTTAGCGATGGTAATTGCCTTTCGTTTAATCTATTCGGTTTAAATAACAAAAAACTTATGTTGTCGTCGATATTTTTTGAGTCACGTAATTGGGGAAGGAAGTTGGCTCGGTTGTGGGCAGATGAAGGTAATATATGTGAGGTTCATCTCATCAGAAAAATTCCAGTGATGTGCGGAGGATCGTTTAGCGGGTTTTCCTTTTGTCATAATCAGCGCGGATTTGTGCTTTTATCCTTACCATGGGAATTGATTTGCAAAGGAGTGGGTATATATACCTATCGTACGACCCTAACCTTGCGTGTTAAATTTGATGTAGTAAAACAAAATTTGACCTTGTGATTTTCTAGTATATTCTATAATAATGTCAAGGTCAAATTTTGTTTTACCGCATCAAATTAAACACGCAAGGTTAGGGTCACAAAACAAGTATATATACCAATTCATTTTCACAGAATTTTAATGCATTCACTTAGTGAGCAAAGTCACTTTTCTTCAGAGAATCCGAGAATCACTGTTCAGCCAAATAATCAAAGGACCAACTATCGATAATAATTTTCCACAATACGAACTCAGGCATCCTTCTATGTAAGCCTACTTGAGCGTATGCGTGGGAAATAATTGTTGTATGTATAAATGTATGTTGGAAGAGGAATGTGATGACTATGTAATGACTCGAAATATATGTTTAAATGAGAAAGTTGAACGAGTCAAAACTTTTCTGGCCCACAGCCACACACTATGCAATACATTAAAATACGACACAAATATCAAGCTGTGTAAGTGCGGTTTCTACGTCTATAGCTTGTGCCCGTGAGAGTTCCGTCGTGCGCAAGGACGGGCTCTAACGTAAATTCATGTTCGTTATAGTGGCAGTGGGAAGATCGGGAACCAGTCTTTTGGCTGGCTCCCGCTCACCCATCTCCCGAAAATTCGACCTAAAATCTATACCACAAATCGGCTAAATTTACCACACGGAGTAGTCCAGTGGGCACTCTTAAAATCTAATGTGAACACATACTCCTGGTGGGTTACTGGGTGCCATAATTTGTTTTACTTTATCGTGGTTACCCCTGTAACTCCATATAAATATCTTCTTTGCTGCCACTTGGCACCCGTTGTTATACAACGTTGGAACTGTGTTCGAGTGGGTAGACCGTTCGCAAAAAGTGAGCGTTATTACTAATGCTGTAATTGCTCGAACGATCTCCGGGTCCAACGAGCTGTCGTTAGAAGACTTGTGGTCGCTTTAGATTATTATGTCCCCTTTATGTCGTAGGTTTTTTTCAATCGTATTCCCTGAGTTCTTTAGTCGACAAAAAAAAATTAATGAATATATTTTAAAATAAAACTAGTGGATACATATTTTATACAAGAAGTGAAGCAATTTCAGTTCATAGGCTGCGTTGTATTTAGCAGTTGCGCAGCACGGCGTTTGGCCCGCTCCTTGCGTCAAGGACGATAACTGTTCCTTGTAGTTATCATGGTTGGAGTTGTGGTCGTTGTTGGAGTTGCCGCCGTCTCTCGGTAGGCCAATTGGGCGGGAGCAAAGACGAGGGGATAAGTTACAGCTGCCCCTTCTTGACAGGCGGACATTGCAACCTCCAATCCCTTTATTTGTGTTTTTAAGCTTTGGGTTAGTTGTTTCTCTTCAGCCCATCCATTTGGGCTGTTGTAAGCCTTTGGTACATCGATTTGGCCTTCTTTGGGTCCACTCATGTGGCTTTTGTCTGCTGAATCTCGCTGGATAGTTGAACAATCTGGTCATAAAGATTTTTATTGGTTTTCCTTGCGTGGGCTAGTTCTGTTTGCAACATTTGCAGGGGTTCCATTTCTGCAATAATGAACATAAAAATTTTGTTACCAAATCCAATATTATTAAACGTACAGTTGATCTAAACAAAATTTTACGAAGTTATACTAGACAACGAGTAAAAACGGAAAATCTCAAATAACAAATTATTTATTATGATGACATTCACTAAAGGTCCATAACCTACAGCTCAGCGAGAAAAGGGCTCTTCGAAGAATTTCTTCACCCCTTCTTCCGCTGAGTAGCCCTGGTATATGTAGACGGGCCGTTTCGTGTTGCGTACAGGTCTGGAACTGGGCGGCAACATGTCATTACAGAAATCCGCGATCCTTCCGGCCGCGATGTCGTCTTCTACATTGGCCAGGTATTGTCTGGCCCTGACCACTTGTAAATCGACCTGCCGTTGATGTTCCTCAAGGCGTGTGAGAAGATAACGGGAATGATCCCGAATTTCTTGGGCCGGATACTGATCGCCATTTTGTCTGTTCGGCATACGTGGTTTTCCATCCATTCCCAATAATTGCTGGATGGTCTGTCGAGGCCCTCTGGGTTGGGGCTCCTCGTCGCCTCTCGCTCGCCAGGCTCGCTGCCAGGCTTTTCGCCACTCATCAGCAACGTGTGTTGGAACACGAACGATGGCTCCTGAGGTACCTACAATACGATTGCATAAATCAGTTAAATCGTCGGGACATCTAATTGATGTTAAATTAGAGGAGATAACTAAATTAATTCATCTATCATGTGTCGATGGTTGGTCAATTTGTTTCTAGACTGATGGACCTATTGTTCACTTCCCTTGCAGTTTGTTCAGGCTAACGAAGGGCTATCCCCTATACTCTACGAAATGAATTTACTTATTCCCGAACTGGATGCTGCTCCGCCGATCATTGAACATTTAGTAATAAAACTTTATGTTTATAAACATCGCAGGGGAGGTCCTTCAGAAAATTATTATCCCTATGTCCAGTCAAATTTATTATTTGTTGTCAGATCTCAGAGCCTAAGTGTTTATGAGTAAATTAGAGGTAGGTTTTGCAAAACTAATTGTTGATAATTTTAAATCTACCTTTAGTGTTAATAATTCGACATGATTTCCCTTAGGACGATAGCGGACGAACCGATGCGCCACGGATAAAAGCCTTCACGACAATAATCAAGAACCGAGATAATGTGAATGGATTGATAACAAAAAGCATAGTGTATGACAGTGGGAAAATCATCATAATAAAAGTTCCGATGTTGATATGAGTTAACAACAAAAAAATGATAATAATACTAGTGGTGGGTTACTGGGTACTGTTGTTTGTTTAAATCTTTCTATGGTCGCCCAGGAAACGCCATATAAACATTTCTTGCTACCACTCGACACTCGTTGCTGGGCAACGTTGGAACTGTGTTCGAGTGGGTGGATTGTCCGCAAAAAGTGAGCGTTATTACTAATGCTGTAATTGCTCGGACAATCTCACTGGGTCCAACGAGCTGTCGTTAGAAGACTTGTGCTCGCTTTAGATCATTTGGTCCCTTTTATGTCGTGAATTTCATCGTTGGAGTTTATCATAATATAGAAGGAACTTGACGATGTTATTTTAGAAATAAACCTAACTGTTGTATTGTAATGATGTATTTTTGTGTGTTGATGGTGGTGTTATAGACATTTACCCAAACTTTTGAAGGTACCGTTTCAAATAATGAATATATAAATACAAAATAAACATATATAATCTACAAGCTCAACAATATATTATTTTCAAACTAAATACATTCTCTAAGTTTATCAAACCTTGTTTAGTAATCGGGCGGCTCTACGTCTAGCCCGTACGCTGAAGTCAAATATTAATTGCTGTGACTATTAAATATATTTTTAAACGTACCTTCATTCTGATAATATATTATTTATAAGATCTTTGTTGACTGATAAATATACTTTCTAAACATGCTTTTATTCCGATAATATATTATTTATAAAATTTTTACTGACTGTTAAATATACTTTTTAAACATACTTTTATTCCGATCATATATTATTTATAAAATTTTTATTGACTGTTTAAACTAGCTAATTGGTGGTATCCCAGGTAATGAAATCGTCATCTTAAAAATTGAGTAAATATTTATCATATCGTTAATTAATTTTTATGGAAATTATCGACTACAGGTATTGACTCATCGGCAGTCACTCGGAGTTCTCCCCCCTTCCACTCACGTCGCCGAGGCTAACACGGGATCACCAGAGGCATTAAGCCCATTAATTGAAAGGGTGATCCTTTAACCAGGATTTCTAACTGGTTCGAACAACAATTGAAACTAGCTGCCACACCGTGAAATCTGAGGTGATTATTGGTAAGTGAATGATATGCGTTTGTGCGAAGGATTGTTGATAATTTTTAGATATATTTTGTACTAATATTACGGTTATCTATGGGTAATTTAGTTGGCAACTGACGATATTCCGCCTATCTTTTTATATTAATATTAGTGATATTTAGGGATAAATTATAATGTATCCGCCTGTTACCATTGATAAGCCCTAGGGTTAAATAATTTTATCGGGTGTTAATGCGAATATACTCTCGCATTTCCATGGTTGAGGTTTATGGGCAAGTCAAAATACATACTTCTAACTAGGGATAATTTCTAGTGTACCGTTAAATTATTGGCGACTTGTCCATCCCCTGAGGATTACTTTATAACTGTAGGCAAATTGACTTACTCCTTAAAAGGAATCAACACGTTTGTACATTATTGGATTTTTATTATAATATTACTTGTTCCTGTTCTTTTAGGATCAAAGGTTTTCGGACTTCAAATTCGATTCCAACTATTCGACATCAACGACGACTCGTGAGAAAAAAAACTCCGATTTACTGACAACCATCAATCCCGAGTCGATTATTATTTATGTCACGGTGAGTGAATTAAATGTAGGTTGCCCGATGAATCTCCCACAGATTATTAGCTGGTTATTTTATCAATATTAAGGCGATGAAAAATGAAGACTGAATTATAGGAGTAAACAATTTATTTATTAATTTCGGTGGCGGTCCTCTTGGGTCCGACTTCAGGTGGGAATGAAGCTAGATGGTTCCGGGAGTAAGGCCGTTTACCTAGTGCTCGTAAGATAGTTAAAAATTTACTTGTCGGGGAATATTTCTCTCCTAATTGCTCATGGTGGATTTGTGGAGATTGATTAATTTTCTTTGACATGGTTTCTACGACTAAAGTGATTTCCACTGTCGATGTATTTTATATCGGAGTGTGTGTGTATTATGATAGTAATTTGTGACCGCACACCCTCCGGGTGGGTATTCGCTTCACTCCCTGACCTGGTCTTGAAGATGCTAATGCACTCGATATCGATTCATCCTGACATTTCACGGATTTTTGACCGAATCGCTACTGGTGTGTGTGCAACGAACAAATTTGTTATCCACTAACCTTAATGTGAATTATTGATTTATGTGGGCGGCAATGTTTAGTCAGGTTTCTGTTTTTCTATCGTTACTTGTTTAGTAAATTTCGGAATTTTATGGGATTTATTTCAGCTAAATGGTCACTATCGTGAGTAGGGATTGGAATTGTGTTCTATAAATTTCTTAATTTTTATCTTTCAGGAATGAAGCTCTAAAACGGATATTGGCGAAGTAAATCATTCATTAACTTAAATTTTCGGATAAATTATTATATTGAATAGATATTTTATTCTTTTAGTTGGTACTTAAGTTTAGTTTGAGTAACGTTGCAGGATCCCTATTGGCTAGTGAATCTCGGTCAAAAGAATAATACGAGTACTATGGAGCGGCTGATTTGAATACTTATTTTCCTCGGATCGGTGGATTATTTGGGCGGAGGAAAGTAATGAATGGCAGGTTTTAATGGATAATTGGGTTCTTCTTAGCTTAAGAATTTTTTTCCTTTTAGGATCGACTCGTCGTGGACGTAGAGTTGAGCTAGAGCCGGATTTTGGTGAAGCATTCCCTTTTCCTTTGTGTTTTTAATAAAAGACTGTAGTTCGTTGTTAACTGGATTTGGGTTTGGCCTTACTCGGAGAAATGCGAGTAGATAGATTATCCTATTCTGCGTTTATTTGTACTCGTTACTTATAACTTCGGAAGCTCAAAGGCGTTCATCACTATGAAGTTTCGTCGTACTAGAAAACATGAGGCTCTATTTATTTAGTTCTTATTATCTCGTCGATTTTAACTAAAACTAATTTTCGGTGATTATCCTATCAATGGAATTTAATTATTTGCATTATTGTGGAATTTTCTTCGGTTTATGGGTTGCCCTCCTTATTCTATCGTTTTCTCAATTCTATTCGGAGGTCGTATTGGGTTGAACGGGGTTTCGGTGAATTAATCTTAATTTATCTCTCACAGAAAATTTTGTGAATTAGGCATTAATTAATGCAAGCTTTATGTTCTTCCCCGTTGGGATTGAATTAAAATTAGCACATCTTTTCTCGTGGTTTTTACCATTATATCATCGAGACTTCGGTTAAACTTTCGTTACTATCCTTTATCTTATCTAGGAGCGTACCTAATTACGTCCCTGAATCTGATTTGTTTAAATTCGTGACTCCAATTACTAATTGTTATACGTTTAGGGGGATTGCTTAATAATTATAATGAATTTAAATTTTCATCCATAGTTTAAATTTAGTGGTTAAAATAATAGTTGATTTAATTTCATAGCAATGATTTCATTTTTTATTTTTCCATTTTCCCGTCACCTTTTCCCTGGTTGACCTTAGGCGCGTTGTGTTTACATTATAATTAATGAGTGCCCACTGGACTACTCGGTGTGGTGATTTTGAGCCGTGTGTAGAATAATTTAGGTCGAATTTAAAGAAATCAAGAAACGAGGAAGTAGTCAGAGACCGCTTCCTTATTTCTCCTTTCTTCTATACGGGATAATATTGACGTTCCGATCCCTGCGTTCCGCACGCCGGGGTCTTCACGGGCACAGATCATTGGCGATATTCCACGCACTTACACGAATCTGAATAACATTTCTGATTTTAATTACTTGTGATGTGTCTTTGGCTGTGGGCCGGAAAAATTTCAACAAAAATTTTTAAAACCAAAACATAATTTGTATATTATAAAATAATTTATTAAAATCAAAGTTAAGTTACCGATACAATCCAATCCACAAATTCAAAAGAAAACATTATAAATATATCGCTCTCCCCACGCCGACATCCAAGCAGAGCTCTACCGAGGTTGCGAGGATGTGACGTGGAGAGAGTATTTAAATAAAAACTCTCACTCACATTGAAAATAGATTTTTAAGAAACCTGTTTGGTCAGTAAAAACGATTAAAATTGTGTAAAAATGAATCGGTATATATACCTATTTTTTGGCCCTAACCTTTCTTTTTGATTTAGTAAAACAAAATTCGACCTTGGAATTTTCTAGTGTATTCTAATCTTAATTTTTATTAATTTGCAATTTTATTTGATAATTTTTCTTTTAAAATTTTTATTGAATTATTTCTAATTCAAATTTTTTGAATTTTATTTCATTTTCATGAGATTTCTCATTTTTGTTAAATTATCAAATTTCGGTCGAATTTGTTAGGTTTTCGTGTTATGTTTATATTTATATCGTGCGGATCTTGTTGTTTTTTGTTATTATTTTAATTTATTTTTATGTTTATTATTTTATATGTAATTGTCTTCTTTCTCATATTTTGATAGGGTTTAATTGGTGTTTTAATAGGTTTGAATTTTAAATCTGCATGTTATATTTGCATGTGTGTTACTGATTCATTTAAACATTTACAAGGCCGTTTGTGTTCTGGCCCAACATAATCAAAATAATAACAAATACTCATACGAATTCGATACAAATATTTGCAATTATTTTACTGTATGGGGCTAACGTACTTTACGACTTCAACTATTTGCATATAACTGGTTAAATAAACACAAGAAAATTAAGTAAAAGAAAACTTTATTTGCTAACAGAGATTCACCAAATTAAATTGGAGTATTTCAACTTATTTCTGATGTCAAAATTTGGCTATTTTTGCATGTTTTAATTAATTTAGGGGTAACCTGGAATCTGGAAGAAAACATCAAAATAATAAGTCATTTCGTCATTTGAAGTGATTTGTGGTTCCAGCATTCCATTAATCATCCAAAAAATTTTGAGGCATTCTAACGTTCGGATCGTTTTTCTACGACTAATTGGTTCGCGCCATTTCAAATCTCTGCGTAAGGTAGATCGCTGGTCTTTCTAATATCAAATTTTATGTTTTCTAATTTGTCATGGCTATCGATACTACTATCTTGGGAAAACATCGTGAGGTTGGTGCGGCGAGATTTTTAACTAGGACTCGGATTAATTAAGAATCAATTATGGGAATAAATGTTTACCTGACGATCGAGACCTTGGATTCAAAACTATATCGTCGTCTGGGATCCTGGCCATCATATTCTCATTTGTTTGGCTCTGTTGGTGATGGATTGGTAATTTTTCCAAAGTTTAACTGTTAATCTTGATCAGTCGGTGAATCTTATATTAGTTGGTGTGTTCCGGAGTAGGAAAATTTGTCTATCCTTACATAAGGTGAATTTGTTGGCCGTGCGTGTGTGGTTAGGTGGGTGTTGCATCATTCACTCTTATTACTATCGTACCGGTGAAGCTCTGGTTGTTTGTGCATGGGATAATTTATCGATTATGAACAGAAATTTCAAGATCTACATTATTCTCGGTGTGCATAGTAGGATGGCCGTGACTCTGTGTGTATACACTAGCGGTAGTCGGCTAATCGGATTTTTCTCCGATATGTCAACGCCTTGATATAATCTATTTCGTATAGATGTATCTCACATTAATAATGGTTTGATATTCTAGGAGGTAATTGATTTGTTCATTTCTAACTAAATTATTTGTTAACTTGTCAGTAAGTTATTGTCGCATGGACATACCTTTTCGGGGCAACACGATCGGAATTGTATGAGTATGGTCGTATTCGTTGATTCACCGAGTTAAGCTGATTTTTTGCAAGACAAGATTTATCAGTATATACGTGAGTGGATGACTATGCAAAGTTAAGTTTGATTTCTTGCAATTAAGGGAGGACTCCAAAACAGGATAATTACGGTCGTTATCCATTGATGGGCTTAACGAGTCTACTGAAATATCAGTCCATGCTCTTATTATCCCACAGAGGAACTTGTGTGCTGACACTTGGATGCTTTAAATTTACGTTTAAAGCTAATGAACCCAATGTTCTCTTGTTATAAAAATTACGTGTGGTTAATCACTCGGTGATGTGATTTGGATAGTCAGAACAGTTGGTTATGGATGATTTCTGATGGATATGGGTGGCGTGAATTCTTTTATTTTACTCATAATTGTCAAGCCTAGTCGAAATTGTAAGGTTTGTCTCTCGCATTTTTGATTTTTCCGGATATCATTGGATCGATAGGTATTCATGGGTCATAACAGGTATTAGTATGATTTGATTTTATTAAATTATTGATTTGGACCTTTTAGAGCATTATTTTCTGGGCGTTGAAAAAGGATTCTCAATAACAAGATTTTCGATTTTGATGCCAATTTATTTTCTTTAATAAAATTTCACAGGAATATTGTTGGTTATTGATTTCGACAGGGGAATAATTTGGATTTTAATGAATGTCTGGTTCAAACACTCGCTTGAGGTGGAAGTTTGTTGTAATTATAAAGTTGATGGAGTTCGGGGTTTATCTATTCCTAATGCTACAATAGAATCGTTACCATTATAATGTTTATTCGGAATTTTTATTTGTAAACAGTGGTTATAGTAAGTTCATCGTCTCTGTTTGATTTTTCGATTAAACTTAAAGAAAATTTATTTTGACTCTCAACGTGATATTAGAAGTTTATAGCAATGATTTCATTTTATTAGTTCCTCGTGACCTTCCTTTTGAATTGATCTTAGGCGCTTTGTATTCATATTATAATTAATGAGTGCCCACTGAACTACTCGTGTGATGATTTTGAGCCGTATGTGAATATAATTTAGATCGATTTTATAGGAATTGGGAGACGAGGAAACAGCCAAAAAACTATTTCCCCTTCACCCTTTTACCCTATACGGAATGATATTGACGTTCCAGTTCCTGCGTTCTCACGCCGGAACCTTCACGGGCACGAATCATTGGCGATAATACACGCACTTACACGAATACGAATTGTGTGTATGATTTTATTATCTTGCTGTATGTTTCGGCTGTGGGCCGGAAAAATTTCGACAATATAAAACAAAACTTTGATGCTATTTAAATATTTTATTAAAATATAATTTACCCGATAATTACATTCATAAACATCACACACTGCTCTCCCCACGCCGACACCCAAGCAGAGCTCAATCGAGGTGGCGAGGATGCGACGTGGAGAGAGTTCCGAACAATACTCCAACTTACATCGTAATTCTGTACTGGTTTCAAGTTTTGTAAAAACGATTCGTAAAACGATCACTGGTTAAAATTGTGTAAAAATGAATCGGTATATATATCTATTGTACGACCTAACCTTGTGTGTTCTTTTTGATTTAGTAAAACAAAATTTGACCTTGGGATTTTCTAGAATATTCTATTCTTAATTTTTATTATTTTGAAATTTTATTTGACAATTTTTCTTTTTGAATTTTTAATTGAATTATTTCTAATTCAAATTATTTGATTTTTATTTCCTTTTCATGAAATTTTGCATTTTTGTTAAATTGTCAAATTTCGGTCAAATTGTATGGTTTTCATGTTATGTTTATGTTTATTTCGTGTGGATCTTGTTGCACTTTGTTATTATTTTAATTTATTTTTGTGTTTATAATTTTGTATTTAACTGTTTTCTTTCTCACATTTTGGTAGGGTTAATTGGTGTTTTAATAGGTTTGAGTTTAAATCTGCTTGTTATGTTTGCATGTCTGTTACCGATTCATTTAAACATTTACAAGGCCGTTTGTGTTCTGGCCCAATAAAATAATAAAAATTTAAAATAAGTTAGACACATAATATCAAGGTCAAATTTTGTTTTATCGCATCAAATTAAACACGCAAGGTTAGGGTCACAGAACAGGTATATATACCAATCCACTTTCACAGAATTTTAACCAATTTTGAATCAATTTTCACTCAGTGAACAGATTTCTTTTCACCAGAACGATTTGATTCAAAGGAGCAACTCCGATAATTATTTTCACGCCGCGAAATCAAGTAACTTAATGTAAGCTCTACTTGCTCGTATGTGTGGGAACCTTTGTCGTATGTTGGAATGCATGAACCGAACTAATGAATAAACTATGATGCAATTGTTTTGAAAATATATGTATAATGAAAGAGAATTTTTAATATTGTTGGGCCAGCACACAAATAGCCTTGAGAATTGTTTAAATGCATCAGTAATACAGCACAAAAACCCAGTACCAAGATAACTTAAAATAAAATATACAACACCAACTAAACACTTTAAAATCTGAGCGAATATAAATAAATATAAAATCAAAAACATAAAAGTAAAATAAAATAAATACAAAATGCATCAAGAACCGCACGAAATTTACATAAAAAATGGTGGGTTACAGGGTTTCAAATCTTGCTTATCCTCATGGGGACCCTGGTAACGCCATACAAAATGATACTGATCGCCACTTGGCACCCGTTGCTAGGCAACGTTGGTAATGTGTTCAAGTGGTGGATTGCCCGCAAAAATTGAGTACCATGTGCTAGTACTGTAGTTGCTCGGACAACCCTCGGGTTCACGAGCTGTCGATAGAAGACCTGTGCTCGCTTAGCTCTGTCCCTCATAATCGTTCAAGATTAGGTTCTTATCTGCCTACGGAGAGATGAAATTAAGATTGAGCAACATGATGCGAACGTTTAGCATATAAATATATCAACGGAACAAATTAAATTAAGAACACGACTACTCTATTTATTTAACAACGCGCACAATGTTCGCAGGTTAATGATTTTGAAGCTGGATTGCTCGACGTCGGGCCCGTTCCTTACGTCCCGGTCGACGATTGTTTACTGGAAGGGTAGATTGTTCCACTGGTTGGGTGTTCTTCTGCGGCATCTGGGTTGGGGCGAAGACGAGCGGATACGTTACCGCTTCCCCCTCCCGGCAGACGGCTAGGGCGACTTCGAGTCCCCGAATTTGCGTGCGCAGGCTCTGGTTGAGCTGCCGCTCCTCTGCCCAGCCTTTCTGTGCTGCGGTCAGGCGGTGGTACAGTGTTTTTACCTTTTCTGGTTCCCTCCAGGTGGCTTTAATCTGTTGTATTTCGCGGGTTAGTTGAATAATCTGCGTGTGTAATTCCGCGTTGGTCTGTCTCGCGTGGTTCAATTCAGATTGTAAGATTTGTAAGGAAGACATTACTACAATCAAATAGATGATGTTAATTTATTATTGATCAAGTTATATAATTGTTTATTTCATTAAACAAAACACGAATAACTCTAGCTATAAGAAAAGAAATAACAAGTAAAGTTCTAATATTTTCAATCAGTTACTACATGAAGTCGGTCATTGTTGGTTTACTCGTCCGGGCAATATCTCTTCAGGCTTCGTTTGAGAGCCTCAACGGTATAGGGTCTTCTGGTGTCTCGAACTGGGTGAGGTGGGTAGGCGACTGCAATCCGCCCGGCAAGGATGTCATCTTCTACGTTGGCGAGATACATCCTCGCCTTGACCACCTGTAGGTCCACTTGTTCCTGCACCCGTTCCCATTGGGTGAGGAGTTCTCGCGCATTCATGTACGTCTCTGCGGCCGGGTATTGTTGTCCGGCGAGTCCGCATGGGTCGCTGTTTAGGCCCAGTATCCTCCAGATAGTCGGATACGGCCACTGTTGTTGAATCTTATCGAATATGTCTCGTTTTGGGTGTGGTTCCTTCCGGCATTGCTCGTCGGGCATTCGGGTGTCAGTCCTTTCGATCGGCATTTTCTAAAACGCATCGAAATCAATTATTGGCATATGGGAATGCAAAACAATTCATTTGAACATTTCACTTAGATTGTGTACTAAACTCACTATCGACCAGGTTGTTATTATCTTTGAGTCTATCGAATACTAGCTATCCGTACCATCTTTCGTGGATTTAATGGGTGGTGCGTCTCTGAAGCTATGTAACCTACTCCGTCTTTATCACGGCACTTCTATTTTAGTGGTTGCCCTAATTGCGAGGCGTTAGGAAATTCTACTGCTATAGTAATGAGGGAGTCTATACCTACAAATCTACCGGGTATTAATGTTCGTCAAACCAGAGTTTGCCGCGCGTATGGTGGTACTATTTATTTAAATTTCATTTAGAAATCACGGAATGCCTAATATTGAATGACATTTATTATCAATTGATTCTAAATTTTAATAGAAGTAATGCTCATTAGATACATAATATCAGTTTAAATTATTTACGTTCTCCGAGTTGACGTTGCACGCGATAATTCACGATATGGATAAGTGTTACTTTGACTTTAACGGTCTATTTCCGTAGTGGTGTTTATCGATTTGTATTTACTAGTCGAATGACATCGACATCACGACCTTTGGTAAGATTTACCTTAGCTTGGGTTTCCGTTTCTACATCCGTTGTGTTTTGAATTGTACTACAATACCTAACTGGCCTTCGCCCTAGGTTATCTCACTAGCGTGGGCGTCTACATCCGTTATCTAATGCGTATGCGTTAGTGAATGACCTTCGCTCTGTTTATCCGGTACGTTTATTGTCGACGGAAATTTCTAATTCTCGGATGGCCTTAACTTACTAAGATTTGGACTTACAATTTCCGGTCGACTTGTTTACTAATTCGGATAACTTTGGTTCTTAATTAACTACTGTCTGATGTTACGTCGTGGCATCTACTATGGTCGTGCGTGACGATGAGGCAAATTTGGAATATGTCAGGTACATCTGTTATTCATATTCAAATATTTTATTGTTTAATTTTAGAAAAACCCAGTGTCTTTGATTTCCTTATGATATTCTGAAGTTATTTGATCGTTTCGAAGAAGACTTATCTGTTGGGTTCTCATCTTACGACTATAAACGTTTCGCTTCGAATTCGCATTGGGCTTTTATTACATTGTTACGTCGGTTTTCGCCTACGAATTTAATGTGAATTGTATTTGGAGTTTACATAAGTATTTGAGTGATGCAGGTTTTGTGAACTTTACGGGTGTGAGACACTATCATGATCAGGTTCTTAATAAATTATACTGCTAGCTTTCTCTTACGTCAACGACTCTTATGAATTTCGTGTCGATTGGTTTAGCTACATTAATCCCTTCTCAGCAATTTATTTAGTTGGTTTACCTTTGAATGATGGGTCGATTTATAATTTATGTCATTCTATCCTTATACTTTTCATTAGTTCAGCTTCACTCAATAACTTATCCGTGAGTTGAGTTTTATTTCAAATTAATAGATTCTTATTCCATAATTTATTCTGCTGTTACATTAATTGAATCCGTGGCTTGCTTAGTTTTATCTATAGTTACCTTACCTTTAGAAATTGAATTACCTTATGCTAATTCAGAGGATTAGTTTATTTTAACCCATGACTACTTTACTTAATGATTTTCGATCAATTCACCGGTAATTTCGACTAATTTAATTCAGCTACGTATCTAATTTACTTTTAGTGATGAGTTTTACTTAACTCGTTTCACAATATGCATTGATTTACTTTAGTAATGCGTTTCACCTAATCTATCTCAAACATAAGTTTAAGTTACTTCTAGTAATATAATTTATCAATTCAATTTACATTTAGGAATAAGATTTATCAGTTTAATTTACTTGTAGATACAAGATTTATTCATTCAATTTACTATTAAATGAAACGTTTGATTTATCTAATTTACCTTTAGAAATAAGTTTTATTAATTTACTTTTAGAGAACTACTTTAATTCACTTTTAGAAATGAGATTGTTTAATTTACCTTTAGAAATATGATTTAATAATTTAAACAATTTATACGTTTATAATTACACCATTTAATTTACCTTTAACAACAAATTTTAGCTAATTTATTCCAAAATATTAGTTAATTTACTTCGGGTAATAAGTTTTACTTCATTTAATTCAAATTATGAAATTAATTTACGTTAGTAATAGGTTTGTCTAATTTATAAGAATTTAATTTTCTTTTAGTAATAAGTTTAATGATTTCAAAACATTAACACGGAATCAGTTATATCAACGAATTTCAATTTAATCTATCCCCGTACCCTTTCCCTTTAATAGACCTTAGGCGCATTTTGTGTTTATATTATATTTACTGAGTGCCCACTGGACTACTCGATGTGATGATTTTGAGCCGTGTGTAATATAAATTTAGGTCGATTTTACAGAAGTGAGAAACGAGGAAGCAGCCAGAGACTTCTTCCTTATTTCTCGCTTCAGCTATAGGGATAATATTGACGTTACGACCCCTGCGTTTCTCAACGCCGAGTCCTCACGGGTACATATCATTGGCGATTTTCCACGCACTTACATGCATCTGCACTATGTTGATTTTACTATCTTGCGTGATGTGTCGGCTGTGGGCCGGAAAAATTTCGACATTTCAATTTAGTTTATGAAAAATATATATCAAACAATTTATGTATACTAATAATATTTATTAATTAGGACAAAATAACAGAATTACCCTTCATAACCATTCCAAATATTTTCAAATAATAGCATAAAATATCATAACAGAAAGCATAAATGCCTCTCTCCCCACGTCGCCGTCAAGCAGAGCTCTACAGAGATGCTATGAACGTGACGTGGAAAGAGGGCTCCAACCAAAATATTTCTCACCTAAAAATTCGGATTTTCACAATAATTGCAAACAGTTTAGATTTTCACAACAATTTTCAAAATAGTGCTAAAAATAGTTAAACTTCGAAACGGTTTTAACGATTTTCAAAAATGGTTAAATTTTCAAAATGGTTTACAAATGGTTTGAAAAATGGTTAAGTTAAATGTGAAAATGGATCAGTATTTATACCTATTTGTATGACGTGTGAAATTTGATGCAGTAAAACAAAATTCGACCTTGTTATTTTCTAGCAAATTCTATTATTTATTTTTATTATTTTTCGATTTATTTTTATAATTTTTTATTTAAAATTTTTATTGAATTATTACTAATTCAAAATTTTCGATTTAAATTTCACTTTAATGAACTTTTATTAATTTTCTAATTTTGTCGAATTTGTTGTGTTTTCTTGTTATATTTGTATAGGTATCGTGCGAATCTTGGTGCATTTTGTTAATATTTTAATTTATTTTTATGTTTATTATTTTATATTTAATTCTTTTATTTCTCAGATTTTATATGGTTTAATTGGTGTTTCAGAGGGTTTATTTAAATTGCGTGTTATTTTTGCGTGTGTGTTTCTGATCCATTTAAACATTTCTCAAGGCCGTTTACGTTGTGGCCCAACAAAAATAACATAATAACAAGAAAATTCGACCGTAAAATGACCATTTATATAAAAGTAAAAATTAATGAATTAAATGAATAAAAATAAAATATTTTTGGTTGAATAAATTTATTTAAAAAATGTTAAAAATAAATTACTAATTTAAATTAAGAAATAAATAAAAATTTAATTTAGATAACACAAATAATTTCAAAGTCGAATTTTGTTTAATCGCAATAAAACTAACACGCAAGGTTAAGGCCAAATTATAGGTATAAATACTGATGTGTTTTCCCAAATTTTCAACTACTACTTTGTAGTATTAATTTCAACCAAATTTAAGATGCACATTTTTTATAAATCTTACTTTGTTGTGTGATTTTTTTCCAGATATTTTCAGATCATTAATCTACAGTTATCAATATTTTCAGGTTATTAATCTACAGTTATGTTTTGTAGCAATATTTTCAGGTTATTAATATACAGTTATGTTTTGTAGCAATATTTTCAGATTGTTAATCTACAGTTATGTTATTTTGGTTTATGTACATCGATGCCCGATTTAAAATTTGTTTATATGAATTCCAAATATACAGTTTATGCGTCGAGATTTTTGCCTAATTCATTTGGTAATTTATTTTTTCTATTATTTTATTTTTGGTGGTCCACAGCCAAAACATAACGCAAGATAGAAAACTAAAACACACTATCGAACTGTGTAAGTGCGTGTAAAATCGCCAATAGTTCGTGCCCGTGAAGGCCCCGCCGTGCGGAACGCAGGAGCCGAAACGTCAATATTATCCGACATAGGGGAAATTGGAGGGTAAATGAGTAGTACCTTGGCTACTCCTTCACCATCCGTTTCCTGTAAAATTAACATAAATTTTTAACAACAATCGGCTCAAAATCTCTAACACCGAGTAGTCCAGTGGGCACTCATTAAATATAATATGAACATACATAGATCTTAAGGACAAAGAGAGGGAACGGGTAGTAGGGAAATTTGCGAAATCGTTGCAACAGTTAAAATGAATAGCCATCGGAAAAAGATTAATCCGAACGACCAAAATCATGAAAAATAATGTTTTTAAATAAGAATTAAATAAATTAATTTGAGTTGAGGCGGAAAATATGGGCGGGACGCTGCTCAGATTTTCCGAACTAATTCAAATACTTAACAAAAATAGTAACGTAAAAATGGAACGCGTAAAATAAGGGTGGAACGCTGCTCAAATTTTCCGAGTCAGTGAAAATACTTTGTCGGAAACGGTAGAATAGGGATGAACCGAAAAATAAGGGCGGTACGCTGCCAAATTTTTCGAACCAACAAAACTACTTTGTCTAAAATTGTAAAATAAGAATGGGTTACGGCTAATGTTGTATATCAATAAAAAATTTTTAACGCTGAGGAATAAGGACGGATCCCTACAAAATCTTAATAATAATAACGATAATGATAAGGGTAATGGTGATTGTAATAATAATAATAATAATAATAATAATAATAATAATAATAATAATAATAATAATAATAATAATAATAATAATAATAATAATAATAATAATAATAATAATAATAATAATAATAATAATAATAATAATAATAATCATGGTATTTGTAGTAATGATGATAATAATTATGATAATAATAATAATAATAGTAATAATCATAGTGGTAATAACAATAATTATAATGGTAGTTATAGTAATAAAAATAATAATAAAGGTAATAGTAGTAACAATTAAGAAAGGTTATATATATAATAGTAGCAATGATGATGCTAATAATAATAATAGGGAACATTGTAGTTATAATAGGGATAAGGGTAACAGATGTACTGTGTTTACTTAACATAACCAAGGGTTTACAGACCATAAAAAAATCATCAACATGGACAAGAATGAGAAGGACCAAGCAAATGGACATAAAGATAGATGAGATGAGAGTATAGGTTAACATTTGAAAGAGATTGGAGAGTAATGGGACCTAAGAATCAAAAGCGAGCACAGGTCTTCTATCGACAGCTCGTTGGACCCAGAGATCGTTCGGTCAATTATAGTATTAGCAATAACGCTCACTTTTTGCGGACGATCTACCCACTCGAACACAGTTCCAACGTTGCTTAGCAACGGGTGCCAAGTGGTAAGCGAAGAATATTTGTATGGGGTTGTCTGGGTAACAACCATATAGTTTCAAAATATCAAAACCCAGTAACCCACCAATATGTCGAAATTTTTCTGGCCCACAGCCACACAACACTCAAGATAGTAAACTGAAACATAACTAGTCACACTGTGGAAGTGCGGTTTCTCCGCTTATAGTGTGTGCCCGTGAGAGTTCCGTTGGGCGTAACGACGGTCTCGAACGTAAATATTATACTCGCTATAGGGGCGGTGGGAAGATCGAGAACTAGTCTTTTGGCTGGTTCTCTTTGGTGGGTAACAGGGTTTCGCCGTTTGCTTATCTTTATTGTTGCCCCAGTAACGCCATACAAAATGATTCTAACTGCCACTTGGCACCCGTTGCTAGGCAACGTTGGAAATGTGTTCAAGTGGTGGATTGACCGCAAAAATTGAGTATTATCGCTTGTACTGTAATTGCTCGGCCAACCCTCGGGTTCACGAGCTGTCGATAGAAGACCTGTGCTCGCTTTTTAATCATTTGGTCCCCTTGCGTTTAAATTTCTATTGTCTATCTAACTGTTTTACCGACATTAGTTTGGAAACAAAATGGGTGGTACTGCTTATTTAACCCTTCTACAATGTTATTTCAAAAACCCTAAGATGATATAACAACAATAAGATGAATACAGGAACTACAGTATATATAAACGATGCTTTATTTATCTATTAAATACATGAACCATAAGGTTTCAGACTAATTGGAAGATCGAGCGGCTCGGCGTTTAGCCCGCTCCTTGCGTCCGGGTCGACGACTGGTTGTTGATGGGGTGATTGTAGTAGTGGTCGCGGTAGTAGTTGGCGTTGTAGATGGGGTAGTATTCGCTTCGCGATAGGCCAATTGAGCAGGGGCGAAGACTAAAGGGTAGGTCACCGCTGCTCCCTCTTGACAGGCGGATAACGCTACCTCTTGCCCCCGGATCTGAGTTTTTAGGCCTTGTACCAATTGTTTTTCTTCTGCCCAT
The DNA here is from genome assembly GCA_022537955.1 of Schmidtea mediterranea. NCBI lineage: Eukaryota > Metazoa > Platyhelminthes > Tricladida > Dugesiidae > Schmidtea > Schmidtea mediterranea. Next base: position 45,326,343 of record CM039681.1, read on the forward strand.
CCCTTCTGGGCCGCGGCCAGATTTTGGTACAGCTGTTTGACTCTCGTTGGCTCTATCCATGTCGCTTTAATTTGCTGAGTTTCTCGGACTATTTGGACGAGTTGGTCATGGAGTTTCTTATTGGCCTGTCTCGCATGGGTCGATTCATTTTGGAGTAATTTCACAGGGTCCATTTCTAGAATAATAAGGGTTGAATTTTGTGATGATTGCTATAATGATAAGTGTGTTTAAACTTAAACATATTTATGAAACGGATCTATAGTAACAAAAGAAGAAAAAGAATTTTTGATTCTAGAATTCTAATATTATACCAAATATTTTAAGTATGCGTTATCGTTTAATTAAATCGTTGCCAAATTTATTTAATTATTTATTTATAAATCATGCTGCAGCTGTTCCAATATTCAAAAGGTTTATGAAGGTTTATAACTCCCTCAAAAGAAAGGAACTAGACATTAGTTTTCTTGAGACTTGTTTAGAAGAAAAGATGATTCCTTCGTTCATTTATAAAATGAAACTAAGTGATTGTCTTTCTAGTAAAGATGTCCAATTAATACATAGAAAAACGTTAAGAAGAATGTTGGAATCAGAGAAAATAAGGAGAACTTCCATTGATAAAAAACTAACAAATATTGGATTAATGTTAAATAATGCTACGAATGAGTTTTGTTTACAGGTATGTGTAGAATGGTGTATCAAAAATTCGATTGTGCAAATAAAATTTAAAGAGAATGCTCATATTAAAAAATTGATTAATTTGAGAAAAATATTTGGGATTTCTAAATTTAGTGTGGAGAATACTGTGATAAATTTGAGTAAAATAGTGTTGAATGATGATGAAGAGCGTGTTTTAAAATTTGGTCCAAATCACTGTATTAAGAATCGTTTGGATGAAACAAAATTGTGTGCAAAAATTGAAAGTTTATATTTTCATATAGCCCGATCGATGAAAGGCATTAATGGTAATTATGTGAAGAGCTCGTTAAGTGCAAGTACGATGGAGTATATCGATAAAAACAAAAAGCAGAATATTATGGATTTTATGACTTTAAAAAACTTAGCTAAAAAAAATATAAATATCTGTAAGTTTGACAAAGGAAATGGGATAGTTATTCTTGACCATGATGTGTATGTAAATAAGTTGAATGATTTGTTAAATTCTCCTCAGTTTGTGAAATTGTCAAAGGGTCGGAAGAATGGAAAATTACCTCCTCTTAAGGATGAAGAGTTTGTGCAAAAAATGTTAAATGGTTTTATTGAGAAGAAGCTTATTGATGAAGAGGTAGGTAAGTCTATTCGTCCAATAGGATCGCAGCCAGCTAAACTATATGGGCTACCAAAAATCCATAAAGATGGTGTACCTATGAGACCAGTTTTGTCGATGGTTGGTACTGCCCAGTATAAAATAGCAAAGTTTTTAGATGGATTAATCAAACCGTTAATGCGATCAGAGTTTGAATGTAAGGATAGCTTTGAGTTTGTTTCTTGTATTACAAAGCTACAAAAACGATCTATGAATGATGTTATGGTTTCGTTTGATGTTTGTAGTTTGTTTACTAATGTGCCACTGGTTGAGACAATTGACTTATGCTGTGCGTTGTGGAATGAAAATGATTCGGAACATCACATTTTGGATAGAAGGGCATTTCGAAAACTTCTTGAATTTGCTACTTCAAATGTCAATTTTCTTTTCAATGATGAATGGTATCAACAAATAGATGGAGTCGCTATGGGTTCCCCTTTAGCACCAACGATGGCATCAATATTTTTGGCTAGTTTGGAAAAGAAAATTGCTTCTTTCCAATTTGAAAAACCTTTTGTTTATAAAAGGTATGTGGATGATATTTTTCTTATATTTGAAAACCAGAAACATGTAGAACCGTTTTTGCATTTTATGACAGTTTACATAAAAACATTGTATTCACATGTGAAACGGAGAGAAAGTCATCAATTGCGTTTTTGGATTTGTTAATTCAACGCAAAGATAAACAGTATGAAACAGAGATTTATAGAAAACCAACTGATACTGGTCTTTATACTTCTCCAGAAAGCTTTTGTGAATTTAAGTATAAGAGAAATATGGTGAAAGGATTGATTTATCGTTCATGGGCTTTATCTTCTACTTTTGCTAATTCGGTAAAAAGTGTTGATAAATTGGTTGAGTTGTTGATAAAGAATGGATATTCTAAATCATTTTTATTGTTGATGATAAAAGAAACTGTTGATAAATTGATTAAAAATCCTAAGGATCCATGTTGTGGAAAGTCTGAATGTAATTTGTCGGATGGGTGTGAATTGAGTGTTGATCTGGGTGATGGTAAAAATGGATATAAAAAAATTGAGCCTAAATATGTGTTAGTATTGCCGTACTCTGAAGGCTTTACAAATTATAAGAGGAAGTTGGGTAAACTGATAGGAAATTTAGAGTATAAGATCGTCTCTAATTCGTGTAAGGTACGCAATATGTTTATTAATAAATCAAAAACTCCGGTTGGATTGTGTTCTGATCTCGTTTATCAATTTACATGTAATGGGTGTAATGCCACATACAGTGGAGAGACTTCCCGTCATCTCTGTACTCGAGTTCTAGAGCATTGTCGATTGAAGGGTTTGACCAATATTAGTGAACACAATAGAGGCTGTAAAAGGGATATAGGAATGTCTGATTTTAGAATTTTGTTGAGAAGTTTTAATAGTTATTGGGAACGAGTGATATGTGAAGCATTGCTGATAAGGTCATTGGATCCAAAGATTAATGTGCAGAGTGATGTGACTACGAATGTTTTGAATGTTTTTAAATAGTTTACGTATGTTAAATCATGTTTGTTTTTTTAATATTATTAAAATAATTGAAAATTTAAAATAGCATTAATTTTTAAAAATTGGAATATAAGTAAAAAATTTAAAATTAATTTAAAATATATTTTTAAAAATATTTATTTATCAAAAAATTAAATTAATAAAAAATAATTTGTTTAAATTAAATGTTAATTCATAATATTTTTAGTTGGTTTTGAGTACCTGAAGATGATAGCTGTGCTATCGAAATATATCGTACGAAAGGTTTTTTATTGGCGTTATCGTTTAATTAAATCGTTGCCAAATTTATTTAATTATTTATTAATGAATTACTTTAATTTTTTCTTTATTTTTAATCAATAGCTACTTTACTTTTAATTAATAACTTAATTTAATTGAATCAATGAATTACTTCTTTATTTCAAAATGCAAATTCAATTTAATTATACCGATAATTTTATCCAATTTATTTCACATATTAATCTAATTTAACTATACCAACGATTTCAATTCAATTTATTCCCGTACCCTTCCCTTTAATAGGCCTTAGGCGCATTTTATGTTTATATTATATTTACTGAGTGCCCACTGGACTACTCGGTGTGAGGATTTTGAGCCGTGTGTAGTATGATTTTAGGTCGATTTTACAGAAAGGAGAAACGAGGAAGCAGCCAATCGACTCCTTCCTTATTCCTCATTTCTTCTATACGGGATAGTATTGACGTTCCAACCCTGCGTTCCGCACGCCGGGTCTTCACGGGCACAGATCATTGGCGATATTCCACGCACTTACACGAATCTGAATTGTATGTTGATTTTACTGTCTTGCGATAGGTGTTGGCTGTGGGCCGGAAAAATCTCGACAAATGTTTAATTAAATTTTAAGTATATAAAACAATTTATAGATAATATAAATATTTATTAAGCATATAACAAATAAACAGAAATTACCCTACATTCCATTCCAAAAAAATAAAAATTCATAACATCGCATAACAAAAATAAAATGCCCCTCCCCCCACGCCAACATCCAAGCAGAGCTCTACCGAGGTTGCGAGGATGTGACGTGGAGAGAGAGTTCCAAATAAAACCAATGCTAACCTAAAATTGTTGTAATAGATTTTTAATCAATAATTCGAAAATCAAATTTTGATTCAAAATGGTTAAATTTAATGTGAAAATGGATCAGTATTTATACCTATTTTCTGTCCCTATCCTCGCATGTTAAATTTGATGCAGTAAAACAAAATTCGACCTTGTTATTTTCTAGTTTATTCTAATCTTTAATTTTATTATTTTTCAATTTATTTTAATAATTTTTCGTTTAGAATTTTTATCGAATTATTACTAATTCAAATCTTTTGATTTAAGTTTCATTTTCATGAACTTTTATTACTTTATCAATTTTTGTCGAATTTGTTGTGTTTTCTTGTTATGTTTGTGTTTGTATCGTGCGGATCTTGGTGCGTTTTGTTATTATTTTAATTTATTTTTATGTTTATTATTTTATATTTAATTCTCTTTTTCCTCATATTTAATAGGGTTTAATTGATGTTTCAATAGGTTTATTTAAATTTGCATGTTATATTTGCATGTGTGTTACCGATCCATTTAAACATTTCTCAAGGCCATATGTGTTCTGGCCCAACATCTTTCACCCATCTCCCGAAAATTCGACCTAAATATTAATTCTATACATCGGCTAAAATGATCACACCGAGTAGTCCAGTGGGCACTCGTAAAATCTAATGTAAACATATTTATCTTAGGATCAAATTGAGAGGATCATGAGGTGGGAACTCGATATCGATGTGACGAACGTAAAACCTAATAAAATGATTAAAGAAAGTAAATTGAATAATTAAAGGAAGTAAATCTAATAATTTAAGAAAGTAAATTGAATAATTAAAGAAAGTAAGTTGAATGATTAAAGAAAGTAAATCTAATGATTAAATAAAGTAAATCGAATGATTAAAGAAAGTAAATCTAATAATTAAAGAAAGTAAATCTAATGATTAAAGAAAGTAAATCTAATCATATGATTAAAGAAAATAAATCTAATAATTAAAGAAAGTAAATCGGATGATATGATTAATGAAAGTAAAGCTATGTTTAAAGAGAGTAAATCTAATAAAATAATTAACGAAAGTCTAATAATTAAAGAAAGTAAATCTAATTAAGATGATTAAACGAAGTAAACTTAACAAATGATTTAAGGAAGTAAACCCGATAAATGAATTAACGAAAGTGAATCCGATAAAATGAATACAGAAAGTAAATCTGATCAAATGGTTAACGCAAGTAAAACCTAACACAGAGATTAAAGGTATTAAATCTAACGAGATTAACTAAGTAAAATAAATCTAGCCAATTTAACTAACTTAACGAAAATGATCAAAGATATTAAATGTAACAAAAATTTAAAACCAACCGAATGATTTAACATGCTAGAACTGACAAACGAATTTAACTGATTTGACCCAGACGAGAACTGCTAAACGTGATGCATAGTAATCAGGATGTGAGATAAACAAGTAGAGTTGAGGGATAAGAGTAGAAAGATTGAACCTAACCAGATGCGACTAAAAGTAAACTAAAGGCGATGAGGGAGGAATACAAATGACCAAGTCAACTAGATAACATTAGGAACGATTGGATGTGACTGAATACAATGTATAATTGGAAAAAATTCATAAACACTTGGAGTGATTGCAACTGACGAACCTATACGTAATTAAAAGCAACTTAAGGAACCGTGACGAGTTAAAATGGACTGTAGCTAAAATGAATCGACAAGTAATTGAGCATAACGCAGGGAAACGAGATACGGCTAAGTAACTGAACATAATAGTTGATATAGTAGGATTTAGCTAAGTGCGACAACAGTAACTGATCCTGATAACGTAACTAAAATTATAAACTCAGATATAACGCTTGATACTGACCACAAACCTATACGTAATTAAAAGCAACTTAAGGAACCGTGACGAGTTAAAATGGACTGTAGCTAAAATGAATCGACAAGTAATTGAGCATAACGCAGGGAAACGAGATACGGCTAAGTAACTGAACATAATAGTTGATATAGTAGGATTTAGCTAAGTGCGACAACAGTAACTGATCCTGATAACGTAACTAAAATTATAAACTCAGATATAACGCTTGATACTGACCACAAACCCGCTCTAAACTCCAAAAATAGCTCCAGAGGAAGTGAGGAACGACTACGCATAATCATAAATCATTAGGATAAATAGAGAAACCCAGTAACGTAATACTATCTCAAAGACATCCGTAAATGGAATTACTAACATCATAATGCACGGACATGATAAATTCGAAAAAATCACACAAAAGGATAAAAATAAAAACTAATCATTAAATTAAATGTATTTTTCCGTAAATTATCGGCCCACTAAGAGGCAATAGAAATCGCCATGTCCGCTCGAACTCTGTGCAGGATATTGACCCAGATTGACGAGGATCTAATTACTGATTGATAGAGACGAGTCCTCAATCAGCACCGAATTGTCAAAGGCTCCACGTTCACGAGCTTGTTAGGATAGGAAACGATTGCAATCTGGTTGAGCTGATGATATGAGAGACACTATAGAACCAGAGGTACGTACGCAAAAAATCTGTCAACGTCAGAGAAGACACGAGATTTAAATTATTTTCAACTGAGGTTCTTGATGTGAGGAAAGCTACGATTTATTGACACCACAGAGAAAAATCCCGTAATTTCACTGGACAGATTTATAATAGGAAGATTTCAAATCAACTGGAAAATCGACCCTAAGATAATAAAATCTAGAAAAGTAATATGAGATATCACTACCGAACCGTGAATGGTAATGTGAGATAATGAAATTTAACCAAATCAACTCACTCACGCGGAATACAGATTACAATAGAATATTTGTCCAACTGTTCATTATCTCTAGCCAAGCGAGAAACCTGGAAGGACTAAAAATTATTATTTAAAAATTAAATGTTATAATTTTCTCTTAGTACAATTAATTAGAAATATTAGGCTCTTATTGGAATTTAAATTAGGATAATAAAGATAATTTCGCTAAACCAGCGAGGCACCCACTGGTAATCTAATATAAATAACAAACGAGAATTTGAAAACTACATCTTAAATCATGTCCGCTCCACGACAGACATCTTCCGCCATTAACCATAAAATGCAGGAACGAACAAGCAACGAGCGTCAAGACCGGGTATCTATACGGGATACCGACATGCGAGATGAGTTTCGACCAGGTATTACTTCATTTAAAAAGCTTAAGTCTTTCACTTAATGATCAACCGCAAATTAAACTCCAACCCAACCAACACTGACCCATAAGCTCACCTTAGGTTGCCTATCTTCACAACATAAACGCAATGATTTAATCTTCCATTTAAAATATGATTATAACATTTATTTTAGATTATACAAATTCGCATAGAGGATGGAGTGACGACTCCAGGTTGACCCTACAAGTCCCTAGTAGCTCTGCCGCTCGGTATTGACAGGCGTTATGGGACCAGGGGTACGAACTAGCTACTTACGGAGGACCCAATTGGCCGCGTCGACATAACAACCGGGGTGACGAAATTGAACTGCCAAGCGTGGCTATTAAACGGGAACCGGGCCGGAATCCGGCACGAGAAGCACGCCAACGAGCCGAATACAGCGCTATGAAGATGGAGGAGATGGAGAAAAAATATCATCGAAAGACGGTGATGGCCAGACAGAGAATGGCACAAATCAATCAGGATATTGAAAATTGAATTATCCCTAGCACCGATGGAGCTCCACCTGACTACGGGGTCTCGTTTTAGCTCGACGACCCAAGGCACCGACAAATGTCCGCTCCGACAACTCTGATCTTACCGGAAGGATTAATTCACCCGACACTTCGTCACAGACTCGGACCAAGGCCACGAGACGAACATGCCTATACTCGCCGGCATCTAAAATGGGCTTTTACAAGCCGAGATCGTCGAAACACGGATTTCACAGACTGAACAACATCCTATACTTGACTACACTTTTGTATTGGGAATAAATAAATTTTAGCGGTTCAACTGTTTTGTCTTGTATCATTACGTGAAAATAAATTCTGAAAGATCTTAGTTACCACGAGAGTAAAAACCCTCACCACTTAACCAATACTCCAGATAAATGAATAAGTCGTAAGCGAGACTCACCGAGAATAAAATTAACCAAACCAAATGAAGCCCACCAGAATATGTTGAATACAGACAAAAGAAATTAATAAATATGTTGATAGCAACCATGATAATAATTATATCTTAAAATGATTTTTTAATTTAGAAATGAAGGCGATGAGAAATCTGAATCAGGAATTGAAGGAGCTCCGGCATGAGAACGCACATCTCCATCAACAACTTTTGCGAGTTCCAAAGGGTAAAAGCCACCTGGGCGGAACCTGAAAAAATGAAAAGTATATATCAACGCCTGACTGCGGCCCAGTAAGGTTGGAGAGACGAGAAGTCCTTGAATCAGGCACAACGAACACAGATAAAGGGATTAGAGGTTGCCCTGTCAGCGTGCCAGAAGGGTAGTGCGGTCACGTACCACCTCGTTTTCGCACCGGCATAGCTGGCTTATCGCGACCAAGACAAGCAGAAATCGTCCAACAAGCGATCCCATCCCATGCTAGGCCAGGCCGAACTGAACGCTTGCGCCGACGTGCCCAAGGTGAAAGTAAAGAAGTGATCAAATGAAATTCGAGGAACGAAATGATTAATAAACTGATATTCAAATAAAACAAAATTGTGTTTTTCTTCCTTCTATTTAATTTGTTTCTGTATAGCGAGCAAGGTGTGCGAATAAAATGAGAAAGAGGAAAATTAAGGGACCTGAAAGATAAGTCGGACACAGACCTTCTAACGGCAGTCCGCTGAACCCGACATAGGACTAAACTTTAGCAGTTCTGACATCGAAACTCACCTTTGGAGGTCCTGTGACCAATGACAGGTAACCATTAGCGGGTGTCAATTATTTTGTATGGGGGTGAAGGTCATCCACACCACTAACCCCACAATTGTATGTGAAGGGGTCAAGGTCGCAAACACCACTAACTCCAAAATTGTGATGATAAAGAGAAGAGTGTAAAATATTTCTATTTGTTTCTTAGTGTTTGAATATTGATATGAATAAATATAAAACGAATATGGTACTGAAAATGCCAAGAATGATGAGACCGAGCAAGATGAATGACGAGCACAGACCTTCTATCGTACACCCTGGTTACAATAGTGTTGGCAACAAAGCGCATGTAGAACCCTTTGTATACATGTGTTTCGCAAGGGCAAGTTTAGCGGCCTGTAATAACATACCAGTCATATAATCCCCTTTGTTTGTTTCGTGTTTTAATTAATTAATTTTTTTCGTATGTTCTTTCTACGCTTTATATGAGTCACCATTTTCAATATTGTGTTTTACTACTCAATTTTCAGTTATCCAGTTGGAGAAACAAATTTAAATTGTTATTGTGCGCCCTAAATTATAAATATTTTGCTCACATGATGATTTACATCAAATATAATATAGGCTGTCGGGGTTCTGTTGTGACAAGTTTCTTATTCTCGATTAACTAGAAATATTCAAATAGATTTTTAATTAAATAATTAACAGCCATACAGACAATTTGATATTTACGGTGTATTGCAAGGATATAGTAAATCTATAAATGTAATTTGAAAAAATTAACTTTATATATTATAACTTTAATCACAAAAATATCATGTAATACCATTAAACAAAAATATAAAAGTAAATATTTGTTTCAATTTATTTATTAAAAAACTTTTGAATCATTTATTATTTTCCTCCAAAATTTTAATTCTTTCTTCCATTGTTGGCATTGGTGGTTTTATTCCACGCCACATTCGTTTTTTCTTTATATTACTCTTCATATATAAAATTAAATTACTCAAGTAAAATACAGTAATTATACCCAGAACTTTTTACATTCATTATAATTATCAAATTCATTAATACATTTTTCTTTAAAATAATGATTTTTTTCTAAGCAATTTATTGACATTTTCCTTTCCTAATAAATATTTTAAAATAATAAACTTTGTAAAATTAATAATGACATCAACACATGGATCATCGTACACATAAGCATTCTTAGACATAGTCTTAAAATGTGTAAAACTGCAAATTGATATCAAAATATTATTAATCGAAATCTTTTGATTAAATTGTTAAAACGAAATAGTATAAAAATAATTATTTTAAATTAAGCATTTTGACTATGACACATTTTGGAATTTTAAAACAATCATCGTAATTAATCATTGTAAATGAATAAAATTACAATTAAATTCTTAATCATTTTGGTATTTTTTGGAAAATATATTTTGGATAGTTTACACTTATTTTCTAATTGTACTACAAATAAAAGTAAATATATATGTAAATAATTTGGAAAAATGACAAAAAATAGTAAAATAAAATTAGTTATTTTATTTATTTATTAAATTTTAAAATTAACTACAAATACAAATTTTTAAATTTTGAATTTCTTTAAATAATGCTGAAAAATTATTATTGTTTACGGTAATAATTCAAGGTTATAGATTTCTCAATTATTTTGTGAACTTGTTATTTATGACTATTTTGCAATAAGGTTAACAAATATCTTGTTATTTTCTTATTAAAGCATATAAATGATATCATTACACTTTTTAATTATAATTTTGGGATATATACTAATAGTTCCTGGAAATTGTGGTAAGTATTTTAGATTTACAATGACATATATAATAATTTTTTAGTTTATTATCCACCAAGTTTTGTTTATCAACCAAATAAAAATGAAGTATATTACAACTTGGAAGCTTTAATGTTGCGATGTGTAGCAACAGGAAATCCTTCTCCTACGTAAAATTCCAAAAGATTTAAAAATTGATTTAATTTAATAATTACAGATATACATGGTACAAAAATAATAAAAAATTTGATATGTCTATAAATGTCGGTCGTTATACTCGATGGCCCAATGAAGGAACATTAATTTTTGCACTGCCAAATGATGATGACGACGGTATTTATCAATGTGTTGCTTCAAACGATTATGGTAAAGCATTTTCGATCAAGTCTAATGTAAGAAGAGCAGAAATCCAAGATTTCAAATCAAAAGATGTTGAAAAGTTATCGCTTAATAACGGGGCTTCGGTTAAGTTACAGTGTCAAGTTCCGGTTTCATTTCCGCCTCCGATTGTTGCATGGAATAAGATAAAATATGGAGTACCGGAATTATTGAAAGAAAGTAGCAAATACGTTACAGATGTCGATGGTAACTTTTAGTTTTGAATTCGATATATTTTATTGAATAAATTAATTATTTTTAATTAATTAAAATTATATTTTTAGAATTTTTTATTTTATATAGACAAATTATTTTACAAAGGTTATTGAGTTGCAATAAATTTCATTGTGTGTGTTATGAGAGGGAGTTAATTGATATTTTATTATATTTGATTTATAGATGTAAAAGAATTTAAAAGATGTGGAAGAAAAAAATGCCTATAAATTCCGCCAGTTACATTTTTCCTTCCTTTGTTTGCAATATTTTTTGTCATTTATGGCAAAATTAATGAATAAATTGATTCCAATAATCCGATTTATTATCTAGGAAACCTCTATATAACTGGTATTTCAATGGACGATGATAGAGCTCAGTTTACATGCACCGCATTCAATGAAAGGATGCGCATTACCAAAACCGATCATCCTTATGAGATAACTGTGATACCAAGTCAATCCAATATTCCAGTGTCACTGCTGTTTCGAACGTTACAGCCGATTAAAGGACGCGTGGGCGAGAAGCTCATCCTGAGGTGCATCATGGGAGGAAACCCCGCTCCAACATATCAATGGAACGCGAAAGGACAAACTAGCAACATTCTGGTGAGCCGATAATTTATTTATATTTAATAATTCATTTTATCGCTTACAAGTGGTAAAATCCATAAATACCCGAACAAAAGTTCCGCTACCAATTAAATTTGTTTATTATCCCTTTATTCTCAATCGATCCCCATAAGATTTTCTGTGTTTAATATAGTAGAAATGATTGATAAATTTCCCCAGGATCTTGATGTCTAATAGTTGCTATGCTACAAATTATTAAGTGGCCGTTGCCATGCTCTGTAACCTGGCAGCTGTGGACTCGACATTATTCACTTGCACCGAACATTCTATAAATCATTTGATATTGAAATAAATTTGTTTAGGAAAGACCAAATTTCAACACAGATGCCGGCGGTGCCATTCTCATAATCAATCCGGTTACAGCCGCAGATAAAGGCACATATCAATGCCGAGCGGAAAATGCCGTTTCCACTACACCGACCTTTGTGGATTTTGCGGTAGATGTAGAATCGACACCGATACTGACAATGAAGTTGTCCGATGCCAATGTGCCGTATGGCGGTTCCCAAGTGTTCACGTGTGATGCCACTGGAGACCCTAAACCGCAAATCACCTGGACTGTCAATGGAGAGGGCCTTGACACATATCTCAATGGCAATAATAAGAAAAAAACCGGCAATGTTAGTTTATAATTTTAGACAAATAGACTCTGGGATGTGTGAATATCGATTATTTAGTGCAGTGCTTCTATAAATTATATTTATTATACAAACAATTTCAATATGCCCCTCAAAACCCATCAATTATGTAAATTACGAAGAAAATTCAATAATAACAAAAGTTTTCCTATAAATGCACATTAAAAGCACAAATTTTTCACATTAAAAATTTTTGACGTTTCTTTTTTTGATAATATAATATTACAGACAATCTTTTTGACAAATCTCGTTTCCGGAGATCAAGCCGTATTCCAATGCAACGCATCCAACACAGTCGGTTACGATTACTCCAATGGTTACATTAACGTATTGCGAGACAAGCCAGAATTTATCAATGGTCCCCAACCGACTCTGACGAAAGCCGAAAACACAGCAGTGACAATCAACTGCCAAACGTTTAGTGCACCAAAAGCCATTGTAACATGGACAAAAGATGGATTCAACATAAATGGTGGTAGATATCTGATACAGGACAATGGAGACCTGTTGATTAGCAAGCTCATCACCGCTGACAGCGGCACTTATTCGTGCAGCGCCGCCAATCTCTATGGCAGTGTCAGTGGCACCTCTGTGCTGTACGTGAGACAGCGCACCGAATTGATGATTCGACCGATCAATACCTGGGTCTATTTCGGGCAGGAGGTAAAGTTTGTATGCACCGCTAAGACCGATAGATTGGAAACGAAGAATCTGAAAATCATCTGGAACAAAGACAACAACCCGATTACAATGGGCTCATATGAGAGAACAAACACAAATCCACAGGATAATTCTCTGATTATCAGCGGTTCTCAGACGACAGACACGGGAATCTATTCCTGTAATGCGACAAATGGACTGGATTTCGATGTTGCATACGCCACGCTGATTGTTCAAGGTAATCCGCGCGATTGGTTGCTCCATTCATTATGATTGTCCGTGTATTCAAGGCAAGCCGCATACACCAATCGGAATCACCGCGGATTGTGCCCGGTTGGCAACATTGAGTCAGGCGCTCGTTTCATGGAATCCCGGGGCCGACAATTATGCTCCAATCATCATGTATCTCGTTGAGTACTCGACCCAGTTCGACCGGAAGGGCTGGTATGAAGTCGAGCGGGTAGTCCAACCGACCGGCAGCACTGGGGACACAGTCGATGTAAAGGTTACCATGCGGCCGTTCATTCAATACTGGTTCCGGGTCAGGGCCATGAACCGGGTTGGCGTATCAGAACCGAGTGATCCCACCCAGAACTATTGCGCTTTGCCTCCTGCGATTCCCTATTCTAATCCGAAAAACGTTTTTGTGTACGGCACAGCGAAAGACAATCTCGTCATCCAATGGACGGTAATGACAGCTCGCCTTATTGATGTTGATTGATTGATTGATTGGATTTCAGCCGATGACATATGTCGAGCAATGCGGCCCAAAACTCGGCTATGAGATATCGGTTATGTGTATCACCTGCAAATCGATACCCCAGAACCGCACCAATACTACGTTTATCAGCGATTGGGACCAGAACATTGTTACCTATTATAATTTCCGATTGGGCTCAATTTCTTATGATATGGAGAGCTTTCAGTTGTTCCAGGTTAGCATTTGATTCTCTTTATCAATATTACTCCATAGGATGTTATCGATTGGAATTGTATATTGATTGATTAGGGTTCCTCCTTCAGTTCCCCCATGGGATCTCTTTTTCAATAAATTATCATTTATAATTATTGAAATTTCACATCCGATAATGACAGAAATTATAAAGAATTGATGATAAAAGCATTGCACAACTTTTTTAATTTGATTCGAGTTTCGGGTTTCTATAATACTTGCATTTAATTGGCACAAAAAAAGACGAATAGAAATATAAGCCAAATTGACCAATCATTGCAGGAGCTCCATGAAAACCTTAGTTCCAGATTGTGCAATTGCATTGGAATTATAAATTGTCATTCCGAATCCAATATTAATTATTGCCAACGTTCCTGCAATTTTACCATCAGTGTCCAATACCGGATGATCTGTTAAACATTTACATTGGGATAAACAAGTACTTCATTGGGATAGAGCGTGTTGCGGTTGAGACTCAACAACTCAAATTGACCACAGTCGATTTAAAACCCAAATTAAATCCATAAATAATAACCACATACAAATAAAAATAAAAACCATAACATGAACTACAACGCCGCCACAATACCGTATCAATAATATGATGATATTGCTTTGAATTGAATCCTTATGGAATTGATTAGGTAAATATTCGAGCAAAAAATGAAATCGGATACAGTAAATCACCTGATACTATTGCTACGGGCTATTCTGGTGATGCTCCCCCGTCTATAACTGCTGCACAATTACAACTGAGTCCTGGTCAAGCGGACACGGGATACGTATCATTGACGTGGAATATACTGACCCAGTCCGACATTGCCACGAATGTGAACGGATTTTTCCGTGGATATCGAATTGAATGGTGCTTGGCAAACCTGATTGATGCGGAATGTGATGCATCAACTCAATATCAGGTAAATAGGTAATTAGACGTTTTATGTTTAATATTATAAGGATGTGATTCTCGCAACACAAAACCTCCCGGTTCTTTATGGAAATAAGCGCCGTAAAAGATCAGTACAAGATGATGATGAAGACACACAGACGGATGAAGGAAGATTTAAATATGATACTAAATATCGCCAGGTCATACCAGACAACCCAGCAACGTCAGTTAATTTTCAAGTCTTAAGTCGTAGAAAACGAGCTGCATTAAAAAATCCTGATGATTGGAATTATGGAAAAAATATCACTGTAAAATTGACGATGATTCCAGGCAATACTTGGATCAAGGTTTGGCTGAGAGTTTTGAATGCTATTTATGCTAGTGCTAGAAGGTTATTGATAATTGATTATTATTTTTTAATATTTTATTAAAATTATTAAATTAATAATTTATTATTATTATTAATTATGGCAACAAATAAAATGATGAATATTTTTTAATGTTTTTGATCACTATTTTATTAAAATGATCAATATATTTAATGTTTTCGATCACTATTTTATTAAAATGATCAATATATTTAATGTTTTCGATCACTATTTTATTAAAATGATCAATATTTTTAATGTTTTCGATCAATATTTAATTTTAAATAATTAATATTTTTCATGTTTTTGATCAGTATTTTATTAAAATGATCAATATTTTTAATGTTTTCGATCAATATTTTAGTTTAAAAAATTAATATTTTTTAATGTTTTCAATCAATATTTTAGTTTAAATAATTAATATTTTTTAATGTTTTCGATCAATATTTTAGTTTAAATAATTAATAT
The DNA here is from genome assembly GCA_022537955.1 of Schmidtea mediterranea. Lineage (NCBI taxonomy): Eukaryota > Metazoa > Platyhelminthes > Tricladida > Dugesiidae > Schmidtea > Schmidtea mediterranea. The sequence continues at coordinate 45,342,082 of CM039681.1, forward strand.
TTTTAATGTTTTTGATCAGTATTTTATTAAAATGATCAATATTTTTAATGTTTTCGATCAATATTTTAGTTTAAATAATTAATATTTTTAATGTTTTTGATCAGTATTTTATTAAAATGATCAATATTTTTAATGTTTTCGATCAATATTTTAGTTAATATAATTAATATTTTTTAATGTTTTCGATCAATATTTTAGTTTAAATAATTAATATTTTTAATGTTTTCGATCAATATTTTAGTTTAAATAATTAATATTTTTAATGTTTTTGATCAGTATTTTATTAAAATGATCAATATTTTTAATGTTTTCGATCAATATTTTAGTTTAAATAATTAATATTTTTAATGTTTTTGATCAGTATTTTATTAAAATGATCAATATTTTTAATGTTTTCGATCAATATTTTAGTTTAAATAATTTTTTTTTAATTTAAAATTGTTAAGATTTAAAAATGTTAACATTTTAAATAGTCAAATAATTATTTTTAAAACAATAACTAATTGACTACTAATCAAATTTATTAGAATACTTGTCAAATAAAATTAAATAATGGTCATGAAAAATAATTTGCTTGTCATTAAAAAAAAACTGATCAAATTAATAAACATGCAATAAATATTTAATATATTTAAATTACAGACATTCCTAAATATTAATTTTACAATCAAGCAATTTCATCATTCCATACTTTAACTTTTAAACTTATTTAAATTTATCATTATAATTTTATTAACATGCATTACACATTTTTAACTCGATAATTAATTATTCTATTTAATTATCCTTACAATATAAATTTTAATTATATAAAATTTAGTAAATAAAAATAATTAAAACGTAAAATTCGTATTTAAATAAATATTAAAATTTAATAATTATATTATTTAAACAAATAATAATATTTCTCTAAGTTGAAAATAATTATCTATTTTCAAAATTAAATTAACAAAGGTTTTTCAATTTATTTATGCGCAGATAATAAACAAAAAAAATAAAAGTTTTCAAATATCAAATATGTTGTATATAAATGGCGTCTAGAGTTACCCCTCTGTCTAGACAGACCAAAGCTTGCATCGATTTGTCTGACAGAGGTTTGAAAGGCTACCATTCTTATAAATGCCATTATTATACTTCTCTCCAAAAATAATAAAAATATTAAATTCATAATTTCAATTTCAATAATTTTCAATTTTAATAATTTCAATAATTCAAAACTCTAAATATATTTTATGAATTCATTACTTAAAAATTCAAAATATTATTGTGAATCTTGTAATAAAAATCTTTCAAAACGAAATAGATTTGCGCACGAAGGAACTATCTGAGAAAACATTTAAATATATATGGAGGTGATTTACAAACTCTAAATTCTAAACTTCTAGATCAAAATATTGAATTCATTAACTAAATATTTTATTATTTACATCTACCATAAATAAATCTGATTCATAGTCAAATTTTGTAAAAACCATAATGTCAATTATTTATTATTATTATTATTATTATTAATTGCGTAATTGAATTTTAGTGATCCCCCATTGTTGATTAAAACTGCTGAAGATACCCCAGGCCCGGTAATCAATTTCCGAGCGATCACATTGAGCATTAATCACGTTGTATTGCAATGGCTTTCTCCAACGGAAACCAATGGAATAATAACCGGGTACCGATTGGCATGGCGAGAAAGTAAGTTGATTGAGAGATTTATCAAATTTATTTGATCTATTATTCATTTGCCAATTTATCAACCAGTCAATGGATTGGAGCTCGGCTATATGACAACATACCCGGATCTCACCGATCCCAACCAATTGCAATTTCAAATGTCTGGATTGAAATCTGAAACCAAATATAGAATACTAATCTGGGCACTGACGAGCAAGGGATCTGGTATCGAGAGTTTTATCGATGTCATGACACAGCCTGCTTTTATCGGTACACTCATATTATAATAATTCAGCATTGGATTTTTATTTACATAAATATTTCTATTTCAGCACCAAACGCTCCGAAATTCACAATAACGAGTGTTGTCAACAACACAGTCAATGTGACATTTGCACCTAGTGACACAGGAGTCAAGGGATCTGTATTTTTTGCTCAATTCCGTAAAATTGGCCAATACCGTTGGGATGAATCGGAACCCCAGTATATCAGAACTTGGATATTTCTCACTAATCTAGCAAATGGTAATTTTAATTATTGTATTTATAATAATTAAATAATAATAATAAATTATAATAGACACAACCTATGAGTTGAGAATGGTAGCGACAAATGGAGCAGGAATGGCTACACCGAGTGAGGTTGGCACGTTTCGAACTCAAGGCAAATTGGATCCAACACGACCTGTTGGGTCAAACGTGATCTGGATCGTGATGGTTATCCTGATCATAATATTCACCATTTTATTATTAATATTCATTTTGTGGTGTCGAGAGAGAAGAATGGAAACATGTAATTGTTTTTCTGGAATTTCCGTTTGATAATAATTGCTATTTCAGTGACAGGAAACACATATGAAAACAATCCGAGTGCGTTCGGACAGCCTAAGTAAGTAATTCTTTTCCAATTGTTTTTGACCGTATGATTGGGAAACACGCGCAATTATCATAGAGCATAATACCAGTGAGAGATGGGCAATTTATCCATGTCGTTTTTCCCGTTGATATGATATGATTGACCACCGCCAAGGCATCCACTTTTATATCTGACATTGCAAAAATTATATAATAAATTTATTACCGCTGCTGATCGATTTCATTTATTAATTTATTGATTTCCATTTGAGTCAATGGCACTCGATTGGCAATTTATTAGTGGAATGATTCTAGGAATAATTTATAAATATGATTGGTAATCAGGCGCAATGTGCTAGATTATTGATAAATTGTTATTCGGTTACTAACCTACTGATTTGTGTAGGGTCTACGATTCTGTGAGAGAGCCCTTATTCCCTCCATCACAATTCAGTGGCTCAGTATTGAGTGGACCCTTAAATGAACAACCGCAATCAGAATCATTTGAGGAGAATAGATCTATAGCTGAAAGTTTTTCCAATGGACAAGCGCAGCCGACTAATGCGCTGATACAGGATGATGATGATTACGGAATGCCTCCTCCTGTGGCATACGCACCGCCAAGTATTTATTGATTGTATTTACTGGACAACTCTTCATTGGATCCGAATTTCAGATGCCCGGGTGAAGAAACACAAGTCGCGAAAACCGAAACCAGCTCAAGATGAAATAATTAACGAAGATGACGATGCGATCATTTAAAGGATTATCGTTTCTTTTGATATGGTTATCTTTACTTGCATATCTTTTTTTATCTGAATTTGGCTGTGAATAAATCATCAATTTGTTTCTTTTATAATCAATTTGGCTGTGAATAAATAATAACTTTATTAGACTTTTATTTTGTGATAGATAGATTGTCAGAACGAAGGCGAAGAAAGTTTTGCATTTTTATTATATATTTTTTATGTAATTTTCTGATAATCCTTTGAGGTGTGGTTCAGTTGCATGCTTTCGCTTTATCTGTTGGCTTTTTAATAAAATAATGAATAATCGAAATTTATGGTTATTGACCTAAGGCCTTTACAACAAAAGCTTCGCGTTTCAATAAATTCAAAAAAATTTTACACTGATACCAAAATTGTAAAATCATTGCACGTCTTCTGTCGTTTAGTTCTTTACAGTACCGATGATTTATCAATTCGTTTTTGGATCGTCATTGGACCTATCTATGATCCAATTCACATGGATTAGTTAATTCGGTGCATTTTAAGCTTTGATATTTAAACTGGTTTTAAGCATTTATTTGAAAAAAAATTGTTTTGACAACTCCATTGTTTCGCATTATTTCTATTGATGTTCTTAAGTAGAAAATTATTGTTTCTTTCAAGAATTACATACAAGAACTTTGAAATGTAGCCTAATGATTCACTTCAGGAAAGACAGACGATGGCCCATCCGCCAGCTCATGCTAATATTTTCTGAGATCTGATTGCTACATTTAGAGATGGATCGGATTTCGTCTGATTGTTTATCCGACCATGCGTATACGGTGTGCTCGTCTCTGTGTTGGGCTCAGAGCCACAATTTAAACAAAATAAAAAACTAAAGTTAAAGAGCAGAAGTAATGGAAGGAATCACTGTACATAAACATGCACCGCACCAAGATATTAAAAATCAATAAATAACACAATAATTAAAACAAAATAAAAACATAACAAAAAGTAAATAAAACAAATAATTAATTAAAATTCGAAAATGCCTATAGACGCAAAAAGAAAACATAAAGAAATAAATAAACTGCCAAAACCTTGCAAAATAAGGTTTAGAAAAAACACAGGCAGAAGTGGCGACCAGAAAAACAAAATAAAGGGCTAAAAATAATATCATCAGAAAACAATAATAAAAGTAAAATCCAAACATAAAATAAATTATATATCAAAAAATTAAGAAAAATATACGAAAAATAATAAAAATAAATTTAAAATAATAAAACAATGAAAAAGCCCTAAAAATGGCGAAAAACCGCCTATTGGTCACACACATGTGGTGGGTTACAGGGTTTCGCATCTTGCTTATCCTTCTAGTTGCCCTAGTAACGCCATACAAAATGATGCTGATCGCCACTTGGCACCCGTTGCTAGGCAACGTTGGTAATGTGTTCAAGTGGTGGGTTGCCCGCAAAAATTGAGTACCATGTGCTAGTACTATAGTTGCTCGGACAATCCTCGGGTTCACGAGCTGTCGATAGAAGACCTATGCTCGCTTTGCTTGATCCCTTGCGTGGAATGCGAATTAAATTTAGACTGACTAGTGTAGATGATTTCGAGTCTACCCCACTATGACTGAATACATGAGAGCTGATTTATTTAACAAACAAAGGACATGCATATCAATGATAAGTTAAGTTGATCGACTTGACGCTTGTGCGGCTCGTGGTATCACTCTCGAGCGCTTTTTCCCAGTTGATTGTACGATGGTCTGATTGAGGGACATGTTCTGCAACAATTGGAAATTAAATTATGAAAATAATATTATGAGGAAGGATTTTCTCTGTATCGGTTAAAGGGCGTTTATGTATGCGGGTCCACGATTTGGCGTGCTTATGGTTAAGTGTGATGGCGGCTAACATTGAGGGTTCTTCTGGACTCGGTTTAATTGTGGGACTTTTAATGAGTATCAATCAAAAAGTAGCATGACTTGGTAACTTGACTTGACGTTTGGGGATGTCGCTATCGGCTCAGGGAGTCATGAAGGGGTAATTTGTTGAGAATTAGTTACCCAATTTAATTTATGCGGGGTTCTTATTTATCGGTAAAATGGTATTTTAAATTGATGAGTTTGATGAGTTTCATCACTTCTAACGCATGATGATGGAAAAATCGATTTTAGTTTATCATTGTTCACTTCATGTCGACATTCGAACGGATATTCAGTAGTCTGGTTTGCTTTGGAATTGATAATTTCGTCGTGGTAGATCGTGTTTTGTTTATGTTACTTAAGTCGACTTGATTTTATTGACGTGTCCGGCTTAGTTAATTTAAACCGTTTCGAAATTTAATATCGATGCTCATTTGAATATTCTGATCGGTATACTATGCGAGAAAAATATTCGTAATTCGCCGTAGCGTTCGGGGACTCCTTCGCAATACTATGCTACCCATGCATTTGGAATTTATTATCTTCCTCAGATGGAGGGTTTTACTCATCGTTTCGTCGGGATATTTATGGTCATGTTACGGTTATCATCGAACCCTGATGTAGGCGGTGAGTTTTCTGTGTTCTGTCGTTAATAAAGCGTTTTTATAATTGGCTTTTCATAATGTAAAAATGGATTTTGATTATTATACTAATTGCTTCAATTTTATAGCGGTTTGGTCTACTGTTCATGCTACATTTAATCAATCTTGGGCTTTTACCTGATTTAAAGCTTTTATTAGGTTGTCGATATAGAGGTCATCGTCAAGTTGAATCCATCACATCTATTCCGTCTCATTTGATGAAATAATCGGTTTTGGTTAACGCAGTACCTCTCTTGTTGGAAGATTATTTTAACCTCTTAGTCGCGAAACTCTTTATTTGTTCATCGTTATTGACGTCTGGTTGATTTAATGTTAGCAATCGGGTCTATTGAATCTCAGTTAAAACATGATTTTAGTACTTAATTTAGTTCAAACCCAAGTTTAACCAACTTTATCCACTTGATTTAAGTTGAATCGAAAACTCTTGTCTAATTTATTACCACATGGTTTTAATTTATTGGTCATCATAAACTTCATCTAAGTTATTTAAAACGTAATGCTAATTTATTGGTAATCATAAACTTTATCTAATTTATTTACAACATAATTTTAATTTATTGTTACTCATAGACCTTGTCGAATCTATCTAAAATAGGGTTTTATTTCATTGGTAATCATAAACTTTAGCGAATCTATTTAAACCAGGGTGTTATTTTATTGTTAATCATAAACTGTATCGAATTTATTTAAAAACAGGGTTTTATTTTATCGTTAATCCTAAACTTTATCGAATTTAAAAATAGGGTTTTATTTTATCGTTAATCATAAACTTTATCGAATTTAAAAATAGGGTTTTATTTTATCGTTAATCATAAGCTTTATCGAATTTAAAAACAGGGTTTTATTTTATTGTTAATCATAAACTTTATCGAATTTATTTAAACATGGTTTTATTTTCCAAACTTTAGCTGATTTACCTTACAGCATTAACACGAAAGTGGTTATATCAGCGATTTCAATTTACTTTATCCCCGTACCCTTTTCCTTTAATAGACCTTAAGGGCATAGTATGTTCATATTATATTTATTGAGTGCCCACTGGACTACTCGGTGTGGTGATTTTAAGCCGTATGTGATATGATTTTAGGTCGATTTTACAGAACTGAGAAACGAGGAAGCAGTCAGAGACTTCTTCCTTATTCCTCGATTCAGCTATAGGGATGAATATTTACGTTACGACCGCTGCGTTGCGCACGCTGAGTCTTCACGGGTACATATCATTGGCGGTTTTCCACGCACTTACATGCATCTGTACTATGTTGATTTTATTTACTTGCGTGATGTGTCGGCTGTGGGCCGGAAAAATTTCGACATTTTTAATTTATAAAAGCATATAGAATAAGTTATATATATTAGTAATATTTATTAATAATAAAACAACATAGTTACCCCTTTTAGCCATTCCATAATTCATAAGAATCATCATAACATAACATAAAATAACATAAATACCTCTCTCCCCACGCCAACGCCGAGCAGAGCTCCATTGAGATGCAGGGACGTGACGTGGAAAGAGGGTTCCACCATAAATAATTCTCACCTAAAAAAGGTTTCCAAATTAATCTGAAAATAACTTTTTGACTTCTAGATTTTAAAATATGGTTTTCAAAATGGTTTTATGGTTTTGTTCGAAAAACGGTTTGTTTTCAAAAATGGTTAACTTTAATGTGAAAATGGATCAGTATATATACCTAATTTTTTGGTATGTGAAATTTGATGTAGTAAAACAAAATTCGACCTTGTTATTTTCTAGCAAATTCTATTATTTATTTTTATTATTTTTTGATTTATTTTTATAATTTTTTATTTAGAATTTTTATTGAATTATTGCTAATTCAAATTCTTCGATTTAACTTTCACTTTAATGAACTTTAATTGATTTTTTCAATTTCGTCGAATTTGTTGTGTTTTCTTGTTGTATTTGTGTAGGTATCGTGCGGATCTTGGTGCATTTTGTTAATATTTTAATTTATTTTTATGTTTATTATTTTATATTTAATTCTTTTATTTCTCAGATTTTATATGGTTTACTTGATGTTTCAGTGGGTTTATTTAAATTGCATGTTATTTTTGCGTGTGTGTTTCTGATCCATTTAAACATTTTTCAAGGCCGTTTACGTTCTGGCCCAACATAAAACACTCGGGGGTCCGTAAAATTGCGACCCGCAATTTCGATTGATTTCAAAATGATACATACATTTTCAACATTCACATTCATAAAAATATCTACGGTAAGGTTAATCATCAAGGTAAAGATGGACTTAAGGTCCTACTACGATACGTAATCAAATAAAATTAGATAGTTCAGTTTTAATATCAGTGCAAGTTTTATAATATCAGTTCAAATCACTGTAGATCAGTACGAGTTAATCAGTTCAAATCAATATCAGTTACTGTAACTCAGTTATATTTGTTTTCGAATGAATCGCTGACGGCTTGGGTTTCGCTTTCGAGCTGGGTTGATCTTGAAGGGTGATTGATGGAAATCTGCGAGAGTCGTGTCGTTTCGTTAGTTTTGTTAATTTTTCGAATTTGGGTGAACATTCTTCTGAATTTTTGAATTTGGGTATTTTGCCTTTGCTTGTTTTTTGTTAGGCCGAGGATGAGACAGCCTATTAGGAGTATCATGTTAGAGGTTATACTAATCGGTAGTATAAGTTCGATTGATAACTTGTTGTACTGGGTTCATTTTTAATTTGTTTTCCTTGTTGCCTTTTGATTGATAGGGCGATTTCTTGGATTGGTTTATTATTGGGATTTGCTTTGGCTTTTCTTTGAATTTGTCTGATGAGGGTTTCTAGGGTTTTCTTTATCTCTCGGTTTTCATTTTTTGTATTGGCTATCTCTTCATTATTTTTCAGTAGGGTTTGTACCATTATTTGGGTTCTCTCGATATTCTGTTTTATCTCGTCCTTGTTCTCTCTCATGGGGCATTGTGTACATTGTAGGTTTATTTGTTGGCATTCTTCATTATTGGGATTACTACAAATTTCTTTGAAATCGGCACAGGTGCTGTCTTCTCTTCTGAAGGGTTGGGATTTCTCGCATTTTTCCAACGGATTTTCAGTATTACACTTTCTCATCATTATCATCATTATTATCCACAGGTTTGGGTTCATGCTTTCTATTTTTATACATCGTCAATTTTTATTTATTTACAAGATTGTTTCGTTTATTTACAGTGGAGTTTTAGCCCTTTTTATTCTTTCTCTTTTTCTGGGGTTGAGTGTATCTCGCACTCCTCTTTAGTTTTGTTTTCTGAGAATCTCATTATCAGGACTTGGGCTTTTATTAATCGCTCGGTTAGTTTTGGGAGTTCTTTTAGTCGCTCTTTGTTTTCTTTGATTATTCTTTGTTGGTTATAGATTTTCATCTGAAGGTTTCTTTCTTTTGTTTGTTTTCTCTTGAGTTGACGTTTATAATTGACTCATTTGGTTGTCTGTTTTTCTAGCTTTTGTTTTGTTTCTTGAAGTTGTTCTGTTAATGTTTTAATTTCGTTCTGAGTTTGTTGATGACTTTCTTTTATCTCTCTGGCTTCTTTACAACTGTCTTCTAGTTGTAGTACATATCTCTGTTCGCTCTTTCTGCTATCTCGCATTCGTTCTGCTTCGGTTTTCCAATAATCTTCCAGGATTACACGAGTCTTTATTTCGGCTAATTCTCGTCTTAATCGTTCATTTTCTCTCTTTTGATTTCTGTTTTCTCCCATGCTGGATGTTAGTTTTCGTTTTATCATATTACCTAGCTGTTTTGACTGTATTAACTGTTGATTTATCCGGGCGATTTCTGATTCTTGCTCCTCCACTAATTCTTGCCATTCTTTTCTTTCTGTTCTCCATCTTTTGCTATAATACCTCAGTGGGTCTTGTTCGATTGGTTCTACTAATTGAATTGGGCTTGGTACGTATTCTCCGTCTTCTAGATTCATTCGGATTTCCACTTCATTCAAATTCATGCTAAATATACATCGATTACAATTTTTTTGTTTTTTATTATTTTTCTTTATTATTTTTTACACTTTTTACAATTTTTTGCTATTTAGCTTTATATTGCCGCTTCGTCCGTCTCCCCGAATCCTTCATCGGGTTCGGCGGGTACTTGGTTTAGAATTTCAGTTGGGTATAACGGCATAAGCAGGATTGGTGGTCGGTTCTGCAAGGTATTTATCTCTTCACGCAAGGCGTTTGATATTTGTATCTCTTCGTCTAAGAGATAGGCAAGATATTCTGTATTTTCTGTTAACTCCTCCATCTGCGTTTCCAATCGATGCGTGTTTTCGAACGCTTTTAGTTTTTCGATCTCTTTTCTCAGGTTCTGTTCATTTTCCTCATATCCTTGCTTTATCGTTTTGATCTCTGCTTCAACTTGCCCTTTCAGCTGTTCGTTGACTTCGTGTTGATGTCTCAACTGGATCTCTTTAAATACTGCAACTCCTCGGTGTCCGTTCACCTCCTGCTGGAGTTCTGTTATCTTTTCGTTTAATTGTTGATTTTGCCGTCTTTCGTCTGTAAGTTGATTTCTCGTTTCTGCTGCTCTCTTGTACATTTCGTTGAATTGTTGTTCGTATTCCTTTTCGTGTCTCCTGAGCCTTCTTATTGTGCCTTGTCTGATTTTTTCCCGAAATTCTAAGTTTTGGACCTGTTCGTTTAGCTCTTCGATTGTTTGTTTCTGTACTTCGACTTGTTCCCAAAGCTCCCAATCTTCCATATTTAATATCCTTTTGGGCAACAGTCTTATCTCTTTCTTGGCTTCTTGGAAATGTTCTTTCCATTTTTTCGCTTCTCTTTTTATTGCTTTTTCTTTGATCTCCGTTTTCCATTGTTGTTTTTGTTCTTTTCGGTGAGCTTCGTCCTGCTCGATTTGCATCTCTTCTATTCTGGTCTGTTTATACGCAATTTCCTGCTCTAATTTCACTATATAGTTAGATTGTTTTGCGTTGGCGTCTTCAAATATTCTACACTCTATTCGCCATTTTCTTGCTTGATCAGTTATCTGAGTCAGCATTCTTTCTTGTCTATCGTCTCTGGGCTCTCTAATTTTCTTTGCTGGTTTTGGCCCTTGGTTTCTCAGTTTATTGATCTCGATCTTTGCGTTCTCCCATTTAGCTTTATACGCTCGTGTTCTATCTTCTTCTTCGGCTATTTGCTGAATATAATGTCTGATCCGCGATTCCCAATTACTTCTTGAGTGTTCTCTATCTTCCGTCCATTTGATCTTCCAGTATCGTGCTTGTCTTTTTGCCCACTCTTTGGCTTGTTCCATATGGGTTCTCTTTGTCTTCTCTATTCGATATTGAGTGCTAATTTGCCCAATTTCCTCCTGCATTTGTTGTATAATTTTTATCGTCTCCTCTCCTTCTTCTCGTATCTCTGCGTCTTTATCTGTTATTACTTCTCGCAATCTTTCGATTTCACTTTGTTGATCCTGCTTCTCTTGCTCTAAGGTTTGTATCTCTTTCCTTTGGTTTTTGATTCTGATTTGGTTCTGCATAAACTCCTTCATCATTTCCTCTTCTCTCTCTTGATACGTTTTCTCTTTTCCTTCTGGGTAAGTTATTTTTTGTTCTAGTTGTTTTTCCCACTTCTCTTTCATCATTTTCGTTTTCAGAGTCTCTTGTACTAATTCCTCTTCTGCGATTAGTAGCATTTCTTTTAATTGTAACGTTCTTTGTCTCCACAATTCTACTTCTTCATTTGTTACTTTTATTGACTCTGGTTGATCTTTGATTGCTGGTTTTGTCTCTTCAGCCTCTTTTACAATTTCTTTTGTCTCGTTTGGATTCATAATTGTTACAATTTCTTTTGTCTCGTTTGGATTCATAATTGTTTTCTAAATATTAATAATCTATTATTCCCTCTTTTCAATCATATAAAAATTTTATCATAATTTACATCGTCTCGTATTTTTGTGGTTTTTGAGTTTTTATAATTTTTTGTTTTTACGTTTATCTTTATTTACATTTTTACACATTGCTTCCATTTTTAAATACTGATCAGCGAAACGGAATCCCTTGATCCGCCCGTTGATCGGCTTTCTACATACTGGACATATATTGACTTTTATCCCGCATGCTTCACATGTGACCATATGTCCACAAGGAGTATAAATTATTTCAACATGTTTCTGCCAACATGTCACACATTGATACTGCTCCAAAATAGCTTCTTTTATTATTGATTTGTCTCGATTCTCTTTAGGTTTCTCTTGATATCGTTTGATTGCTCGGATTACTGCTTGTGTCGAGTCGTACCATTCCAAATTGTTAGCTAATCTTTCTTTGATTATTTTTCTCATTTTTTGAGTATCTACTCCTGATAATAACATTACGGTTCTCGTTTTTGGTCGATCTAATATATCTTCAACTTGCTGATTGGTAATTATTATTTCAACATTCTTTGACTCTTTTTCTTGTTTATACATACATTTTCTCTTGTGTTTTAGTTTTGTGACGTTCTGATCTGGTATTGGCTGTTGATTTTTACATCCTTCGCACATTATTCCTCTGGCTGTTTGGCAATATCCTTGACTCGCAAATTCTGCTGCTCTTGGATTTCCTTTGAAAGTTTTAATTCTCTCCTCGAATGTTCTATTTATGGTCTCTTTTTCCCATATTAATTCTGCTGGATCTTCGAAACTCTTTATTATCGTTATCTTTTTCTCGCCTCCCTTTTCATCACTGTCTATTTCTGATTGTCGGAGTCCTTCCAATCTGTTTATCGCTTGATTTCCGACGTCGATATTAATTCTAAATGGACAGGTTGAAAATTTCCTCAGGTGTTCTCGTTTTGCTGTTTCTCCTTTCTCCAAATGCGATAGTCTTCCTTGACAATAAATACAGGTAACTTCATCTGGTAATTCAGGGGTTCCTGAGAAAAAGAATCCTTGTGCGGCCATTTCTTTACTCTGTCGGTCGGTAAATACTTTGTTATCTTTGAATGTTAGATATCTTTGTTCCTCTTTCCTCAACTGTTCGTATCTTACTCTTCTCTGTGAGTAAATTACTTTCCTCATTTTCCATGGTCGTCCGGTTGTGTCGAAACTGGTATAATGCTGAATTGCGATTGTTAAGGTTTTGATTTTTTCCTCTTCCTCTGGTTTTTTCCATAATCTCGTCCATATCGAATCTGGTCCTTCCCTCATCTGTACTGTTATCTCTTCGCTGATTCCGCTTGCCATCTAAATATCGTTATTATTTTTGAATTTTTTGTTTTTCTGATTTTTCTGATTATTGTAATTTTTGATTTTTATTTGATTTTTATTATTTTATTTACATTTATTTACACTTTCTTTTTTTCTTTACAACGTCTTGTCTGGCTTCTCCACTTCTAATTTTATATACAGATTATCTTCTCGCAAGAATCCCTCTCCTCTCAATCGTTGTTGTGGATAAAATCGTGGTGTACCAATTGCTGTATTCCAGTCGGTTGTTGGTCTTCCCATCTGTGGTTCATTTCCTGTTCTGATTGGGTTACGATAGTCCTCTTGTCCTTTCATTGTTAATATCATATTTTGTTTAAAAGGCCATGTTAATAATTCATCGTAATCTCCTCTTCCTACTCTGATGAAGACACTGATATGGGTGCCTTTTGCATTTCCATCTCCGTTTGGATACAGTCTAATACCCAATTTGTATCCATTTTCCCAACTGTATATTGGTGGGCTGTCTAAGATTCTCTGTGTTCCATCTTTTGCTCTCTGTAGCTTTTCTGCGAATTCGGTTATTTTCCATATAAATGGTGCTGTAGGAAGTTTTCTGGCTGTAGAGCTGTTGGTTTCTAATTCCTTTAGGCTGTTGGTCATCTGTTGCATTTTCTTTTCCATTTCGGCCATTTTCTTGAGTGTATTTCCTTGGCTTTTCTCAAAGTTCCTTCTGGACTCTAATATTTCCCTTATTAGCGCTTTTTGTGCATCATTTTCTGTTCGTAGGCTTTTTACTTCCCATGCCAATGTTGGACGCACCGGAGTTATTAAATTTCATCACCTCACTCAACCTATTAATAGGACTTTCGACAGTAATAGCTAGGGGGAATCTCCGCATGCGCCGCATGATTTTAGTAACCATCATGTACCCGTGACCGAGATCACGTTGGTAACGTACATAATAACCGAATGCCATTCGAGCAGGTGAGCGCCATTTCTAGCACTACTCCTCGAAGGACCTTCGTCTTTCCCGAGTTGTTTGCTGCCGTTAGAAGGGCTTACGCTTTATCCATTTGTTTTCAATTCGTGACAACCCTCGGAGATAAGATTATGGATGATCACCTAATCCTAATATGAGTTTACCATAGTTTAACCCTCTTAGTCCCGCTACACCACTCATAAACCCATTTATTTAGCCATCTCAACATAAGAAATAAAACGAAAACGAAAGAAAACATCATATTATCAACAATTGGATTCATCCCAGCAGTGAAAACAAAATGTTGTGCAAGATTAGTCAGGTCGAGTTTTCAAAGAAAGAGATTTCACTCCAACGTTCTATTTACATCATAAACTAATTCGGATCTCCATTAATCGTCTCCATCGATGTCAGTGGGAAAATATTTTCGCTTCCTTGGCCTATATGGCGGAGGGTCTAAGGATTGAGTCTCTTCTCTTCTGGATGAGGGACCTGCGATCTCTTGTGCCCTGCTAGAGTTAGGCACTTCGCCCGTAAGAACGGCGATATCTTCCGATTCGAGCCCAAGTCCATCGAGGATGTGGGTGACCGGGAAAGATTCCGGATCCTCGTCGACCAAATTTATATGAATAGACCGGGCTGGTGAGCGGATTATTACATCGGGAGCGTAGAGAATATCCGGGTCGAATTCCGGAAATTCAAACTCCTGGTAAGGTGGAGGCGGATCGTTGGTCGGACAGGAGATCTCAGTAGGTTCCGCTCCCGCGAGGACCTCTTCCACTCGTCGGCGCCGCTCGCGACGACGCCGATTTCGATTCGGTCGCCGGCGTGTCCGTGCGCTAGTAGCACTCCTTGTGTCCCTAACAGGTGATTGAGGGACAACAGGCTCGACAGTCTGACTGAGAATTTCAGAGCTTTGGTTCCTGGGAACTGGGGATGAAGGCAATTCAGTGGAGACAGGAAGGTGAGAAGCCGGTATTATTTCCAGTTGCCTGGCTCGGATACTTGCCGGGACACAGGCTTGAAGCTCGGTATCCGTAAACGCGCGGCGGAGTGCAGTTGATTGCTCTTTGATGAGCAGCCGCTGAGCACGGGATTCGGTGACTAGCTCGTCCCGCGCTCGAGTGAGCCGCTCGATTCTCTGTCTTAGCACTTTGACGACATCGGGCGGAGCCCACGTGCCCTTTATTCGTGGGTATTTGGTCTGGAGTGCTTCGTGCCTTTGCTTTAACTCCTCATACTGGTGGCGGATAGCCACGATCGACGGGGGAAATCGGGGTATTCTCGGCAATCTGTCTAATCCAGAGTCATTACTATTATCTTGCATCCTAAAACGAAAACGAGAAAAATAAAAGGAAGCTTCCTGAGAAGTGAAGTGGTGATGGAATACGGAAACATTGGCGAGGGGTAGGGCGGCAGTTTGATGGCTGAATCCTCATTTTTCGTTATTCCCCCTTGAATCTCATCGTAATTTAACCAGTTATCATTATTAGGCGGCACTAGGGTATCTTCATGCATACTACGATAAGTCAAGCACTAATTATTACCGAGTTTACTGACCCTAATTTATCCAATTTATGATAAAGTGATTGAACATTTTTATTTAATTAATTTGTGATTAGGTTCGTTTACTTTATCACGAAAGAAGTGTTCATTTATTAGTGGATTGAATTTTTGTTATTTCGACATGCTTTACTCAATGATTATCTCTAGGCTAAATGCCATCCATTATAAGTTAGTCCCTAATTGCTATTCTATTTATCATTAGTGTTATAGATATTTCATTCATTTCATTTATCACTATTGTCGTGCCTAGGGAATTTATTATTATTACTAATATTATTATTTTTAGGTGATTCGTTTCATCGATCTCTGTTATTATATCCAAGGAATGTATTACAGGTGCTACTATTATTTATATTTATTTGATTTATTATATTTATCATTTTCACTATACCCAAGGCAATTAGCACAATTTACTATCATTATTATATTTTATTTATTTTATCTATCAATTTTGTTGTATTCATAGTAATTAGTACAATTACTTCTGCCATTATATTCGTGCCATTTACTGCGTTTATCACTATTATTATTTCCATGGTTGATCTAAGAATGTCAAAATATTTGTTACGTTCTATAGGTCGGTTACAATTCTGCATCAAATTTGGTTTAAATTGGTTGTATATCGTTACTATACTAGATCATCACGTAAATGTCTCATATGCCTTCAGGCATAACTATTGACCATTTGTGCAAGACTATTGATTTTTTTCTTCGACATCTAGTAATATTTAAATGTTTTTTGGGGTTTCATGCTGTCACCATTTCTTCTATTCAGGGCACAATTCGATTCTGCCAGATAGAAATTGTTGTGTTTTGTTGTTCGTGCTAACACTCCCCCAGCTATACTGTCCTTGTTTCCTTCATTCTAATTTATGATTTTACTTTTCACTGGGTCTGATGGCCATGATAATTATTCATTGACTATACCTATACTTACCCCTGCTACCCATTTCTTATTGAGATGTCCGAGAGAAAAAGACTCGTATGATCTAATTACGATCATGCCTAAATTCCCCCTTTACTCTACTGTCGCATCTTCCCTGAGTTTATTTCTACTCGTTCCGGCCACATATTTCAGAAGCCGCCCCGAGTATAGAACGGCGCCCTGCGTAGCGGTCCTGTGCATTATCACCAGAACCGACTGCGGACTGCCGAGGGGTCCACGAGGCATGACCCGCGAGCCCAACTAAGGGTTTTCACCCACTAGTTAGCCCGAGATCCGTCCCATGGACCATCTATTACCATACGATATATATAAGAGTTTAATGGTCGGACGATAAATATAAATATAATTTTATTAGCATAAAAGTGAATGAGACATTACAGAAAATTTTTATGATTAAAACATACAAAATTAGGACAAGATATACAATAAAAATTCCTTACTTCTAAAGAGTTTTCTAGTTGTTCAAAATTTGCATAAAAGTTTTAACGGTTTTGAAAGGTTTTTTTTTTTTTTTTAAAGGTTCAAAATTATGAAATTCATCACTGTATTTATACTATTTGTATGCATGTGTGCGACCAATAGGCGATTTTTCGCGATTTTTAGGGCTTTTTATTTATTTTATTACTTAAAATTTATTTTTATTATTTTTGTATATTTTTTCTTTATTTTTTCATATATAATTTGGTTTATGTTCGCATTTTATTTTTACTGTTATTTTTTGATAATATTATTTTTGCCCTTTTTTATTTGTTTTCTGGTCGCCACTTCTGCCTATGTTTTTTCTAAACCTTATTTGGTAAGGTTTTGGCAGTTTATTTTATTTTTAATATGTTTCCTTCTGTAGCTGTCTTGCTTTTTCATGATTTTTATTAATTATTTGTTTTTATTTAGTTTTGTTATATATTTATTTTGTTTTAATTAATATGTTTTTTCATTAATTTTTAGTATCTTGGTGCGATGCATGTTTATGTGCAGTGATTCCTTCCACAACTTTTTCACCTTTATTTTTGTTTAGATTGTGGCTCTGTGCCCAACACTAACATTCCTATCGTTTTCATCATGATTTCGGTGTGCTCTATACTATTTTCTATCATGTGCTTTCGCATTTCCGCAATTGGTAGTTGTGTTTGGCAATTGAATAATTCCAATGGACATTTGACTGGTTTGCCTATACATTCGTTCCAATGCTCTTTTAATTTGACTTTATCTTTCTTGTCGCAGTTGTTTGCGCATATCCCTTCGTATAGATCGCATATCCGTTCCTCTTTTGGATTTCGATGTTCCATTTCTATTTTTATCCATTCGTCGATGACTCCACAGAACTCGCATTTTTCCTCTCTCTTGATGCATACTTTGTGGTGTTCTTTTATCGTCTTTTATGTTGTGGTCGTTTGGCATTTTTCGCATAATATTTCGTTATATTCACATTCATTTGCGTGACTTTCGGCTTCCTTCATAAGTCCTTTCCATTCGCATTCTTTTACTCGGCATTGGACTAATAGATTATTTATTTCTTTGTTGGTGGCTTTATCCATTGTGGTAGGATCTTCGTCTCTTTCAATCGTCTCGTCGCATCCAGGGCATTTTATTGTTTGTGTTTCTATTACTTCTATCGTGCAATCTGTACATATTCTGCATCCACATTTCGTCTGTCTTGCTCCAATCAGTAATTCTTTACATTTACAACATTTTAATCTTTCCTTGATATCGTTCACCACTCTAATTTTGTTTTTCATTATTCGTCTCGTAGTTTCTGATGGATTCTCGCTTCCTTCGACGTTGCTTTGTTTCTGTCGTTTTATTTTTACATATTTACACGGTACGCTTTATTTTTACTCTACTGTTGAATCCGGTTCTGGGGTGAATTCTGGCATCGATGCTATCCATTCCACCCAACTTGCTGGATCTACGTGCTGTTGATTGTTACGTAATCTTCTAATTTCGTCAGCTTGCCATCTAACTTGATCTGCCAATTGTTCATTCATTCTCTGTAATTGTAGTATTGTTCTTTGTTGTTCTTCCAGTCTTATGGCTTGTTGCAGGCCTCTGTTCACACTTTCCGTTAATACTAGATGAGTATTTGTCCACTGAGTTTGCGTATTGTTCGTTATTAATGTCATTAATTCACATTGTCGTCTCCATGTTGCCTCGATTCCATGATCTTGGTATATTCCTTGATTTAATTCTACAATCTCTATAGGTACATTGTCAGCTGCTGGTTGTTGACTTCCTTCTGTGAACGGTGGTATTCTGACTTGGTTTTGTTGATTCGCATTATTCGGATTCATCTGTTGGTTATAATACATCATTAATTCATCGGCATTTTCTCTGTTTGCGTATTGTCTCTAACGCATTTTGTACGATATTTACATATAGATATACATATTACTACTAATATACTACATAATATTTTACACTATATACAACGTCTCTTTCTCGTTTTACACCATCGTCTCCGGGGACTCTATACGTAATGTCCGTATATCCCCATATTTCTCATTCATTATCTGGTATACATCAGATTCATTGGACCATTGTTGTGCTTCGATAATGGGCGGTTCTTTTTAACCAGAGTCCGCTTGTACTAGAATTTCCTATGATCTCGTATTCTTCCGTTCTTTCTGCGTCGTATTGTCCTAGTTCAATATCATAATTGAATTTTTCTACTGCTGGCCATAATCTTCTCTTTGTTGACTTCTTTCTGCATTTGGTAGTTCTTACTAATTGAATTATTATCAGCATTACTACGCTGCTTATTACTGCTGTTGTTATCCAGATCATGCTTATCATATAATTCTTTTCATCAGGTTGCATGGTTGTATTTTCTCTTGCATTGGTTGTCTCCATTATTCCTTCCTTTGGTTGCACATTCTTAAGTGCTTTCTGGAGTTGTAATGCTTCGTGAATTGAAAGGTGGCTGTCGTCCATGATCATTCCTTTTTTCCATGTTTCGTTTCTTGGTTTTCTCTTAGATTGTTTTATTATAGTTTGATCTGTCGTATTTGACTTGAGTGGTTTCCTTGTTATCGTCCTCCAATGCTCATGAGTTCCCTTTTGAATGTTTATTACATATTTTCCAAGTTTTCTTTTCGTTGGGATGCGATACTTTTGATTCTTTATGGTTTTGCTTGTTTCACATTGGATTCTTTTATTTACTGGTTCGTTTCTTTTAGGTTTGTATATGCAGATTTTTGTGATAGGTTTTTCACCTGTGTTCTCAATTACTATTTCCTCTTCATTTGCCGCATTTGATTCTATGTTTATTATTACTGCTTTACTTTCTCTGATCTGTCGTTGGTACGGTTCCTCTTTTGTTTCTTTTTCTGGACGTTTTGTCGTGGTTGCTTCTAGTAGTTTTCCTGTTATTGATTTCCAGTAATCATCTCTTCCTTTCTGAACGTGTACTATGTACTTTCCACGTTTTCTTTTAGTTGGGATGTGGTATTTTTGGTTTTTGATATCTTCGTTCGATTGACATTTGATTCTTTCATTCATCGTTCCGTTCCTTTTGGTTTCAAATATACAAACTTTTGTGATAGGTTCTTTACCCGTATTTTCAACTATTATCTCTTCTCCACTCTTTGGGTCTGCTTCTACTTTTATTATTATTTCTTTGTTTTCTCGTGCTCGACGTTTGTATGGCTCTTCTTTTGGTGTTGTGAATTTTTCTCCCAGGGTTTTGGCTAGTGTGCACGTTATTATTATATCGTTGTTGGCACATATTATATATTCGGCATTGCCCTCTAGACTATCCCATTCGCATTTCTTTCCTGCTTTCATATTCATTTTCCAACAATCGATAATTTTGTTTTGTATACATACTTGTTCAATTGTTTCTATTCCTTTGTTTAATATTCGCAATTTGCCTATTCCTGGCTTTACTTGGATTTTTACGTTTCTATCTTCTGTAGCATCTCTACATACATCTTTGGTGGTTTGACATGACGATGAGTTTTCGGATCGTATTTCCATCTTTCCTGGTTTTCCTATGGAATCAAATTGACAACTTATGCTTGTATTCATCGTCAATTGTAAGCATATTCCTTTACTTGCGATTCCTTTATCGTTTATTGTTCGTATTCTGAACGATTTTATTTCCTTTGTGATATTTTCCTCAGCTTCCGTTAACTTGATGGACGTAATCAATATCATTATTTTCTGTAGCAGGGTCGGTCGGTTTTGATTTTTCCTTTGTTGTAATAACATCATTCCTTTGTTTCGTTTTCCCTCATTATTGCTGTTGCTCGTTTCTTGACGTTCCTTGTTGGATGATTCCTTTTTCTCTTGTTGTTTGGATTTATTTCCTTCTCTAGTATTTTGATCATCTTGGTTTTTGCTACTGTCACCACCTCCTTCTCCATTATTATTTCCATCCGGGGTTTCCTTTGAAATGTCGTCCTCGACATTTATTATTTCGATTATTTCCTCATATACTTTTATTATCCTTGCTTTTATATCGTCCATTTCTTTTATCTCTTGTTTGCTTGCTTGAAATCTTATTTGCTTTCGATGCCATCTGTGTATTATCATCAATAGTTGTTCCTTTCTATCTCCGATTCGTATTGCTTCTTTTGGATGATTGGTGAATTTCAGTCCTTCCCATTTCAGCATTGCTTTTATTGTTTTTGGGAATGGATAGTGAGCATATATTGTTTCCTTTAAAAGAACGTTTCTGTTTCTTACCATATAGTTCAGATCGAATACTTTGAGTGGTGAACCTTCGTAAGTCCATTTCATCAGATTGGCTGTTGCTTCGTCTTGTTTGGCGTCGATAGCTTCCCATAGTGTTTGGATTGTTTTACCCATTATTTCTCTTTCTCTTATTGTCGCATTACTGGTTATGAATTTTATTGCACTTGCCTGTCTGGATTTCAGTGCATAGTGTAGTACATTATTTTCTCCATTATCTCTCTCTTTGAACGTTGATCCTGTTTTTAGTAGTTCTCTCAGAACTGTTGTAGAAGCATCTGCTGCAACTGCGAACATTAATGGTGTTTGTCCCTCTTCGTTGGGTATGTTTGAGGCGTGTCCGCATTTCTGCATAAGTTGGATTATATCCATTATCCTTTGGGTGTTTTTATGTTGTACTGCAATATGTAAAGGTACGTTTCCTTCTACATCTGCCATAGTGAAGATTATGGGTATATTCTCTTTGATACGATCCATTTCTGGTGGACTTCTAGCTCCTTTAGCATAATCCATAGCGATTTTCCCTGCTTTGTTTACTATTCTCATCCATCCTTTTCCTTCGACCCATTCTGGCATTATCTCTCTGATGGCTTTTACTATTATATCCATCTTGTCTACATTATCTTGAGTCGCGTTTAGAGTTATTTTTGATTCATCCGGTTTCGGTTCTTCTACGGTGATATTTGATGTTGCTTCTATTTTCCGACTCATCGTTAATCCGTTTATGCTCAGTTGTTGAGTTTGTGATCTAGTTTGCATACCTCGGTTTTCTGGTTCTCTTGTTATTGTTCTCGGTATCGCTTTACATCTGCTCACGTTTACGTAGATAGGTCTAGTGAGTGGGTTGTTGACCAATTTAACTCGAGCATTGTTCTCGTTTACATACATTATTTCATAAGGTCCTTTACCACATCTTTGTAATTTTCTGGCTACTCCTGGGATAATTTCTGGCGTTGCGATTATTACCTAGTCTCCAACCTGAAAGTTATGCTCGCGTACGTCTCGCTTTTTATCGTGCAATTCTTTATAACTTTCTTGATTAAATCTAATATTCATACCTGCTGTTTTCCAGATCTCTTGCATTCGCTCTTTGAATCCTGTTACATAATCATCAATTTCCATATACTGTGATATTGGTGGTTGATATTCCAAGTCTATCGGCATGTTGCATTCTCTACCGTACATTAATTTGAATGGACTCATTTTTGTTGCTGAATGTATTGACATTCTATATGCCATAAGGCATAAGTTTATATATCTATCCCAATCCTTTTGGTGTCTACTGACATAATTTGACATCATCTCGATTAATATGCCATTGAATCGTTCGGTTTGTCCATTTGTTTGCGGTATGGTGATGTTCTCAACTTCGCAATTCTGAAGTAATTCGTTACTTCCTCTATGATTTCGCTCATAAAGTTGGTTCCTTGATCAGTTAGGATCTGTTTGGGTGTTCCGTATCTACAGCATATTTCCTCTACTAGGATTCTCGCTATTGTTCTAGCTTTTTGATCTGGTATTGCGAATGCTTCCGGGAATTTTGATAAATAATCTGTCACTACCAATATGTAGATATTTCCATCGTTAGTTTCTGGTAATGGTCCTACTACATCCATTGCGATCATTGTCATGGGTTCTGGTGGTATTGGCATTGGTTTTAACGGTGCTTTCAATTTACTTCCTGTGCTTTTCCTTGTTGCACATATCAGACAATTCTTTATCCATCCTTTCACGTCTTCTCCGATATTTGGCCAATAATATTTTTGACGCAGTCTTGCTTCCGTCTTTTTAGCTGACATGTGTCCTCCGAGTTTTCCATCGTGATATTGCATCAATACCTCCTTTCGTCTACTTTCTGGTAAGCACATAAGTCGTTTCTCACCATCCATTAACAATAGCCATCCCTTCTCTAGGGTATATCGATGTCTGTGTTTTTCCATATGCTCTCTTAATTTACTGTTGTTGTCGAAGATTTTCATATCGTTAGTTTCTATAAATTCGATTATTGTTTTTAATTCCTCGTCTTCCTTCTGCTCATTTCTCAGTTTTGTGAAGTCAATATCTTCTGCGATGATCATGCATATTCGTCTCACATCATGATCCATCAGTTCCTCAAATACAAATCTTGACATACAATCTGCGTTAGCGTTGGCTTTTCCTGATTTGAATTTTATATATGGTGAATATTCTTGCAACTGCATCGCCCATCTCATTAATCTACTCGAGGCTTCTTTATGTTGGCCTAGCCATACCAATGATTGATGATCTGTAGTGATATATATCTCGTGACCCCATAATAAATATTTGAAGTGTTTAATAGCTTGGATTATTGCTAATGCTTCTCTTTCGGTCACAGAGTAATTCTTTTCATGTTTCTTGAACGTTCGACTGTAATATCCAATAACTCGTTCTCTTTTCTCATCGTCCCATTGTCCTAGGACTGCTCCCGATGCATATCCGCTTGCGTCTGTCGCTAACAGAAACGGTTTCTTGAAATCTGGGTGTACGAGTATTGGTTCTGATATTAGCTTATGTCTGAGGGTTTCAAAAGCTGTTTGTTGTTCCTTTTTCCATATAAACGGGGTATCTTTTTTGGTTAATTCCTGTATTGGTTTCGCAATGGTTGCATAATTCTTGATAAATTTTCGGTAATATCCGCATAAGCCTAGGAATTCTTGCACTTGCGTGACTGTCTTTGGTGCGGGACAATTCTTTATCTTTTCAATGTTTCTTGGATCTGGTTCTTTACCTTTTGCTGACACAATGTGTCCTAAGAAGGTGACTTTTTCCTTTGCCCAATCGCATTTTGAGGGTTTTAATTTTAACTTCCATTGTCTCAGTCGAACGAATACATTACGGATATCTTTTAAATGTTGCTCGAAGGTGCTAGAATAAATTAATAAATCATCAATGCCGTGAGTTACAAAGTTCATACATCTCTGGAATGAAGCTGGTGCGTTAGTTAATCCGAAAGGCATTTTCTTGAATTGATATAGATCTTTTCCGATAGTAAAAGCAGTTTTTTCTCTGTCTTCTTCTTTGACTTTTATTTGCCAATAACCACTTTTTAAATCTAGCGATGTAAAATAAGCTGCTCCGTGTAACGTTTGCAACATCTCGTTTATGTCTGGTAGCGGGTATGTATCCCGTTTTGTTACTGCATTGAGTCGTCGATAATCTATACAGAACCGTTGTGTTCCGTCTTTTTTCTTTACCATGACCACTGGAAATTGCCATGGCGAGCAACTTGGTTCGATTACTCCTGCGTCTAACATCTTTTGAACTTCTTTTTCTGCTACTGATTTTTGAGCTTCTGCCAATCGATATGGCTGTAATGTTATTGGGGTATCATCTGTTAATGGTATCGTGTGTTGCGTTACGTCGCTTGTACCGAGATCTAAGTCAGATGCTGCGAATATATCTTTAAATTCCATTAGCAGTTTTTGTAATTGTTCTTTCTCGTTTTCGTTTAGTAGCTGACTGTCGATAGTCCATAATTCTTCCTCAGTTCCTTCAGTTTTTGCTGTTGGAAGTTCAATATCCATCATTGGTGTTAGTTTTCCCAATCTTTCGTTTTCATAGATAACTTTATCTTCCTCGTCAAAATTTGTAATGTTGATTGGAATTTCACTGTTATCGTTTACATACACTATCTCTCTGGCTAATGGCAGTTCTTTCTTTTTCTCAAATTTGTGATTAGGTTCGAAAATCATTTCTCCTCTAGTTTCCTCATTCACTTTCACATAACAAATCATTTGTGTGCGCCCTGGCACTACTATTTTCTCTGAGCATCTCACTTCTGATTTCAACATACATATTCGTCCGGTTTTATCTCTCAGCTCCATCGATCCTAGATCTATTATTATCTCTTTTAGTAATTCTGGCATGAGATCCGTTCCAATTATACAATCTGTGCTCAATCTCCTGATAACTGCTAAATACGTGTTGATTTTTACATTTTTATATTCAATTATCGACCAGATTTTTCCGATGACCGCTACCGATTCTTTACTGCAAGTTATTACATCCATGTTAGCTTCTTCTATACATGGCCACAATCTTCCGGGTATTTTATCCATTTTTATTGCTGAGATGTTTGCTCCGGTATCAATCATTGCTTTTATTTCTACCCCATTTATTTCTATGGGTACCGTTAATGTTGGTCCAGCTAATGTTTGCAACATGGCTATAGTTCGAGTTTCTGGGTCTTGATCCACACTTCTCGATCTTTGGCTGGTTCTTGGTACTAAGTCTGCCCAATTTGGTTCGTATGGTGTCGGATAAATGTTTCGTAATGTTGTTGGTCTTGGTATCGGTACGTGTCGTTCTACTGGTGCGTTTCTCTCTACTGATGATGCTGCTTTCTTTAGACATTCATATACTGGTGGTGGATGATTATAATGTCCACTAAGTCTTGTCTTTCGATTTTCCCATTGTTTGAGTTGCTCTTGAGTTAGCATCTGTGTTCCTCCTCGATTTTCGTCATTGTCGCTGTTGTCACTGCTATCATCCTTGAAATTTATCCATCGTTTCCAGTTGCTCGTTTTCTGTCGCTTCATTCTGATTTTCTCGGCTTCTAGTCTCATTATTGCTTTAAATTTTCGTCCGACTTCTTCATCAGTACCGTTCATTTTAGTTAGGATTCCTACTAACCTTTTTATCTTGTGGATGTCCTTTGAGTGTCCATGTAATACCATTGTCTTTGCTAAAAATGGTAAGAATCCAATTGCCATTTTCCAGTTGATTTTTCTTTCTCTTTTGTAAATATCGAAACATGCTAACATTTGCGTTAAGATCACTCTTACAATTTGAATAATGAGAATTATTCCTAAAATTCCTGCCATCATTTGTCCGAAGATCAAGAATCTTCCCCACATGGCTTTCATCATGTTTGCTGTTGCATGTTGAAAATGGTCTGGTGCTAATAGCAATTCGTAGTTGGGTTTCTCTCCATAGTTGTTACCTCCCGTTATCGTCACAATATTAGATAGTATTGCTTGTCTTTGTGCTGGAAATAATAAATGTTCTCTGGCACTTTCCAGATCTTTTGTTTGGTATATCCCACTCTGTGATATATCAACTGGTTTGAATTCTGCTTCGCTGGCCAATTCTGTCAGTCCAAATATTTTTGGTGGTGCTACAATTACTCGGGTTGGAAATTGCAACCAAATAACGGTCCATATACATTACTACAACTGAACATATTAGGTACGAATTTCTCTGGATTTATCATCCTTGTTACTGGTTGAGCGAATCTGATTTTTCCTTTATGCATTATTTCTAATTCGTTTATGCATTTATCTCTTGGAATTGTTGAATTCTCTGGCAATTTTGCAATTGTTTTTTCACATTTGTATGTATACATAACTTCCCCAACAATTCTCCCAAAATATCCTTCTTGGAGTGGTAGTAGTGGAATTGCGTTGTCTGGATTCGTGATTGCCATTGCCAATTTTGTTTTTAATATTTCTCTGTTCAGGATAAAATCAGTTTTAACTAAGTCGTAATATATTTTTTCTGTTGACGCCAATCCTTTGTGATATAAGAAATCCATCTTGTTATTTATATACAGATATAATTTTACATCTTTGGGGTCTATTTGCGCTTTTGCGTTTGGTATCGCTGTTCGTGATAAAAATATTCCTTTATAATTTGTGCTGGCTACCATTTCGTCACATTTGCTCACCATTCGTCCTTTTATAAATCTCATTCCGATGGTGGTATCGGTTGATATTACTACTGTTGGCGTGACCTCTGATCCGATAGTCGTGGTTATCGTTGGTTTTCCGATTCTTTCGGTTCTCCGTAATTCGTCCAGTGCGCTTTTTTGCGTGTTAGTTTCGGTTTCCCTGTGCACTTGTCCTTGCACTTCGTCAAATATTGCGCTTTTCAATAAGGTGAGTCTGCAAGTTCTGGTATCGGCGTGATATACGATCGTTGACATTCCCGTATTGCATGATCTATCGGTTGCTAGACATTGAGGGTACTTTTTCATTGCTTGTGTATCTGGATCAAAATATCCTTGGTATTTCTCCAACTTTACTTGATAGCTTTCAATCACTACTACTCCTTTGACTAATTGATTTAATAGGATGTATTCTCCTCCTTGGCATGTTCCGTCTCCAGCCGTTATTCTTCCCGCAGCATATACTCGGGTAGTCTTTATTTTTCCTTCCTCGGCTGCTACATTCACTCGTCCAGCTATTGAGATACGTCCTGTCGTGAATCCTTCTTCACATTCGCTCCGCGTTATTGAAACCACTGTTGTTTCTGTTCCAGCTTCGATAATTGTTGAATGTGAGTGATGTCCGCAATGGAATGCTACAATTTTCCTTGTCACAGAGCATTCTTTGATTTCCGTTTTAATGAAATCTACCTCTTGATATACATTATACGATACTGCTGTTGCCGTTGTCTGCAATCTACCGGGATTTGCTGCTTTGCACTCTTCCGTTTCTTTTAATGAGTATTTGTCACCAATCTTTATATTATCGCAATCATATACTACAAACGGTTCTACTCCTTTTACGCACATCATCCATATGAGTATTGTAGTAATTATTGCGTTCATCCCTTTTCTAGCTGTTTTTGGATCGCTTGCATTAATCGTTGTTTCGAATTCCGTTAATAACTCTTTTAACTTTGTCTGCATTATTTCAGTTTGATCATCTTTACTTACCAGATTTATAAAAGCCTGCCATCCTCCTTGAGTCAGGATGAATGGTTCGATTACTTTCCTGATAATGTCTGTTATTGCGAATTCATATCCGTTTGGATTGTATCTTGGAGTTCGCTTTCTGTATATTACTATCGTATTATACATCAGGTAGGCCATTCCTACCAAATATCTGTTTGGGTCATCAGATCGTTTCGTTAAGTGATTTATTATCAATAGTAATTCCTCTGGATCTTTAGTTGTGGTTCGTACTTTGTTATCCATTATTTTATTTATTATTGGTTTTATTGCTGCCCAAAGCTGCTTCGCTTCTGCTCCGATATTATTAAGTTTTAAATTTCTCTTTATTTCTGGATTTGCTAATCCAAGCATATCGGTTATCAATCTGTTGATCCACTTTGCTCCTTGTTCTTGGCCTTTCAGTTTTCCTTGTAACTGCTTCGTTACCTGACTGAGCTTGTTTAATTTTGTTGTTAATTGATCCATCTGCATCTGTTCTTTAGTTTTCCTTTCTGGAGCTGGTTTATCAATTTTTGGTCGTCCTCTGGATTTCTTTTCCATTACCGTACCTGTTTCTTTTCGTTTGGGTTGTTCGTCTGTTGTTTCTCTGGATGTTGTAGCTCCTCGTTCATTTATCCAATTGTCCCATTCGTCTCCTGTTGAGTTTCGGCGTCTTCTCTCTTTCTTTTTATTTTCTTCTTCGGTATCTGGCTCTATAATTTCGACTGGTTGTCTTTGACCACATACTAGCTCATCTGGTTCATCTGTTATCAGATCATCTTCGTTTTCTGTCATGAACAAATCTCTTGATTCCGGTATTCTCCTGGTTGTTTCCTCGTCCACAATATCATTTAGATCATTTAGTATCTCTTCATCTCCTGTTGTGATGACGATTACTTCATCTGCTGCAGGTGGAACTTCTGGTGTGTTTAGACTCTCTTGTCGTCCTATTGGCGTTTTCGTTTTGATTTCTCTTTTGTTGAGTTCTCTACCCGCGATTTTTGCTACTGTTAATATATTTATTAACCCCAATTGCATTTGCGTGACTCCAATTTCAAGATCGTCATCCAATGATCGTCCTTCGTATTGTAAATGAAATGGCGGTTCGTATGGTATTCTCTTTTTTACTTCACTTACTTTGGCAGTGATGTAAAACTCTCTTTCAATTGGTTCGAAGTCTGGCGTCATAATTTTTAGACTATACTTCTCTATTGCTTCGGCTGCCCATTCAGTGTGTTTCCATTTTCGGATAATTTCTCGGAATTGCTCTGGGTACCACGCATACATTCTCCGATATTCCTCTATTTCCTTTACTATATTTCGCAAGTTCTCCACTCTGTTACAGGAATCGATTATCCATTTTGCTAAATCTGTTACAGTTCGTCTTTGATTCTTTGCTCCGGTTCTCAATATCGCTGCCAATTCTCTACATTTTTGTGTTTCTGTTAATCTTGTTAATCCTTCTTCCACAGGATCGTCTATATCTGTGGGCAAATATTTTATTCCTGGAATTCGTTTTTCGAGTACACTGATTCGCGGTCTCGCTTGCTCTTGTTGGATTCGTAATTTCATTTCTCGTTCTGTTTCTACTTCGATTGTAATGTATATCGTATCATCTTTTACAAATTGGGGTGTTACGTATTTTTTCAATAGAAATTGTGGTACTCCTCGTGCGACATTTTCAGTGGATCTTGGCTTCTGGCTTATCATTGATCTTGGGTCTACTCCCAATTTTTCGCTGTGTCGCTCTTCCCATTTTCCGGGTTTAGCGATTGAAATGGTGACTTTTCGATTAAATGGCCACTCTAACTTTTCGTCATATCTGCCTCTTGCTAACAGAAAATACACTGATAGATACGTTCCTTTTCCTACCCCATCTCCGTTTGGGTATACTCTCAATTTCATCCGGTATCCTCCGATCTCTGTATAGAATTGATGACTTGTAATACCAATGATTTTCTCTTCTTCAGCCGATTTTACTTTTTCCGCCCATCCACCTATTTTCCATGTGTATGGGGCTAGTCGAGCTCTATCGTTTATTTCCTCGTCTTCCTCTGGTTGCCATTCCATTTCGTTTAACATTTCCTCTGGTAGATTTTCATATGGTTCATCTTCATATAACTCTAAGGTTGTTTCATTAGCTGCCTCTTCTGGCGCTTCTCCTGGTATGTATTTTCTCCATTTTGGTTTGGTTCTCTCCGTTTTCCATTTCCACTCCTTTGTCTTTTCGTCGTACACTCTTTTCCATGGTGTTGATCGGCATCTCGAGTCGTCTATAGGTTGCAATTTTGTGCTTAATTTCGCATCTTGTCTCCATAACTGGTAGATGGTTAATATTTGGTCCATCTTTCTTTTCATTTCCTCTTGAAATTCTTGGATTTGTTGTTCCTTTTTTGTCGTATTCTTTCTCTCTGGTTCATCCATGGCTATGATATTGATGGTTTGCCCGTCTTCCCATATACCTAATTTGTATATCGGGGTTCGTTCTCGCGGACTTATTTGTCGTTTGTGGTACATTATTGCCACATCCTCTACCATACCATCGTCACTATTTTCGATTATTGGTTGGATAATTTCTCGATTTATCCTTCGGTATAATTCGTGCATTTGACAATCGGGATCTATCAATATTTCCTTTATTTCATCATTCGGTAGCTTTATTTTTATCTTTATTGGTTCATCTCCTCTCATATCTCTTTGATGTTCTCCATATTTGGCTATCAACTCATCTGTTCTCTCGTTGTCAAATCTCATAATGTCTGTGTCTCGTACGGCTTCTACAAATATTTTCATTGAGATCGGTCTAGTTAACGATAATCGGTTAATATATTTTCTAGCTTGGTCTATTGCTTGTTCTGTCATTTTGATCTGATTTTGCCTCATTATCTTTTGTCTCTCTTTTTCTAATCCGGGTTTTATTTCTTTGTTGTACAATATTTGAATTTTTTGCCATATTTCTGCTGTTGTTTCTTCGCTTTCATTTTTGTTTAACGTTACCACATTTATTCCGTTTGGCCATATTAGAGCATCCGCGAGGTGTATGTCTCGCTTTATTTTCCTTCCTTGATAATATAAAGGTTTGTTTTTATAACTGGGTCCTAGCTTTTTCACTACCCAATCATACAACTCGTTTGTGCTTTCGCCTCTTGTGGCTATTATCTGTCTTGGTATCTCTGGAAAGTCAATAATTACCTGATACTCTTCTCTATCATATTCTTTCAGATTCTCTTGGTACTTTTTTATCATGTCTTTCCATGATGCCGTAAATGTACCGTTATCTTGTTGATATCCTTTCGCGATCAGTTTCATTATTCTGCTGTATGCGGTTGTATCTCTGAGGTTTAAGAACATTTGGTTTCGATCTACTTCTTCTACAATCTCGTTGATTTCTTTTAATATCTCGGTTTCATCTTCTCTTGGCACGTTCGTTTCCATTTCCTCTAATTCGGATTTTGATTCATCTTTATATGGTTTATTTTCCTCGCATGATTGAAATATTTCTCCGCCCAGACTGCTTATCTCGCTTTCATCTTCATCTGTTTGATCGTCTGGTATTTGTCTCAACATATTAATGTGTGGTTGTTCCTCCTCTTTCATTATCTTTGTTGGCCCTTTTGTTTGGAACCATATCTCCTTTATTCTGTTCTCGATTTGAGTTTCACTCCACGTGGGCTTTTCTTTTCTGATTCTTGTTTCTATTTTTTGTAGCAGTATCCTCTGGATTCGATTTTTTGTTATTATTGGTTCTGATATCTTTTCTTTTCCTTGTGACGTTGATGCTTCCTGCTCATCTTTTTGCAGTTTTAATTCTGGCTCTTTCATTTCTTGTTATAGCACTTTCTTTGTCATCACTTCTATTTTTTGATCTAATGCTTGCTCTTGTTCTAAATGTTTCAGCGCTCCGTCTATTTTTAATATTAGTGCCTTCTTTCTTAGTTCCGCTTTCTCTTGTTTCAGGGTTGCTTCTTTTTCTTTTAATTGATCCTCCTCTTGTTCTAAAGCTTCCTCTTGCTTTATTTTCTCGAGTGTACTCTCTATTGTTTGTGTCATAATTTCATTTTCGAGTTCGTCTATCTCGTACATTAGTGTTTCCTCGTTTTGATCTTCCGTTATCATCATCTCTGCTCGGTTACTCTCTTGAGTTTCCGGTTCGTCTGATTTCTCAGTTGTCATTTCTTTTAGTTGTCGACGTCTCTGCTTTTCTTTCTCTGCAAATTCTTTGATGGCCTCTATTTTCTCCATTGTATTCAATTCAACTGTTTTCTCGTTATCGGTTATCATATTTCCTCCCCCTTCGTTCTCAACACACTGCTCCGCAGTGTGAATTTCATCTGGAATTTCCATCCTCATCATATTAATTCTTTTCGGGGTTTGTTTTCGATTTTCCCATCTTTGCTGGATTTCCTGGGCTTCCTCTGTTTGTAGTCTTTGTCATTCAGCTTGTTGTTGTTCTTGATATTCTCTAGTTCGCAGCTCTTGAATCTCCTCATTGCTTCTCATTACGTTGATTCGTTGTTGTTGTATATTGGTGGGCATCTGTTGCATCATCTCTTTTAATTCCATGGGCATTCGTTGTAGTGTTTATCGTAGCATGTCTATTTCTTGCATCACGTTAATTTGTGGATTTCTCATAGAATTATTGTTCGGTCTTGGTTGATTTGATTCTCCTCTCATGTTACATTGCCTTGCGAGGTGTCCTTGTTGACCACAATTGTAACATGCTTTGTTATTAAGTTGTCTACATATTTTCTACATATCTGGCAGTTGTAATTTCGGAAACAATTCTCTGACCGATGTCCTATTCTTTGACATGTGGAGCATTTTTCATTTGCATTTGGATTGTTCCTGAAATTATTATTATAACTTACTTGGTTATTACCTCTATCCTCCGGATTTCTCGTTGCTGGTGGCTTGAACATCTGCTGTGCTCTTGGAATGAATTGATTCATAGCTGGATTGGTATTGTTGTTTTGATTGTTGGCATTGACTGTTGACGTTGTTGGTTCTGTGGCCAAGACTGCCACTTGATATCCCAGTCCTAGATGGGCTTCACATCTATTTGCGATTGCTACTGCTTTATCTAACGTTTCTGGTGCCAAGCATCCAAGGTTGGCTCGTATGTCTTCCCTTTTGATTCCTCTTATGAAGACGTCTACCATTTTATCTTCGGGCAAATCTGTTTCTCCGAAGGCTTCTTTACACAATTTCTTTAATTCACATGCGTATACTGCATTTGATTCATCTCGTCTTTGTTTTCGATGTAGGAAGTCCAATATCTTCCTATTTCCCTTATTCTATATTCCAAATATCTTTATTAAGAACTCTTTAATTTCTGTCCACGTTGTCAGTTTCGTTGCGTCTCTTGCTTCTTCTACGAATACATCCTGTGCGCTCCCTTTCAAATATAAGGGTAGTCGCTCTTTTACTTTTTGATCTGTCCAGTGACAGATATTTTTATAAACTTCAAATTCCTTTATGAATGTATCTAATTTATTGAGGCTGCCGTCAAACGGTTCTCCTCTAAACTTTTCTCTGAATTCTCCTACCATCACATTATTGTTATTCAACATTGTATTTGCATCCGGAATTGGAGAGTTTATTGAAGTTGTCATGTTTGGATTGTTGTCTAGATCTTCTTCGTTCACTGATTCTATTGTCGCTAACTGGTTTTCGATATTACGTAATTCGTTCTCTTCGCTGCTATTAAATTCAAAATCGGTCAATCCGCTATCTGTGCCGGTTCCGGTTGCAGTTGATACTTTGGTATTAACACTTCTACTGTTGCGAACTTTTTTCTTTTCTTCCGCTTTTAATAAACGTTTTTCGTTATTCTCTTTGCTTTTGCTTCTCGTATGGTTGCTGATGCTATCAATGTTTACGGTTATTCGTCTGCTTGACTGGTTTCTCTTCTCTTGCTTTGGTTGCTTTGAAACTTCTGGTTGCTTATCTGCTTGTAACTACTCTGACGTTTATTCCAAATTCTTTTCTGCTCGTTTGTTGTCACTTTGCTTTGAAATATTTTCTCCTTTGCTTTGCTTTGCACTTGACTTGGATTGCTTTGTTTGACTATTGATTCCTAAAAATAAATAACACTCCAATATTCTATACTCTATACTAATTTCTCCTCCATTTACCATACTATATATGTTATCGTCCCTTGTTCGCATTTATCGTGGTGGTCTTCTTTATCTGACTCACCCCCCTCATTTTAAGTCTATTTTTAATTATCTATTCCTCGTAATAATTATCTATTAATCTCGTATCAATTATCTATATAGTCTTATCAGTTATCTATATAGTCATATCAATTATCTATATCATGATATCAATAATATAAAATCTTCATATTCATACTTTCATTCATTCCATTAATTATTTTTCCTATGTCTCCCAAAAAATTCATTTACTTAATCCTCAATCGCTGGCGCTCTATGCCCTCTATAATTACCGTTGGCTCTTCGGCCTTCGGCTTTTAACTCTTTTACTGGTCATCTGTGACCTTAATATCTATCCATAATCATATTTCATCCTTACTCATATCATATCTTATCTGGCACTCTGTGGCCTCTAATATCTAATCATAATCATCCGGCACTCTATGGCCTCTAATATCTAATCATAATCATATCTTACTATTTCTCATCTTTACTGTTTACTCTAATAATCATATTCTATCATTTTCATATTTACTCATATTCATATTCGTCTTATTCATATTATCTCTCATTGTTTCACCGGACTTGAGTTCATCAGTGACTTTTGGGTATGTTTGAGGCCTCACACTGACTCTCAAGCCATGGCGTCTTTTGGCCGCGCATTCTTCCGGTTACGCTTTACTCACCGCCATTCGGATATTTGGTACTCGGTGTGGGATCCGGGTTATTGTACCAAACTCCTCGCTGGGCAATAAAAAAACATTCCCTCGGTACTCGGTGTGGGATCCGGGTTGTGTACCTCAAAGAATATAAAAGTATGGAAATGCCTAAACGTTCAATCAAGTTCCAAAAGCGGTTTACTTGATTTCCCGAATGGTGAAAAGAAAAGGAAGCGATTAAATGTGGGAGCGGAAATAAACTATCAAATCTCTGCCCGCTCCTTCCATCAGATTTCTCGGCTCAATTCGGCCGCTCTCATCTGGCTTTAGTAGGACATTTTGAGTATGAACCATTTACCGGTTAGTTCACATCTCACCTACCGTTTGGCCCCGATACTCGGTGTGGGATCCGGGTTGTTGTATCGAGTTCCTCCCAGCGAAAAAAAGAATCGTTCGATACTCGGTGTGTGATCCGGGTTTTTGTATCGAACGGCTCAGCGCCATCAGTCCCTTGGCTGATAACAACCTGAACACGACAGTCCGTAGCTGTCCTCTGGTGCCTCACCACCAGCTAGGGAAAAAAAAAGAAGTCATCTCTAGGTACCTTTAATCTAACTATTAATTCTGTTCCGTGCGCACTCTTTCTCTCACCTCTCGGTCTATCTCTTCACTCCCCCCTTCAAAATTTGTGGTAATCGCATCAGCAAGCTCCCCAAAAGAGGTGATCAATCTCTCACCGGTTACTTGCTGACATACGCGACTTGGCCTACCAGTTCCTTTCTCAGTAGGGTTGATCAGGGTTTCCCTTGGGTGAGCGTACTATCATTAGATAGCTCAGGTTAACCATTTTTCCTCGTCCTATCTCAGTATAATATCAATAAAACAATAATATCAATAAAACAAAAGGATTATACACTAGGAAACTCGGTTGTCGAAATTTTTCCGTCCAATATTTTGTGTCTCTGTGCATGTGTTTTAATTATTTCCTTAATTCGGCTTTCATGTATTTGGTCTATTACCTTTATTTATTGTTGTCGGGTGGTTTTATTATTTACAAACATTGCATATTTCTTTTATATAATAATTCGAGTAATACATAATACACATTTATTTCATTTCGTCATAACAATTTATGGAAAGTAAACCGTTAGTCTTTCCTTTATCTTTCGCTGGCATAACATACAGTGCGACTCTTGTGCGCATCCATGACAATAACTCAGGTGTCCGCAAGGTATCACCATTACTCGTGCTTCCTCTGTTTTGCACGCATAACATTCCGAATAAGCCTTGGTTTGCTCTTTCATTGTTGTTGCAATCTCGTCTTCAATATTTTTGACTTTTTCCATTAACTTGTGCCAGCTTTTCCCAAATTTAGTTATTTCCAATCTCATGGACAGAATTTCGTATATTCTTTCAGTTGTTACATCTTTATCAATATTGCTCAATTTTATTAATATGCAATGTTCGTCGGAATACTGGTTGGAAATCGTTGATATATCCTCTTTAGCTCTTTTAATTAACTTTTGTTTATTAATTAGTTCCTCAAGATTGTCGTTTTCGATGTTTAGAATCCTCTTTAGTTTTTCTATAATTTTTGTTGGTTCCATCTAAAATTATTTAATTACCCTTTAAATTTATCTAAATACTAACTAGCTAAGTTCATTCACCTCTTTAATATATTTTGATTCATTTTATCAACTACTATTTTACTCATTACCTGTTGTGCTTTATTTCTATTACCGTTGGTTTCCTCTATTTGTTTCCATTGCTTTCTCTTGTTTATCATTGCTCCCCTTACTTACCCCATTTCATTTTATCCCGAATTTTGCCCTTTTTAATTATCTGTTGTTTGCTTATGCGTCTTGTCGTGTTGTTGGTATCTTACAAGGGTGTTATGTCGTCAAGTATTGATGGATGTTGAATGCTTTGGCGTTGCTGTCTATGTAACTTTAATGTCCGTTTGGTTCCTTGGGGTTTTGCAAAACAATCGTTGTATTAATGGGTTGGTTGTTTTATTGTAGTCAGCGTGGTTGTTTTTCATTGTTTATATCGTTATCTTGTAGTCGGGTTGTCCGTTTTTCATCAGTTGCTCTCTGGGTTTTGTTTCCTGACGTTCTCATCTCTCTGGGGTTTTGCAACATATCGTCCCAACATCTCTGTTTAAACTTTACACATTTGCTTATATTTCCTTGGGTTATTTGTAAAAACAGTCATTTTTTGAGCCCCCAAATTTGTACCTAGCAGTCAGGTTGATCGCTTTTTATTGATGTTTCAATTTTCTCCTCGGTCTTTACAATTGATGTTGCAATCTTTAAACTCTATATTTTGTACTTGGTGGGCAAGCCATTCGTTTCTCATTTTGTAGTCGGGTTACTCGTTTTTCATCTTTCTGTTTTAAGCTCTCCTCTTTTTCATTTGTCATCTCTCCGGGGTTTGGTAAAATGTCGTCCCGACATTTTCCATTTACAACTTAAACATTTACTGATATTTCCTTTGGTTTTTTCGCAAAAACAATCATTCTAATCCGGCTGAGGGTGTACTGACAGAATTCTCTGTTGTTTCTTAACTTTATTGTTTTGGTCTTTCCAAATAACAAAGCTTCAATCCCGGCTGAGGGTGTACTGACAGAATTCTCTGTTGTTTCTTAACTTTATTGTTTTGGTCTTTCCAAATAACAAAGCTTCAATCCCGGCTGAGGGTGTACTGACAGAATTCTCTGTTGTTTCTTAACTTTATTGTTTTGGTCTTTCCAAATAACAAAGCTTCAATCCCGCCTGAGCCCCCAAATTTGTATGGTGGGTTACAGGGTTTCGCATCTTGCTTATCCTTCTAGTTGCCCTAGTAACGCCATACAAAATGATGCTGATCGCCACTTGGCACCCGTTGCTAGGCAACGTTGGTAATGTGTTCAAGTGGTGGGTTGCCCGCAAAAATTGAGTACCATGTGCAAGTACTATAGTTGCTCGGACAATCCTCGGGTTCACGAGCTGTCGATAGAAGACCTATGCTCGCTTTGCTTGGTCCCTTGCGTGGAATGCGAATTAAATTTAGACTGACTAGTGTAGATGATTTCGAGTCTACCCCACTATGACTGAATACATGAGAGCTGATTTATTTAACAAACAAAGGACATGCATATCAATGATAAGTTAAGTTGATCGACTTGACGCTTGTGCGGCTCGTGGTATCACTCTCGAGCGCTTTTTCCCAGTTGATTGTACGATGGTCTGATTGAGGGACATGTTCTGCAACAATTGGAAATTAAATTATGAAAATAATATTATGAGGAAGGATTTTCTCTGTATCGGTTAAAGGGCGTTTATGTATGCGGGTCCACGATTTGGCATGCTTATGGTTAAGTGTGATGGCGGCTAACATTGAGGGTTCTTCTGGACTCGGTTTAATTGTGGGACTTTTAATGAGTATCAATCAAAAAGTAGCATGACTTGGTAACTTGACTTGACGTTTGGGGATGTCGCTATCGGCTCGGGGAGTCATGAAGGGGTAATTTGTTGAGAATTAGTTACCCAATTTAATTTATGCGGGGTTCTTATTTATCGGTAAAATGGTATTTTAAATTGATGAGTTTGATGAGTTTCATCACTTCTAACGCATGATGATGGAAAAATCGATTTTAGTTTATCATTGTTCACTTCATGTCGACATTCGAACGGATATTCAGTAGTCTGGTTTGCTTTGGAATTGATAATTTCGTCGTGGTAGATCGTGTTTTGTTTATGTTACTTAAGTCGAATTGATTTTATTGACGTGTCCGGCTTAGTTAATTTAAACCGTTTCGAAATTTAATATCGATGCTCATTTGAATATTCTGATCGGTATACTATGCGAGAAAAATATTCGTAATTCGCCGTAGCGTTCGGGGACTCCTTCGCAATACTATGCTACCCATGCATTTGGAATTTATTATCTTCCTCAGATGGAGGGTTTTACTCATCGTTTCGTCGGGATATTTATGGTCATGTTACGGTTATCATCGAACCCTGATGTAGGCGGTGAGTTTTCTGTGTTCTGTCGTTAATAAAGCGTTTTTATAATTGGCTTTTCATAATGTAAAAATGGATTTTGATTATTATACTAATTGCTTCAATTTTATAGCGGTTTGGTCTACTGTTCATGCTACATTTAATTAATCTTGGGCTTTTACCTGATTTAAAGCTTTTATTAGGTTGTCGATATAGAGGTCATCGTCAAGTTGAATCCATCACATCTATTCCGTCTCATTTGATGAAATAATCGGTTTTGGTTAACGCAGTACCTCTCTTGTTGGAAGATTATTTTAACCTCTTAGTCGCGAAACTCTTTATTTGTTCATCGTTATTGACGTCTGGTTGATTTAATGTTAGCAATCGGGTCTATTGAATCTCAGTTAAAACATGATTTTAGTACTTAATTTAGTTCAAACCCAAGTTTAACCAACTTTATCCACTTGATTTAAGTTGAATCGAAAACTCTTGTCTAATTTATTACCACATGGTTTTAATTTATTGGTCATCATAAACTTCATCTAAGTTATTTAAAACGTAATGCTAATTTATTGGTAATCATAAACTTTATCTAATTTATTTACAACATAATTTTAATTTATTGTTACTCATAGACCTTGTCGAATCTATCTAAAATAGGGTTTTATTTCATTGGTAATCATAAACTTTAGCGAATCTATTTAAACCAGGGTGTTATTTTATTGTTAATCATAAACTGTATCGAATTTATTTAAAAACAGGGTTTTATTTTATCGTTAATCCTAAACTTTATCGAATTTAAAAATAGGGTTTTATTTTATCGTTAATCATAAACTTTATCGAATTTAAAAATAGGGTTTTATTTTATCGTTAATCATAAGCTTTATCGAATTTAAAAACAGGGTTTTATTTTATTGTTAATCATAAACTTTATCGAATTTATTTAAACATGGTTTTATTTTCCAAACTTTAGCTGATTTACCTTACAGCATTAACACGAAAGTGGTTATATCAGCGATTTCAATTTACTTTATCCCCGTACCCTTTTCCTTTAATAGACCTTAAGGGCATAGTATGTTCATATTATATTTATTGAGTGCCCACTGGACTACTCGGTGTGGTGATTTTAAGCCGTATGTGATATGATTTTAGGTCGATTTTACAGAACTGAGAAACGAGGAAGCAGTCAGAGACTTCTTCCTTATTCCTCGATTCAGCTATAGGGATGAATATTTACGTTACGACCGCTGCGTTGCGCACGCTGAGTCTTCACGGGTACATATCATTGGCGGTTTTCCACGCACTTACATGCATCTGTACTATGTTGATTTTATTTACTTGCGTGATGTGTCGGCTGTGGGCCGGAAACATTTCGACATTTTTAATTTATAAAAGCATATAGAATAAGTTATATATATTAGTAATATTTATTAATAATAAAACAACATAGTTACCCCTTTTAGCCATTCCATAATTCATAAGAATCATCATAATATAACATAAAATAACATAAATACCTCTCTCCCCACGCCAACGCCGAGCAGAGCTCCATTGAGATGCAGGGACGTGACGTGGAAAGAGGGTTCCACCATAAATAATTCTCACCTAAAAAAGGTTTCCAAATTAATCTGAAAATAACTTTTTGACTTCAAGATTTGAAAATATGGTTTTCAAAATGGTTTTATGGTTTTGTTCGAAAAACGGTTTGTTTTCAAAAATGGTTAACTTTAATGTGAAAATGGATCAGTATATATACCTAATTTTTTGGTGTGTGAAATTTGATGTAGTAAAACAAAATTCGACCTTGTTATTTTCTAGCAAATTCTATTATTTATTTTTATTATTTTTTGATTTATTTTTATAATTTTTTATTTAGAATTTTTATTGAATTATTGCTAATTCAAATTCTTCGATTTAACTTTCACTTTAATGAACTTTAATTGATTTTTTCAATTTCGTCGAATTTGTTGTGTTTTCTTGTTGTATTTGTGTAGGTATCGTGCGGATCTTGGTGCATTTTGTTAATATTTTAATTTATTTTTATGTTTATTATTTTATATTTAATTCTTTTATTTCTCAGATTTTATATGGTTTACTTGATGTTTCAGTGGGTTTATTTAAATTGCATGTTATTTTTGCGTGTGTGTTTCTGATCCATTTAAACATTTTTCAAGGCCGTTTACGTTCTGGCCCAACACATGCACGAAAATACTATAAATACAGTGATGAATTTCATTAAATCTAATCTTATGCTTTACTGAAAACTTTAAATTCTACTCTGAAACTTCGATAAAATTGAGTAAGGAGTTTTTCGTTGTTATATAATGTAACTGTCAATTTTATGATGCTTTACAAGTTTTATTTTTATTAAACCGTTTTGATGTCAATTTTTCATTTCACTTATCCATTCGTAAATATATCTATTTATATGTTCGGACCCTCTAAAA
The DNA here is from genome assembly GCA_022537955.1 of Schmidtea mediterranea. NCBI lineage: Eukaryota > Metazoa > Platyhelminthes > Tricladida > Dugesiidae > Schmidtea > Schmidtea mediterranea. The sequence goes on from CM039681.1 coordinate 45,383,146, forward strand.
TCTTATATTACGTATGGAAATAGATGGTTCATGGGACCGACCGTGTGCCGGCTAGTGGGTGAAAACCCTTAGTTGAGCTCGTGGGTCATGCCTCGTGAACCCTTTGGCAGTTCGCAGTCGGTTCCGGCTTTGTGCACGGGACCGCTACGCAGGGCGCCATTGTATATTCGAAGCGGCTCCTGAAAATGTGGCCGGAGCGAATCGTTTAAAATCTCGGTAAGAGCGGAAAAACTTCAGTTAAGGGAAGTTAAGGCGGGTCATGCATCGACCTGAAACATTTTAAACATTCCGAACAGTTATGTACAAGTAAAACTGGGCAGCAAGGGGTAGATTTCAGATCGAAATGATGGAAAGAGTTTGGTTTTTGTACAGATAGCTGTTAAATTGAACATTGCATAATAGTAAAACAACCTATCGAAATCAAAAATTATAACAATTACCTTGCCGGTAAAAGCTCCACAGGAGAGCAGCACGATTTCCCCTTCCACATCTATTGTCCGCTGAAAATAGGTTAAGATACAACCGTGACTTGAGAAATTATCTGGTAAGAAATCCACACGTCGTGTAAGTAAAGTATCCATCACGAATATGGGTAGATGACGAGGCGAATGATCTAGAGAAAATCCGCGTCTGATAGGATGAGCAAACGGAGATCATGAAATAAGAAAGAAAATTCCAAACGTAAAGATACACCATAAATTGTTCATGGGCCAATAAGCAGTAGCCACACAAAATTTAGTTTTATCATCACGCTAATCTGCACCTAGCTACTGTAGGCGGAACAAACGTTATCTAACCAATCGATAAAATTGGATCGATTTAAAAGGAGTCTATTTTCGGTCTAATTACTTGGAATTAATTCATTTTTGACGCCAGAGATATTCACGAAGGGGAAATGTAAGTACTCAGTTTCACAAAAAATTAACTTTAAGCGTAACTCAAATTTCGAACCCGTAATCTAACCGTCGCCACCCGTTATGATAATCAGTTTTGGATACGGATGATGGTTCCTAATCTTGTAAATAAAAAATTCAATCCTATGTTGCTTCAATTCATCTGAAAATTAAATGCGGACCACTTTTCGAAATCTATGAATTCCTGATCAAAATCATTTGACGCAGGATAATATTGAAAATAACTTCGGTTTAGAGAAATTACTAACAAATTTTAAAGATTAAATCATCGTTAATTCGAATCTAAGAGCTATAGCATTTACGAACAATTTCAGGAAACAGAAAATGGTTACTCTGTGTCGCCGTAAATTCCGAGAACAATCAAGTTATCTCAATCTATGGGTGGAAAGCCGCGAATTTAACCCCTTAATACCCAGGTTTATCGTGAGAACTACCGGTTATCACTACAGTTAAATTTTTTTTCTAAACCCCGACAACAACTTGGGAGCCCGTAATACCAGGAATCACTGATAGATAATCATATGAAATCCAGAAGTTATGATACTCCGAATCAATTTCACTCAAATAATGTTAATTAGCAATAGAAGGATAAAAATCGTTAAACTAACCCTTGATTCGACGACTCGGATTTTAATTAAATATGCCACCGTTCCTTCAAGTCGAAATATGGGCCACCCTATTAAATCCAGGATTAGGCGGAATTTTGAGTTTCCGTTATATAAATAACGAAATGAGGATCTTAAGGTATAGAATTTTCCTGTATAAATAATTATCGAAATATCGAGGGAAATAATGATGACTATGTTACCTAATAGTTTGTATTATAAAAATAAATCACTAACAGCAGTAGGGTTTTCTTACCTATTATTAAAATAAATGTTCGGAATTCACCCAAAGTTAGACAGGCGAATAGTGTGATGATACTGACACGCGCGTAAAGTACCCTATATATCTCCGCCCAATTCCACTCGGGTCGGACGAGGTTCACCATCCGGGTCTCATACAGACGTGGGAAATCGAGGTCATGGTTAAGAGGACCTCTAACCCCAAATCGCCACGGATACTCCAGTTTTCAACCCGACCTAAACTATATTACAGTCTTCTCTTATTTTCTTCTTATTAATTATTTTGGTTAAATATTTTCTCCTCTTCTAATAACATGTCCAACAACTCCAATACGAACATACCAATGAGGATCCCTCGTCTACCCCCTTCTATCGTGGCCATCCGCCACAAGTATGAAGACCTCAAGATGCAGCACCGGGACCTACAAATGAAGCACGAAAGAGTGAAAGGTACCTGGGCTCCACCAGAAGTCATTAGGGAGCTCCGGCAGAAAATCTCTCGTCTTATTCAGGCGCGTGACGAGTTAATCGTCGAGTCGCGCGCCCAGCGGCTGCTGATCCGTGAGCAGTCGACAGCACTTCATCAGGCCTTCTCGGACACCGATCTCCGGATCCGAGTCATCGGAAATATTCGGGCAGAGCAGCTGGATATCGTCCCTGCTCACCACCTTCCCAACGCCGAGAACCAATCACATCTGACCACAAGCGCTCCTACGTCGGACACGAATCCCACACAGCTACCACCTTCAGGAGCCATGGAGATCCTGACTAACTCCTCTACTCCTACGGCCCGTCGCCGGCCCAATCGAAATAAGCGACGTCGGGATCGTCGCCGACAAGAAGAAGCCCGTCTCCGGGAAACTCAGTCAATAGGAGGGGTGGGCCAATTAGACGACCTACCACGACCCTACCAAGAATTCGAAAACTCTGGGTTCGACCCGGAGATGTGCTACGCTCCGCGGATCTTGTTCTCCTCCCCTCCAGCATCCATCCACATCAACTTAGTGGATGAGGAGAACGAACCGCCTCAGCTGATTTGGTCCCTGAGTGACCTCGATCTAGATCTCGAGGAAATTGCCATCCTCACGGGGGAGATCCCCAACATCGGCCCCCGCGGTGAAGTTGCCGGGCCGTCTTCGCGAAGAGACGAGGATCCTCGAGGCAACCCTCCGTCATACAGGCCACCCAAGAGGAGATGCCTCCCAACCGATATGGATGCCGATGAAAACTAACTCCTGACGAATTTTCTCATCCTATCGATTAATGCGACATTGGCGAACATTTGGACTGCTTATTCTATTTCTTCCGTCGTCTATTAATGTTTATTCCCTATTAAAAACTATTTTGATTTAATCATTCTCGAATATTAATAAATCTAGTTTCTGTTATTTTTCTATCATTCGAAAATTGGAGTATTCAAGGCGTGGGAAAGTGTAAAGGCGCGTGGACACAGGAGTAAAAATTTTCCAGGACTTCCCTCGCTAGAATGAAGTGTCGTTCCGAGGATTAAAAGGGTTTTAGAAAATAGGAGCGTAAGTCCTTCTATCGGCCGCTATAATCCGGGAAAAACGAAGGTCCTTCGGGGAGTAGTGCCAGTAATGGCGCTCACCTGCTCAAACGGCATTCGGCTATTATGCACAGTTCCAACGTGATACCAATCACGGGTGCATGATAGTGAGTAAAATTGTGTGGCGTATGGAGGGTTACCCCCCCCCCCCCTAGTGACGTAAAGTGGCAGTACAGGGTTAGACTGACCCAAGGGTCTGGCAGTCAGCACTCTCCTACGACCAACATCTGTAAGATAAAATTGTCTTTTGGTGGATCTCTTCTACATTTCGTCTAATGTCTGCCTGGTGGAAAACCCAATCGTCTGACTATCCGATGCGGATGAATTCTATTGGTTAATTTGCTATTTACAATTCATGTAATTTCCGGATTTTAGAGCGTATGTTACTACATCATTAGTGGATTTCTTATTCCAACAAGTTCAGCTCCAATTTTATAATAATCCTATATTATGTGTAAAAAAAATCTAATGGTGTACCTTTCTCATCACTACATTTTAGATAACCTTCTCGACACCCGTTCACTTCGAAATTTTCACTCATTTAAAAAGGACATGACATTGATTATTTAAGTTACAAATTCTTTTTGAGTATTTAACAGTTTAATTTTTAAATTTTTTGCAATCTCATAATTTTTTTCGATTGTAACAGTTTCGAGCACCGACTCAATGTCAACCGCTGATAATTGTCCTTACGGATTTTAAATATTCATTTTAATTTTACTGATTTAGAGATAAATCTACCAACGAACATTACCCTCTCTTCGTTTATATACTTGCTTCTATTACATTTGAACAGCAAAATAATCAATTTATGTCCCAGTAAGAATAAATTTGTTTTTGCCACCATAATTGGGCAGGTGAACTCTAATCATTCTTCAATCAAGAACGAAACTAATTTTCTTTATTGATTGCATTATCGTCGCGGGTTTTCAATATAGCTAATTAATCATTATTTTTTATTTATTGAATATCTTTCTGGAGACCCCATCGGTTTTGTAAACGTATTCCTATTTACCTTGAAATATATCAATTTTTAATTAACTTTTATTTATTACGTAAACATTTCAATTGTTATCATTTTCATTGATCCGTTTTCGATTCGCCATGCACTTCATCTGCTGTTGCAACACTCTAAATAACCCCAACAAAACCAATAAAACATGATAAATGACAATAATTAAAGGATGAAAGCGCAATAAGTCATTGCATAGAAATATATATTTTATAAACAAGATCATGTCATCATCTGAATCAATAATAAATTAATCTCATAGGCTGAGCTAATTTCCAACTTCCAGGTAATAGACTAGTCTGTCAAGGATTCTGTCCGCCTGATTCATCATCTTATTGCAAATGTCCACCATCTCGCCAGAAATGTCCTCGCCATCCCCATTTTTTGACACTTTCAAATGAATCAGCATTTTGAATAGCTGAATGATCACAGATTCGTCATGAGTAAGCTGTCATCAAACCGATGGATTAAACGGCATTATTATCGATTATTATTCCTACCTCATGGTCCAATGGATGTGGAGGCAGCTCCTTGTCAAGTTCTTGAAGGAAATGCCGGATTGTAAGACCAAATCCCTAAAGTTAGAGAATAATTATAATTAATAAAAACAATCAATAAAAAATTTCAAACAAAATTGTAATTAATAATAATAAAATGATAATAATAATAATGAAAATGAGAATTAAAAAATATTAATAATAATAACCTTTAATTGGAAAACGGTGCAATGACGAGTTGCCAGCAACATTTGACAGAAAACATCAGTTTTTTGCTTGAAATCATCAATAATATTTTCCGGAAAATTCGAAGATATCAAAGTTGCTTGAGAAATTTGTTGTGTATTTGGCCCGATCGTGTTACGGTTGTGATAGTTCATAGTATGGTTTTGATTATACCGATTTTGTACGAAAGGAGAATTGGGTGTTTGAGGATGAAACAAGTCCGGCATGGACTGATTGACTGAGAAATGATTTTCTAACTTGTTGTTGTTTTTGTTGTTATTGTGGCTTGTTACAAATGCCGGCTATCAAAAATAGAACTTTCTATAAAAATAATTCTCAACAATTTTTACTTTAATTGGTGGCTTTCTATTTAAACCGGTTCCCATTGAATACGTACGGTTTTCGGCTTCTATTTTCTTCATTTCTCCTTTGATATCACTAAATGCCAGACTGTCACAGAAAATGCAAATTCATTTATAAACTGACATCAACTTATTTTTAATCGTAGTAAATGGTGGCCGTTTCACTGGGTCAGCTGTCCAGCATGCTAAAAGAAGCATGTGGAAACTGTCAGTACAATTAGATAATTTCGGCAATCGTTTGTTGTCTTTAAGAACAGCGTATACCTCGTTATTGCTCAATTCTCCGAATGGCTTCATTCCTCGGCTCATAATTTCCCACATACAAACCGCTAAACTCCAAACATCACTAGAAAATGAGAATTTTCTACAAGCCAGGCATTCAATTGCTGTCCATTTTACTGGGAGCTTCTCTTGATCCCCTGATGCAATTTACAAAATGATGATAACATCAATAATAATAAAAGAAAATTCTTATGCTATCATATATTTCGATAGACTCACTGTCATCATCAGGTAGAATTGAGATTCAAACTATATTGATAAAAAATTAATTCATATTCGATAAAAAAATTATAAATTGCTTTTAAAGCTAATATTAAATTTTAAATATTTATATAATGTTTCTATTGTCGTATTTTAGTGTTATATAGTTGGTGAAAAGATCTTTAACTAGTATTTGTGTATTATATGTTGTAAGATTGTTTATAATTCCAGTTCTTTGAATTTTGTGTTTATAAGTAGATTTTAAATCCTTCTTAGATTGTGCCCGGTCATGTGTGCAATGCCACATACATTGAAATGGTTACCCGTCATCTATTAATGAACAAAACTTTGTGCTTGTTATACTGTTTTTGAAGTGATATATTATGAAAATAAATATAAAGTGATGTTATGAATGAATGTAAAAAGATATTATAAACATTTCATTAAAATTAAAATTTTTATAAATTTAATTAATTTATTTGAAAAGTCAATTTAATTCCAGTTAGTTTGAATTTCAATTCTGCCTGATAATGACGGTGAATCTGTCGAAATATATTGTAATTTAATATAGATGTTGGATTGACTTTTAAATCAGTTCCATATTTTTGTTATTGTTATAATCAATAATAATAATATTAATAAAGTACGCCTCTAGTAACAATATATGTGCCACATAAATGGCTATAAGTGCACATTTAATAAGCGAATCAAAGTGGAGCGAGATTAGAAAAATCACTACTATGTTCACGATGAATCGAAAATACTTTAGTAATAATTACTTAATGTCCAGTACGACTTCAACATTTCCCAAATTAACAACCACTTTAACTAATAAAAATAGAGCGCTTGTTAATAGGATCATTTCAGCATGACCAGCTTGATTAATTCAGCAGAAAATAACTTATAGTTTCGATTGATCTTGATCCGGTCATTTTATACATTTTGTTCATCTAAAATAATCTTATTACATTCAATTTATTGAAAAACTACGATATGTTATTTGGAAGATTTTCAATCGCTGAAAACCTACTTCCAATTAATTTAACTCAAATTTTTGCATATTTAATCGATGATTCACATTTAATCTTAACAAATGCTTTTCAAAGTCAAAGCTCTACTCACCTTGATAATATAAATCATTTCCTAAATAAACCGCTTTGCCGAAATCTGACAATTTGACCGATTCATGAGATCCGATTAGAATGTTCCTGGCAGCGATATCCCTATGGAGATATTTCTTGGATTCCATATATGCCATTGCTGTAGCGATCTGGTAGCAGAATGTAACCAAAGTGAGATCGGGAATTTCTTGATTGTTGTCAATCAAATATGAGAGAAGCTAATTCATTACAAGTCGACAAATAAATTTGATAACTGCCGATTACCTGTCCTAATCCACAGTACTCCATGACGATCCACGATTCATCGTCTCGTGATATGCCAATCAATTGAACGATATGAGGGTGCTCGAGGTTACGCATGATGTCTAATAATATATTCATTTTCAATACTCATAAAACAAATAGACGGAAAACGGATTTTATATGGTTTCAACATTTGAATAATCACCCTCCTTTTTTATTATTCTAATAAAGTATTGATCGGAAGGTTATATTCTTTATAAAATATTCCGAGAAATATTTCGGAAATAAAAAACTTAAAGGAAGATTTAGTAGTTACCAAATAAATTAATCAAAAAGTATAGCTTCAATTTAATAATGAAGTGAAATCATCAAAAAAGGTCGATAAAAGGTGAAATGAGTCATCGAATTCAAACCTGAAACCGCCAATCACAAGCGATATTCATAGAGTGCTAGATGCTAATTTATATTGATTTTATAATACAACTGCACTTTGGAGCGCGCACAATAAATCAATAGTTATTTATTAATTGCAATAGTATAGTAAATGTGACATGGATAACCAGTATTTATTAATATTATGACTATCATTATTGTCATTCCGCTTGGACTCTCCTATTAACAATTGGGTTCAAAATATGACACTGATAAGCCAATAAAAAACATCAAATATGATGAAATAAATGCCCTTTCATCGCAACACAAGCGATGCAATGTCGTCAAGGTTCCTGGAAATAAAACAGATGGGCACATTATATACCATACCAACACTTGAATTAAAGAAAACAACGTTCAAGTGATTATTCAATAAAATTTATTTAAAGTTCAATTAAAATTTATATCCACTCTTTGGTGTAATAGAAACACCCCAGAAGTGAGCCTCCAGGTGTGTCGTCTCAATTTCCGTGAATAATCATCATTATGGTTACATAACTACAGGGATTTTAATTGCACAACGCCTTTATAAATACAGCGTATGTAAAAAAAACTTCCATATTTTGAAATTTAATATTTTAAACACATTCAAGATTTTTACACAGCTACATTAACTGAATTTTAAATTTTTCATTAACATGTAATTGATGATAAAAAGTATTCGTGATATTTTCACATATTTTTGGTCATATTTAAGCTAAATCAGTTTCAATAATATCTTTTAGATCTTGGAAATTTTTTTATTTTCCTGTATATATTTTTATCCTCAGATAAAACCCCCTGCCCCCCCCAAAATAAAAAGTCAATCAGTGATAGATCAGTTGATCTGGTAGTCCAAATGGTGCTGATCTTTTAACATACCAGGAAATTTGATCAAAAATTACCTTACTTGACATGCACAAAGAGCAGTAGCTTCACCATATTGGAAAATTATTTTAGAAATCATTCTGAGACCAACTTGTAGTATACAAAAAGATTTAAGCATATCTATTTTTTGCCATTCATCCTTTTCACATGAAAAACAACCATAAACACATGACTTAAAAACACCAGTTCAAACATTTCAGGCGGGCGTAAGAATATGGGATAATGTCATAAAGAGGTTGAATGACCCAAATTCTATAAATTGAATCGGTTTGCAAAACTGTCTAAATAAAAAGTCATTAGTGAAAAAAAGCTTTTCAGCATGACTTTCTTCATGTAACTGATGGAGCATTTGAACCTTGTATGCTGAAGTTTCTTTTTAAAAATTTTGTTCACTGTTTTAAAACAGCATCAGATTTTCTTAGCAGCATACCTTAATGATGTGTTGTTAGAATTCCTTTAATAAATTTCAATTATTAAATTTTTTTTATGAAGATCTCAAACACTGCCAATTTCTTTAAACTTTGCAAAGATATTCCTCATAGTCTTCTTTATTGATACAATAACATCTCGCCATAACGGCGTATCTGGAACCGGACGATATCGCTAAGTAAAAAACACTAATAAAAGAATAATGGCTTTTTGTGCATTACCAGAACCTATATATATTATATACTATTCTCTAAACTTTATCATTTTTAGTTTCTCATTTAATGTAAGATGTTGCGACTTATAACTATAGATATAGAGACCATTCCTAAGTGTTGTAAAACCAAGAAATCTTATTATAAAATTGTAAAATAAATTATAAGTGTGGAATAAAAGCAATCAATCAAATTTAGGAGATTGAATAATAATCTCATATTTTCATGAGATGAAAATTCAAGCCTTAAAATTTACTTGTACAAAAGCTTTGTTAACAACCATTTCTAAAATGGATTTATTCGCTTAAATATTCAGCAAATTTATTAATCATGAGGTTGATTTGCTCACCAACTTATATTATACAAGCTGTTACCTAATCAAACCAAGTGTAGTGATCATCACAAGTGGATATTTTAGAGCCCCGTTATTTCAAGGTGCTACTGTATTTATTTTTACATTCAATCTTTTCTAACCTAAAGTTACTGATTCAAATTTTGAAATAATCAAAACTATTTATACGCGTTTCTTAATTTATTAAAAAAAATACATTCTATTAAAATCATTAAAACTTGACCAATAATAATGTGAGAAAGAATTTTATATGAGGCATTGATGATAAGATTTCAATCCCTTATAATTAATATTCAATCAATCTTTAATTATTTAATTAAATCATAACTATTAAATCATTATTATTTCACACAGATTATGATGACAGACTGATTATGAGAATAATTTCCTCTAAATATATTTAGTTCATTTGGCGTTTATATATATATAAAAGTTCACAACTAGCCAATCGTAAGGGTATTACATTTCTTCACAATAATGCCACAACGCACAATTTGAAGACACAGTAGAAATAACTGGAATCAAACACCCTTTTGTATTTAAACGCGAACGGACTTTTAGGACAACCCAATTTATGAAAATCATTTTTAAAAGTCGCTCATTAAAACATATTTTTAAAAATAAATAAAATTTACCAGCTTCGGCCAAAAAAAGCTTTCGATCTTCATCGGTGGATTCCGCCTTGCACAGTTTAACTGCGACATCGATGTCACCATCGGACTGAAAAAAATTGCATTAGTGAAAACCTGAACACAACAAACAAGATTCTATTGATAGACAAAACGGTCGTTATAATAAAATATAACAATGTGTGCATATTCTGCAATAACAGCAACATATGGGGAAGGTTTTATTGAATACGAAAGTACTTACCAAATTTCTAGTCGAACATTAAATTGAGTTCTCACTTCCTACATTAAAAAGAAATAATCATTTTGTCTAAAACTCTATCGGAAACATGGATGGATCAGAATAGTTACAGTATCTTCTGGTGAAATACAAAAGCTGTTGATTGTTTCAAAACCCTTAGGGGATCAAGGCGAAACTAGAAGAAAGGCATGCACAGTCAATAAATTTAGTATTTCAACCATTTTAAGGCAAATTGGAAGATTAAACATTTATGTAAAGTTTATAACCGAAATGAGAAAGTTGATTGAGCAAATAGAAAATCGTTTCAGACATTTGGAAACTACTTAACTTATCGGCAAGGTTAATTTTAATGCAAGTTTAAGTAGCAAACGCAGAGACCTAAAGGTATAAGTTGTATTTCAAACAGTACAAGCTCTGAGATAAAGAAAGGTATCCGTTTGTTGTGTGATTTCTACATATATTGAAAAAAGCGAGTTCCTTTAACAGAAAATTTTAAATATTTGTGAGGATTTAAAATGAGAAATATTAAAATTTTTGAATTGTGGCAAATTAAAAAAGTATGCGATTAATACAATGTGAAATTTAAAAAAATCAATGAAAAAATTCCGAAGTCTATTAAAGATTAAAATTGTAGAATTAAAAAACAACAATTTTTACAAAGAGTGGGAGGTTTATATTAAAAATATAATTTCTGACAATTTGTGTAATACTTCAGATTGACGATGATATGAATTTGTATTTAAATAATTTTTTATTGGAAATTTAATTATTATGAATTCAGGAATCAATAATTATTATTGCATTAATTATAATTCGTAGCTACAGCAACTGACATTATTAACCCTCTGATCGGGTATCCAGAGACTTCAGCGTACAACACTTACGGGTGTAATTTTACACATTAATTTTCACACGAACTTGAACTCATTTACTTTTCTTTATGCTAGACATTCCAATTCCGAGGTAAAAAATACGCGGTTAGAAGAATAATGAAAAATTAAAAGACAGAATTAGAAGTGCAAGTTTAATTTTAAAGGGTAACCGAAATTGACAATCAAGCTTGTCACAATACTCCCCTTTTATAATTCAGTAGAAAACAATCTCATAAAATAATTCACACTTAACTTTAAATTAAATCAATTGTTGCTATTGTATTTCCTATTTTTTATCAGGGCTTTACAAAATAAAATTTAGTCCACTCTATTACGGACTAAATTCATAGACAAAGTTATCAACAAATATGGGCAAAATCACAGAAGATTGCAGTTTTTGTTCAAACCCTAGACATTTCTTTGTAGTATTTAAATAAATTTCTAAAAAATGTTTTGGTTTTTTTAGAGGTCATAATATGAAAAAATATGGGTTTTATTTTTTAGATATATGCATAGAAAAAAAAGGATGTCCCTGCATAAAATTCTGCGGTCTCCAGGAACTACAATGGGTTTTTTTTAGAAAAAATGCTTGTGAAGAAAGTTCAGAACAACAATGATAAATTGTTAAAAGACGAAAAGGCAAACCTTAAAGATAAAACCTGTGATAGGCCAACTATAATGGTAGACAACGACAATTAAAAATTCGACAAATTGGAGTAAGCGTAGGAACGTCTTTAAGTAATTTAACCCTTAATGCGTTCTTATTTCAGAAGTATGTCTTGAGCCCTTCAAAGACTCACTTCACAAAATAAATAACTAATTTTTTAGTTCCATGTTATCTATTTACTGGCACATCAAAAAATTAGGTTATTGTAACTAAAGAAACAAATTGGGACTGAAAAGGTTAAAATTTGAAAATAGAGTTTATCATGAATGCTAGATGCTGTGAAAACATCTTCATTTAATTCCAGATTTGTATTCATTCAAAGTTCAAAAATTTATTCAAATCAAAATTATATCTTTCATATTTCCGAAAATTTAAACAAATTAACAACGGCATTTAAGTTTTATTTTATTTAATAATTAATATAATAACTTATAATCAGATATTTAAAATATTTAATCTAATTTATCAAAAGTTAATTTAAATCTTATTTTTTAATTTTAATCATTTTAAAACTTAATTTATGTCCGTTGATAATTATGATTAAATATCCTCACAATGAACAGCGAAAAATAGAAAATATCTACATTTTTTTATCGAATAATTAAGTGCCATAAAAATGGGTCGATGAAATACCCCATAAATTGAGTGGGAAATGTTCAGCTTAAGTAGATCAAAATGGTTCTAGTTCAAAGTTATGTGATTTAATCGCCATTTTGAATTTTTGTTTTAATGAAGTGGTCGCAAGCAAAGGGTTTACATAAAATTATTAATCAATTATCAGCATGAAGAAATTAATAACAACATCGTACCTGTCGTAATACCGCTTTATATACATCACCAAATTGTCCACTGTCTAAGATTTTCACTCTCCTCACTCGAGATTTATCAATCTCTGGTATATCAGACATCTCATCTGGATTTTTAGACAAACTAAATTTCAAAATAATTCTGTATAAATAATATTCAATTTTAATTCGCACTTACACTAAAGGACAGCTTGATTTTATTTGTGTATATCCTGTGTAAGCGTCAATTAAATGCACGAAATGATCGGCATCTTCAATATGCTCAAACGTCAATACGAGAGGATCACTTGAATGAGTCATGGTCAATTTTATTTGACAAGCAACTCCATTGTTAATAATAGATGCTTGGATACCGTCGATTTTAGAGAAATACGCAATTACACGATTCTGAGAGCAAGAGAGAGATAGATTATAAAGATTAAATTTAACGCAATAACTTCGTTTTTTGGACCCATTGGCAAACATATATCGATTTTAGGACCAACGAATATTTGAACAGGAATTCCCTCTCCAGCCTAAATACCGAAGTCATTTAAAGACAACCCTAATAAGAATCCGCTACCCCAAGATAACATTTAAACTCATCTTTATTATATTTATAAATTTCGTAGAAACTTTTCAGAATTCTTTTCAGATAGTCTTTTTCTGGAAGGCTTTCAATTTCAGCTATTATCGGTTGAATGAGTTTTTTCAATTTTTTCGTCTGAAAATTTACAAAATTCATTGGTATATCATTTATGTCTTCATTAGAAACCATAAACACCTGAAACGGATAGGGGATAACTATCCGGGATATTTGGCTTAAATCACAACTAGAACTAAGGAATATTAAAGATTTGATCTTGGTTAGGATTATAATTATAAAAATCTATTTTAATAATGGTACACTGAATGACAACGGGAGAAGTTGAAAAAAATGCATATAATTAATTATATATTTATTTGTGTTGAAGGAAAAAGGGAAATCATAATAATTTCATAAAATAAACAATAAAACTGTTAAGTTTAATTGGAATACAAATTTAAAAGAATCAGCAGACAAATACATAATAAAAATAATTAGAAATTTATTTAAATTTCAGTTGTATACTAAAAACAAACTAATAAAATGTAATTAATTAGAAAATCAGACATTAGTTCGAGACCTCCGTGTGTGTTTTTTAATGGATTTGATATCTTTACCGTAACAATAATAGATATCCAGATCCCTCAACCAATATGTTTATAATTCTCAAATACATCCCCATTTTTACTGACTAATTTATTAAGTGATTATTAAGGTTAGGAGGATATTATGATCACATAGACCACCGATTCTTAAAGAAAGTGGTGGTCCACGGAAGAGTTAGAAATTAATTTTAATTTTCATCTTATTTAAAAAAGCAAGGCTTATGGTTATTCTCATAAAATATATGTCGCCCTTGTTAACTGATATCAATATTCTCGATATTGAATAAACTTTATTAATAGAATTTATTTAAATACGACAAATTATAAATTTCGTTTAAAATATCTTTTTAACCGGTAGCACAATTTTATCTAGAATCTATTATATTAAAATTAATCTATTATTAAAAATTAATTTCCTCTACAAATTAAAACACAAAAGCATATAAATCCTTGCAATTAAAAAAGACAAATAGTACAATGAAATTAATACAAATATCTTGTAATTGAGGTACTAACGGATAGATGTGTATCAAGATCATTTACTCTTCACACTATAATAATAAAAATGTATATTCGAAGATTATTACAAGTCAATTGCTGGGGAATTAATAGAGACAAAAGTAATAAAAATCACATTTTGCATTATTACAAGCGCTATGTAACATTTAATCCTTTTCCATTTCTAATGAGAAAATAATTCCCATATTCATACAAATATTCCAGCTGCCAATTATTAGGATATTTGAATATTTAAGCAAAATATTGCTTATGGCTATTTCGGGTTGTAAGGATTACTTCCAAAGAAATAAAGTATGACGACAAGAAAAGGAATCATAGAAATGGGGAGTGAAAAAAAAATAATCCTTAAACCAAATCGGTTGGTGGGCCAAAAAAAATTTACTGGACTGCACATATAAAAAAAATAAAATTACAAATTTTTAAAAATATTTTATTATTGTACAACATTCATAATATTTTATTATTTTACAATTAATGTGACATTTGTTTTTGTATTTTTTTGAGATTTTTTAAATATCAACGGATAATTTAGTCGACTCACATCGTAGTTGATTGGCCATGTTTTCATCGAGCACCCTGCTGTGGCACTTTGTTTTAACAAAGTTTAATTTGGAAAAAATGATTCGTAGCGATAAGTAGTTCCAAATCCTGATATGATGCACAATACTAATCATTTTAAACTTGGAAATTTATATTCGAGGATATATTTTTGATAATACTCAATCTTATTCCCTTTGTACAAACATTTTAGCTCGATGTTTGATTGTAATTCTATTATGTCCATTTGTAAATTTGGAGGTGCTGATTCCAACTCTACATTAAATTTTCGCATGTATGAGAATCTGTTATTGAATTCTTTAAGTAATTTGACGATTTCAGTAGAATATTTGAAGTTTTTATATTCATTTAAATTTTATTAAATAAATTTTTAAGAATCGAGATTTATAAAGCAGAATTTATGGATTTTTTGATATAATATATTTTAAGTTACTACTTTTATTTTTTATTATGTTTTTAGTTGCAAAAATTTAACAACTAAAAGTCTATGTTTCAATCGTCTATAGTCTAAATGTGTAAAATAATATAGAAACTTTAAAACTTCAATTGGGCCGCGGGTTGGTACATACTTGCCCCTAACAATCAGAAATTAAAATTACGAATACCATAATAAAAACAACTTAAATTTACATTTTATTGTATTTTTTTGTTATAAATTAACTTTTGCATTAAAACTTGTTCAGATCAATTTATTTAGTTAAAAACTGCATTATAAAAAAATATGCATGCCAATAGATAAATATAATACATTTAAAAACCCCTGATACTGTTTTATTTTTATTGTAAAAATAAAATTGTTTAACATTTATTCAATTATTTAGTAGTTGCTGAGGATATCTAAATAACAAAATTCAAATAAATATTGTTAAATTAAAATAAAACTGTTGATGATGTCTAAATAATAAAAAAATAAAATAAACATCGTTAAACTGAATAAAATGAGTGGGAGAAAAGGTATTGAACAAAACGTGTGTTGCTTGGAAAGTGAATGGAAGAAGTGATAAAACAAGAGTTGAAAATAATTGAAAAAAATCAAATATAAAAGCTAAGGTCATTTTAATTAAAAAAGTACAGGGTTAAACAAAAACGAGGAATTAGTTTGACATATCTCAAAAGACTATTCAAGATAATGAAAATGGATCATCAAGGAAGCCAAGGGATTGCGTCTTCGTTTTATCATTAATCTTGACGGCTGTCAGAGATAATCAAAGAATTTAGTGAACCAAACAAAATGTGCGGGAAAAGGTATCCAAATTAAAGTCATTAAATTAAATTTATGTGCCATTTAATAAGAGTATAAAAGGGAAATTCAGATTGGATTCGGGAAAAGATAAAAATAGGAGAAGTTAACAAAGAATTAAAACAGTACTAAGAAGCAAGAATATAAAGAGTGAAACGAGGCAAGTAAAGAGGAAGCAAAGATTATAGTGGGGAAGAAATTGTTAAATTTGTTAAAGTGATGATCAATAATTTCAAGTTACGCAAAGAAAACAGCTAAATCGATTTAACCGAGTGTTGAAACCATAAGCAGCAGTTAAGTGTCCGTGAGTTCATAAGGGTCGTAATAAGCACTTAATACGAATTATTGTGATATCGAATTATTCATGCAATTGTAATTTTGTAATCGATTGTATTGATCAATAAAGTTTATATTATCTGAAATCCGTTGTTATTATTAACACGGCTTAGAGTCAGTTCAATAAATGTTAATTATACATTTTACCGATAATCTAATAACCCCAACAAAATATATACAACAAATATGAATTTTCCTGGTTATAATAAGTCGCATCTGTACTTATTTTTCCAAAAAATTATCATATAAAATAAGCTTATCATATACAAAAGTTTGAAACTGACCCAAATTTCAATTTAGAAAATTATTATTAAATTACTAAGTAGATGTTAGCTAGTAAAATAAATATTATAAGTTTTATAATTCTTTAAAATTTGAACTTAAAATTCATTGCTTTTAATTACCTAATAAATTAGTGTTTCTCAGTCTGTTTATGTCAGATTCTGAGAAAATATTTAAAATCGCTAGGTTTATTGAGCTTTGAAATTATTATATACTATTATCAATATTATCATATCTTTAACTGATTTGTTGCCATATTTATTTTTAAATATAAGAAAATAAGTTAATTTTGAGAAAATATTATTTGTTCCTTTTGGTAATAATTCTTTTAACCCAAATTTTTAATGAAATTAATTACCAATATATAGGCATTTCAACTAAAATTTCACATTAGTATTTTGAAAATTAATAATTCTTAAGTAGAAAATGAGAAAAATGCTAATTGAAAGATTCTATTTCAGTTACCTTGATTTTTTCATTAACAATAGCTGGGAAGAAACTTGTAAAGTCTGCGGAAATTTTTGAATGATTGAAAGCTTTGAGTTGATTCCTGAATTAATAAACAGGAAATAAGTAACATAGTTCCACTGAAAGCAAATAGAATTGAATGGCATAACACACACAGTTTAGCGTGCACACACTGACACACGCCGCTCGTTTTCATTGTCGAGATACACACGCACACATTTTACATTTGAATGAACTACTTACCTTTTTTATCAGCATCTCAATTTTATATTATTTTTGACATAAAAATTAGCATTCAATTAGTCTTTAGAAATAATTTTTAATCCAATTGTTTCTCGTTTTTAAATAAATAAACTATTTTGAATTCCGGTTCCGAAATGTGCAGGAAAATAAACATCCGAAAAACATGTCTAGAAAATGCTGAATAATTCGGTGTGCACACAGATGCGAATACACACAAGCAGATCGAATAAATCACGTGATAATTAAATTACAACAAATCGACTTGGTTACAATAATTGTACAAATAGATCCATTTGCAGTATATTAAAAAAGCAATTTTATATTAACGATTATTTTTAATTCAATTAATTCAAAATATCCATCAATAATTCTTTTTATTAACCTATTAATAATTAAATCTTACCAATTGATTAAACAAGCTAATTCTAAAGCACTTTCTAAATTTGTTGTTTCATCCATTATCAGCCCATACTGATCTGTTAACTGATTTAATTTTTAATATTACAGTATTTCTAAATTCTTTATTACTTGTTGAACTAAATATTTTACAGTAAGCAGTGAATTAGAAAGTGCGGAATCAATATTCATAGGGTAGACTTTGATGTTTAAATAAAAATCTGCAGTAGCTAAAAACATTCTTAAATGACACCATTGTAATCTTTGACATAGAAAATGTCTGTTGTGAATAAATTTTCTATGTCTTTCTTCAACTTGCAAACCAAAATATGTCCAATCATATTCCTCAATCAATACTTTTTTGATTATATCCTAATTAATTATATAAAATATTGTAATAATTTAATATCTTACATTAACAGTATCAGCTGGGTAGCATTTTATTTTAATATATCCATTCAGGGTATTAATCCCAACTAAATCAAAATCACTCATTTAAAATTTTAAATTCAATTATTTTAAATAAGTGTATTTTTAAAAAGTAATTTTAATATAAAAATTTGAAAAAAGTTTATATGAGATGAGATTAATTAAACAATAATCGAATTACTGTCTATTATTAGACCATACATAATTTAGGTAAGATAACAAGAAATTTGTAATAAGTATATAATCATCAATAAAGAAATGAAAACTTTTGATGAAAATAAAAATTTATTTTTGAAGTATAATTTATTAATATTTTCACCGTGAAATATATAAATTATGCTCGGTCGAAAGATTTATGGATTAAGTTTTGTGTTGCTCTACTTAAAAACCCCCTATAATCACAACTCAGCATTCCTCTACCCGAATCTGAATGGGTTCCTCCACGCATACTATTCTGTTGGGGTTCTTGACTCGATCATCAATTTGGAATAATTCTGTTTCTTCTCGCTTCTTGGTCAGCTCAATTGTCATAATATCCGATTCATGATAGTTTAACGATTTAATTTTGGTTTGTTATTTTGATTTAGGTTATTTTGTTAATTTCACAATTCATGTGATTTAGTTTCGAGTTTTTTCGGATTGCAGAAATCCTTCACTTGTGGTGAGTTACTGGGTTTATTAAACGTGAT
Organism: Schmidtea mediterranea; assembly: GCA_022537955.1. Taxonomy (NCBI): domain Eukaryota; kingdom Metazoa; phylum Platyhelminthes; order Tricladida; family Dugesiidae; genus Schmidtea; species Schmidtea mediterranea. Next base: position 45,402,252 of record CM039681.1, read on the forward strand.
TTTATTTGGTGTTGTCTATTCGACGGTATATGCAACAAGAGGCTGCTGATTGGTCTATTGGTTTTCTATTCAATGAATGATATGAGAGTATAGGGTAACATTTGAAAGAAATAGGAGAATAATGGGACCTAAGAATCGAAAGCAAGCACAGGTCTTCTATCGACAGCTCGTTGGACCCATGGATCGTTCGGTCAATTATAGCATTAGCAATAACGCTCACTTTTTGCGGACGATCTACCCACTCGAACACAGTTCCAACGTTGCTCAGCAACGGGTGCCGAGTGGTAAGCAAAGGAAATATTTGTATGGGGTTGTCTGGGTAACAACCATATAGTTTCAAAATATCAAAACCCAGAAACCCACCATAATTATAAACATAACACGAAAACCCAACAATTTTGACCGAAATTTGACAATTTATAAAAATGTGAAATTTCATGAAAATGAAATAAAAATGAAATAATTTGAATTAGAAATAAGTCAATTAAAATATAAAGAAAAAAAATGTCAAATAAAATAATAAAATTAAAAATTAGAATATACCAGAAAATTCCAAGGTCAAAATTTGTTTTACTAAATCAAAAAGAACACGTAAGATTAGGGTCGTACAATAGGTATATATACCGATTCATATTTACACAATTTTAATCAGTTTTTCAGACTTGTAATCGTTTTTAAAGCGTTTAATCAGTTTTTATTTAAAATCTATGTAAGTGAGAGTTTTATTTGAAAACTCTCTCCACGTCGCATCCTCGAGACCTCGATTGAGCTCTGCTTGGGTGTCGGCGTGGGGGGAGCAATGTATTTTTGAATTTTTGTTGATTGGATTATGTATCGTGTAATTTATTTTTCTCTTAATAAATTATTTATAATGCATAAATTGTTTTTTAATTGTTGAAATTTTTCCGTCCCCCAGCCAAAGACACATCACAAGTTATTAAAATCAAACATATTATTCAAATTCGTGTAAGTGCATGGAATATCGCCAATGATTCGTGCCCGTGAAGACTCCGGCGTGCGGAACGTCAATATTATTCCGTATAGAGGAAGAGAGGGATAAGGAAGTGGTCTTCTGGCTATTTCCTCGTCTCTCAATTCCCATAAACTCGACCTAAATTATATTTACACACGGCTCAAAATCACTACACAAGTAGTCCAGTAGGCACTCATTAACTATAATATGAACACAATACGCCTAAAGTCAACTAAGAGGAAGGAAACGGGGAAGTAGAGAAATGAAATCGTTGTTGTGAATCTAAAATAACTGTAAATCAAAATTATTAGGCGTCTGAAAATAACTAAAAGAGATAAACTAGGACTATGAACCCTCGACTGTCACTATAGGCCAAAAATGCTTAGCAAGATTCGGACGTTGTCATGAACTTTGATATATTTTACCCTAATAGAAGACTAATGAACTCTAAATTATAGATCTTGAGACGTTATTTCGTATTAAAATTAATAAACTAGCTGAATATCCACCCCGATATAAGGTAGGGAATCGAAATTTAATTGAAGGTAGAATAACATTAACCCCGAAATAACCTGGAGAATTAGTTTTTTGAAGTAAATAGTAAAATGATTCAGTGAATGTAAACCCCAGACAATATGCATTTAAAAAACCAATAAATTTTCCAAATAAATGAGGTAATTGTTAGTGTAATGTTTGGACCCAACGGAGCTTTACTTGAAAGGGAGATAGGATTATTCAGATACCATAATAGAACTTATTAAACCTAACAATTCCAATTTAAATCTAATACGGTAATTATTACGATTTTAAAGAAAAAATTCTAGAAATATTACCATCATAAATTCATTTAAATAATTAGTAATATTGAAAAGAAAATTCTTACGAATAAAACTCCATTTATTTAAATTGATCACAAACTTATTCCAATAGCAAATTTAAATGTTGTTAAATAAAATAGATTCCACCGAAAATAAATCCTGTTTAAGCGGACTCATAGAGTAGGGTTAGAAAAAGCTTGAGCCGGATTCCATTATGTTCACCATGAGTTCCCTTTCCTAAGATTGTCTGCCATCTATATAATATAGGATAAGAACTAATAAAATATTAATGACGTTGAACTCACTGATTTGAAAACCTAGATTGATTATTCCTGTGGAATCACATCGAAATTTTTAAACTAAACTCCGAATCACCAAGATTTTTTTTTTAGATAAGATTTTCCCCGCTAATGGAGAGGACTCCCCGACAGCCTAAAATCCATAACTAAACTAAGCGGGGAAAAATTAGCGTTAATAAAAATCGGCCAGATGATGACAATTAAATGAATAGAGATCCATGTTCCCCAGCTCGACGAAATCTGATAGCGATAAACGCAACTCCATATTTTTTCCCTGTCTAAAGACAAGACCAAGCCATCATTATTTTAACAAAATAACCATAAACTAAACCGAAAGACATCGGCACCAAAACCCTTACCTGAAATCATAACTCGGATAAAATCAAATAACAAATACCGATCCAAAAAATCAACCAACCAACAAATTATCATCATTTATTGAAATAAAAGGATTAATCCCATAAGTAGATTCGATATATCCACATGATTCTGTCCTGATCAACCAATGACCATTATGAGCCGACTCTGAGAGGATAATAATTATTAAAAATAAAAAGAGAATCTTAATCATCCACTGATACCTGTGATCATTTCTGGTTCTTCGTCAGAATAGTCCACCGATCCAAGCTAAGCCAGCATTCGAACTAGCCATCCCTTAATGTCTCAATTACGCCCCAGTAGGAAATCAGTGGCCCCCACTAAGTCCACCCAAGAATTCGTAAATAGTTTCTTTTATCAACATTGTTCTAAAACCGAACTCCTGAAAGAATAAAAATCTAAAATGTCAGGCTAAAATAATACATGCAGTTGTAACAACCTAACGAATTACTCACGAGCCTGAAATTATAGGAGGAATTAATAGATAGAATCACGAAGAAATTTGGAGACTTACTAAATACAGCTGTCTGCATGGATCGATAATCTCTCATGCCTGACATTCATATTAAGATTTATCGATAGTGTTACTTATCACTCGCATGCACGGACAACAAATTCCAATACAGATAGGGGTAGACGAAATTGATTATAATAAATTTTATTTCATGAAAACAGACTCCGAAGAGTCTGTGTGTCCTTTTAAGGGGACTAGCCCGACCATTAAGTAGGTCAGACTCAATCAAGTTTTCATTTGGTTTTTATATTGTTCTTCTTATCTGTCCGATTGATATAATCAGGCAAGTACGGTACGGTTTCCATCTCCGATTCTTTCCTCAGCTCAGGTCCAGCTCCATCGCCATCTCAGTATTGTTTATAATGTGTCGCATTTCGATTGTCTTGGAATAGTTTTGCTTGTATAAATTTGGGATCATATAATTAAATTTGGATTGGGTAGATAAAGGTAATATTTATCTAGTATTTCAGGAACATTTATGGTTAGGTTGCCAGTATAACAGGATTTTGCAGTATTGTTCATAATGTGCTTCATTTTAATTATATTTATGGTTTGATTGCCAGTTCATCATGATTTGATATTAGGGAGTATTTCTTCAGCATTCCTTGTATTTATTGTTTGATTGCAAGTTCACCAGGTTTTGATATTAGGCAGCATTCCTTCAGCATTCCTTCAGCATTCCTTCAGCATTCCTTCAGCATTCCTTTAGCATTCCTTCAGCATTCCTTCAGCCTTAGCTAAGATGTTATCTAAGGAATCATATATTTGAATAAGGGCTTTATTTGTTTTTTCGTTGTTATCTTGGTAAGCATTATTAATCAGTGTAGGAACAGGCATTCGGTGTTTTTGATATTTTTTGAATTTGAGTTCTGAGTAGTGTGTTGTGGATTCAGGATAGTATTTTGTGATACATTTTTGTATAAAATCTTCATCTGTAGAGGAGTTATCACTTTTTTCATCATCATCATCGTAATCGCCATCGTCATCTTCGCTGTCATTGCTGTCACTGTCGTCAATAATCAGTGTACGATCGGGCATTCGGTATTTTTCATATCTTTTGAATTGGAAATCTGAGTAATGTGTTGTGGATTCATCATAGTATTCTGTGTATCGTCTTTGTATAGAATCTTTGGCTGAAGGGGAATTATCGCTTTCCTCATTATCGTTATTAACGCTATCATCATCTTCGCTGTCATTATTGTCACTGTCGTCAGACTGAAATGGAGAGTCATCTGAATAGTAGCTAATCATTTGGGTATATCCGTAATCTCGTACTAGGGGATGTTTTCTAATGTATGGTTCATGTAAAAATATGTTGTGATCTGGATCGTGTTTAACGTAGTGTTTGTAAGTAAATTTGCAAGCAGATTTTTTGTATGCTATATTAAGATAGTTATGAAAGACAATAGATAAGGGGTCAATATAACTGTCTTTGTAAAGATTGCTTTCTATTTTGTAGTGAGTTGGAACAGAGTTGTTATCAAAGTGAACTGTATTGTAAAGAGTGTATTTTGTGCAGGTATTTGTTGAGTTAATGCTAAGGGTAGTAGTGTTAGTTTTATATAGTGAGTTAATAGAAGAATCAGATCCATCAGCAAAGTTGTCAGTCAGGTTTGTAAGATCAATTCGAGAAGAATTGCAAGAAGAGTAGAAGATATCATCCAGGCAGTTATATGGATGTTTGGTTAAATCTGTTCTAGGGGTGGAACTTATAAGTTTATTATTTGAATGGTGTTTTGCCAAGCTGGTTGGTGTTGAAGTGGTAAGTATGGTAGATTTTTGTTCTAAGTTGTTATTTTCAGAGTAAGGGCACATATTGGAGGTGATAGATGTAACAGAGTCAGTGGTGAAAGCAGGATCATCATTATAGGGTGTAATAAGAGCTGAGTAAGTTATCGGTAGTTGGAAAGTTTTTGAGTCATTATGATCATTAAGGTTTTCTGTGATAAAAGGTGTTGAGGTAATATTAACAGCAGCAGTATCAGGTTGTCGATGGTCAGCGAGTCGGCCGCAGGCCGACGAGCTGCGTACACTATATTTTTCGCTCGCCTGGTTTGGTTTGTCGAAAATTTTTTCATGCTTGTTTTTTGGAACTAAACTGGTTAAATTTGAATATTTAAACAACATTCTTTTAATTTTAAGTTTTATAATAAAATAAAAGTCATTTAAAAATAAATTAATATCACGCTTAAAAATCTTTTTAATATTTATAAAATAATTTTCAGTATTTAAAAAATAATCGTTAGTTAAATTACTTATTTTATATAATAGAGGTATGTCATATTTAAAGTTTTTGCTAGTTTTTTGGTATTTTTTGTTGAGTAATTTTTTTAATTTTAAGTAAAATATGTAAAAATAGTCAATTAAAAATTTTATAAAACATTTTTCATTTTTTATTTCAAGTTTAATGTTAAGCAAATAAATGTTAAGTTTATTAAAAAAATTGTCTGTAGAATTATTTAGTGATAAAAAAATATTTTCAGATTTTTTAAAATTTTTAATTAATGCGTTTCTATAAAACGTGGGCTGTGCATGTAGTGTTTCTATTGTTTGTGCATGTTTTGTTATATTCTCATAATCATTTTTTGAGATGTTTTGTATTGTTTTTTATTAGTTTTCAAAGGATTTTTTGTATTATTAAAATATTTTTCATTAAAAAAGAGATTCAAGTATTTATGGTTTAACAATCTTTCATAAGTTACCGCATCCGTAATAGCATCTTGAAAGGTCTTCAGTGCGTGATTAATTTTCAAATTCAAGTCTGATATGCGTAGCTCAGATATACTGGATTCAAATATGGTATCGGTTGGAGGCAGGATATTGTGAGTTTCATCAAAACAGGTATTCATATTGGTATTGGCTAAATTAGGTGTAAATAATTGTTTATTATTAAAAAACTTATCAGATCCGGATTTCGGCCCGGTGCTATGGAATGTCAATGTGTTATCAAATTTTTTCATGCTTGTTTTTTGGAACTAAACCGGCATACAAACCGGTTTGCCAAATCGATACCTGATGTGCTAAAAGGGGAATCTGAAATGTCAGGGAAAAGGGCGAATTGAATATCTAACCCGTGTGCGCGAGGTTTAAAAGCCCTATTTTCACATATACCCGCTCCAATAATGAATATGCCGGCAAGAATTTTAACTACCCACACACCCCTCACTGCCGAATTCCATGAATAAAATATTGTCGACGCTCCGAGATCCATCACAAATTTTTAGACGATCAAGAAATGCATCCACAAACGAACGTTAGCAATGAGAACCCAACCATCAGAAAGAGAAACGAGGATATAGCCCGGAACCCAGAACCACAGCTTTGGGGTGAGTTGTAATTTTCGAGAATTCCGACGTTTTATTAACCACATAACATTTTCTTGTAATAAATAATTTGTAAAGATCTCCTTTTAAAGTTTTAAATTTCGAGTATTAGATTTCAATATGTTAAATGTATTAATTTTGAAGGCAAGTAAAGTTTAATAAATCTGTAACATGCAAATCGAGAACCATGGCTTCATTTTTTTTGTTTGCACATAAGCTCATTTAGGTTATTCGGCTTTAACTCACTGACATTTGCAATTAGGGGTTATAAAGTTATCATAAATTATACAGTTCATTTGGTGTTAATATTTATCATGACTATTTTTCTCATATTTTATTTTTACTACCTTGGAACTTTGGGGCAATATTTTGTTGAAGATATTTCGCGGCCATCACAATTCCCTATTTATCTTATAAGTTTTCAAATCCTTGTGCATGAATTCTATTTATAACAACTCGGAGTCCTCACTTATCTGAGATAATATGGATTTTTTCAGGAACCTTTCTTGAATGACTAAGCTAGAGGAAGTGACAATAAGTTTGACTTATACGACACCTTAAGCATTGAATACAATCTAAATAGACAGTAGTTAAAGCCCAAATAATTAATCCAAACTCACCTATAAAGTATGTATGAGCGTGCCCCAGGCAAAGTAGACATCGAATCAGACCTGAAAATACATGGTAACCACAAATTTTTTAAATTTAAATAAAAATTATAAATATTACGGTATTTTAATATTATCTTATATAAAAATTATCAAATATCCTTGATTAACATTTAACTAATTAAAACTAAAAATCAAATTTTTATTGAATAGTTTTTATAAAGTGTACATGATATTTCGTAGCAAGATATTTTTAGAAATTTCAAACAACAATAAAATAACATTTAATTTCATTTCACATTAAAAAAAATACCTTATTAAATTATATATACGAATTGAAAATGGTGGGTTACAGGGTTTCGCCGTTTGCTTATCTTTATTGTTGCCCCAGTAACGCCATACAAAATGATTCTAGCTGCCACTTGGCACCCGTTGCTAGGCAACGTTGGTAATGTGTTCAAGTGGTGGATTGTCCGCAAAAATTGAGTATTATCGCTAGTACTGTAATTGCTCGGACAACCCTCGGGTTCACGAGCTGTCGATAGAAGACCTGTGCTCGCTTTTAATCATTTGGTCCCCTTGCGTTTAAATTTCCATCGTCTATCTAACTGTTTTACTGATGTTAGTTTGGGAACAAAAATGGGTGGTACCTTTTATTTAAACCCTTCTACAATGTTATTTCAAAACCCTAAGATGATATAAATACAATAAGAGGTATACAGGAACCACAATATACATAAACGATGCTTTATTTATCTATTAAATTCATGGATCATAAGGTTCCAGACTGATTGGAAGATCGAGCGGCTCGGCGCTTAGCCCGCTCCTTGCGTCCAGGTCGACGACTGGTTGTTGATGGGGTGATCGGGGTAGTGGTCGCAGTATTAGTTGACGCTGTAGATGGGGTAGTGTTCGCTTCGCGATAGGCCAATTGAGCAGGGGCAAAGACTAAAGGGTAGGTCACCGCGGCTCCCTCCTGACAGGCGGACAACGCTACCTCTAGCCCCCTGATTTGAGTTTTTAGGCCTTGTACCAATTGTTTTTCCTCTGCCCATCCCTTCTGGGCCGCGGCCAGTTTTTGGTACAGTGGTTTGACTCTTGTGGGCTCTACCCATGTCGCTTTAATTTGCTGTGTTTCCCGGACTATTTGGACGAGTTGGTCATTGAGTTTCTTATTGGCCTGTCTCGCATGGGTTAATTCATTTTATAGTAACTTCACGGGGTCCATTTCTAGAATAATAAGGGTTGAATTCTAAGATGACTGTTATAATGATAAGTGTATTTAAACTTAAACATATTTATGAAATGAAAACTACAATAATAAAAGAAGAGAAAGAATTTTTAGATCTATAATACTAATATTATACCAAATAACAAAATGTTCAAATCATTAATTGCCATTGTTTCGATAATCACCCGTCTGCGAGGAATCGCTTGATTCCTTCTTCTGGGGAATAACCGGGGATCACAAACACGGGTCTCTTGAGATTCCGGATTGGTCTCGGTGAAGGTGGATAACTACTTGCAGGACGTCCTGCCGCCAGGTCATCTTTGACGTTGGCCAGGTATTCCGTGGCTCGTGCTACAGCTGCCTCGACTTGGCGCTGGTGTTGTAGGAGACCTTCCAGGAGCTCTTGGGCCTGAGCTAGGATGTCCTGGGATGGGTTTGGTTCATCAGACAGTTTCCGGAACCGCCGCATAAATTCTTCTGGCGATATATCCTCTTGCTTGTCTTCTTCGGGCACGTCAGAGCATCGCTCGCGATACACCCGATTCCATGCCTGCCTCCATTGCTCCACGACATGAGCAGGGAGTTCAACTATAGCTCCAGTTTGTTCTAAATGGAAAGATTGGTGAGATTAGCGTTTTTACTCAGTATTTCTCTTGGCATTTTAGATGGGGACGGTGATCTGGTGGTTCGCAATTGTATAAAATTTCTCGTCGTTTAAAGAAAAACAAACTGGATTAACTCAATTTCAAATGCGTTAAAACTCACGGAACTCGAAGTTGAACGTGTTATACTGGCTGGTCTGGCAATGTATTTGGAAAAGGGAAAGAATGACACTTCAAAGCTACTGGATTACGCGTTCTCATGCCGTAAGGGTCCGTTCGAGAAAATCTTTATGGATGCTAAAAAATGAAAAATGCAATTCGTTTATGGCCGTATCTTATTTTGCGTACAAAGGGTTTATTCGTGGTATATGTTCATAATATTCGGTTAGATATATATTTAAGTATTAATATAAAATAAAATCAATAAATAATGCTGTAAGAAAACCTTTCAACATGTCATCTGGACATTTATTAACTTTCTGAATGGAACAGAATTAAGTGGGCTATCCTTTACGAAACAACAACTTGATAATTAAACATTCATATGTTTTAAAAATAAAGTGATTTTAACAATTTCCGTTTAATTATTTGAAACACAAAACAGTTACAAAGGTTACAAATTCATACTTAATGTCTGATCCATTGATCAATTAAAGTACCTGGGTCGAATGATAATGATAAAAGGATCAAATGATTCGGCTGAGGAATTTACAAGAAAGTATTTGGAACGATCGCCAGGCCAGTATCTTTATTTCCGCGAGATAAATATCCGAGAAATTCGTTTTTTCCGAAATAAATCGTTGACAATTTTCTAATGCGATCAGGACGGAATTTTTTGCTTAGTAATTTCTAATTAAATATTTGCGACACCGTTGGCCTAAGGGGTTGACGAGAGTGCATAGCCAAAAATTGATTTGTCGTGCTCATTGGTGGAATGACAGGATTTTGGGGTTTGTCTGAGGCAAGAACGCTAAGATACGTTAATAGGTATGGCTTATTGATTCACGGCCTTTAATCCGGAGAGTCTACTCACTAATGGTATAGTGTTGATTCTGGGTCGTTCCTGTGGCTCGAATATGATTGTAAATTTGTTATAGAAATTAATTAAAATTTACTTAAGGGGGTTTCTGTAACATTTGGAGATTGAAACTCTAAGTCCTCGTCTGAGATGTTTGGCGAATGCATAACTTGATAAAGAAAAAATGATATATGGTCTATCATTGACGATAGATATAATGAAGAATATACAATTGAAAATCAGACGGGCAGGAAGTGAATGCCACTTATAACTCGACTACAATAGTGAATGTTTATATCGCCGGAAATGTCAACGAGTAAGATTGTTTATTTTTCGACTTGTAATCTATGAAATTTATTTTAGGCGAATGAACTTTTAAGGTCGCGCGTTCGTGGATTATTTGGTGCGTTACACGTTTTCATTATATTTAGACGTTTTCTAGCAACGTTTTTCAAGGAAAGCACCTGCATCATGCCGTCGAAATTTTCTCTGTTGGGGATTTTATTATTTGGTGTTTTACCTGTTGGAAATTTTTACTTATCGTCTCTCGGAAAATTCGCATCATCTCACCCATGTTGTCGAAAATTCAGCGGTAAGCCTTCCTTATGGTTCGATGTTTAGTGTGATATTAATATAAAATTTTGAATGTCGTCTTGATTGTTCTATCGTCTTAAATTTTATGTACTCTTGATTTTCCATCGATTAGGTAGTGATTTTCGTATTTTTTATGGTCTATATTTGGGTCTTTCATTCGTAATTTACGCCTTGGCTAATTTTAAATGAAACGCTATCATCAATTAAGTCACTTTTATTTTAAGCTATGATGAATTAGTCAACAATTTCCTATTAACAATTTTCCCAATTTCTTAATAATATTATCAATCTTTCGTTAAAATAATGATGTAGCGTTTTAGCAATGAATTCTCGTTGAATTTATTTTAGCTGATTGTGAAGTTGAGCGACGGGTTTGTACTTATTTTCCATTTATTTATTTTGCCTTTGATCCATTAATTAATCCATTTAATCAATAAAATCTCCTTATTTTTGACATATTACTTTCGATTAATAAATTATTTGACTTCAAATCGATGAGTTACCCTACTTTTAAATCGATGAATATTTAATTAATAAATTATTTAATTTTACTTTAAAATTTGTTTGGTCAATCAATTACTTTAATCAGTACACTACTTTATCTTAATCAATTATTTTACCCCTTTTAATCAATGGATCAAAGCTTTACTTTTATTCGAATCAATTTAATGTTAATTGAGGAATTACTCGGTTTACCCCATGACTTTCTTTAGTTTACTCAACGAATGAGATTACTGTTAATCAACGAATTTACATCATTTAGCTTTAACCATTAAATTATATCAATTTAACTCAATAATTACTATACTTTTAATCAATAATTTAATTTAATGAATTACTTATTTTTCCTCAATAATTACCTTAATTTTGAGCAATGAAATACTTTAATTTTTACTTTATTTATAATCAATAGCTATTTTACTTTTTACCCATAATTTAATTTAATTGAATCAATGAATTACTTATTTAATAATACAAATTAATTTCAAAGCGTAAAGTCAATTTAATTATACCCATAATTTTTATCTAATTTATTTCAAAAATATTAATCCAACTAAGCTATATCAACGATTTCAATTTAATTTATTCCCGTACCCTTTCCCTTTAATAGGCCTTAGGCGCATTTTATGTTTATATTATATTTAATGAGTGCCCACTGGACTACTCGGTGTTGTGATTTTGAGCCGTGTGTGATATAATTTAGGTCGATTTTACAGAAATGAGAAACGAGGAAGCAGCCAAGAGACTTCTTCCTTATTTCTCGTTTCATCTATACGGATAGTATTGACGTTCCAACCCTGCGTTCCGCACGCCGGGTCTTCACGGGCACAGATCATTGGCGATATTCCACGCACTTACACGAATCTGAATTGTATGTAGATTTTATTTACTTGCGATAGGTGTTGGCTGTGGGCCGGAAAAATTTCGACAGATTAATTAATATTATTAAATGCATGAAAAACAATTTTAATATTATAAATATTTATTAACATATTAAATAATCAACATACAAAATTACTTGTCCAATAAAATCATAAAAGCATAAAAATGCATCTCCCCCCACGCCGGCATCCAGGCAGAGCTCTACCGAAGTTGCGAGGATGTGACGTGGAGAGAGAGCTCCAAATAAAACTATTTCTCACCTAAAGTTTTAATATAGATTTTCAAACAAAATTCTAGATCAAAAATGATTTTTAAAATGTTTTCAAAAATGGTTTTTTGGTTAACTTTAATGTGAAAATGAATCGGTATTTATACCTATTTTCTGTCCCTAACCTCGCATGTTAAATTTGATGCAGTAAAACAAAATTCGACCTTGTTATTTTCTAGTGAATTCTATTCTTTAATTTTATTATTTTTCAATTTATTTTAATAATTTTTCATTTAGAATTTTTATCGAATTATTACTAATTCAAATCTTTTGATTTAAGTTTCATTTTCATGAACTTTTATTACTTTATCAATTTTGTCGAATTTGTTGTGTTTTCTTGTTATATTTGTGTTGGTATCGTGCGGATCTTGGTGCGTTTTGTTATTATTTTAATTTATTTTTATGTTTATTATTTTATTTTTAATTCTCTTTGTTCTCATATTTGATAGGGTTTAATTGGTGTTTAATAGGTTTATTTTAAATTTGCATGTCTGTCTGTATGTTACCGATCCATTTAAACATTTTCCAAGGCCATTTGTGCTCTGGCCCAACAAAAACATACATACGTAGTGGAATTACTATAGTGAGGGAGCAATTAAATATCCAGACAGGTTCTATTAAATGTCGACTCGAAGAAATACCATAGGGAATTTTAGAATTTTCCTTTGTAATTATAGTGACAAACTTTACTGATCACAATCTTATTTAGAAAAATCAGGACCTTTTGTCCGAGTCCCCACGCCTGTTGCCGACCAGTGGAGGCAAGCTTGGCAACAAATCTGGAGAGAAAGGTACAGTGACGTGCCTCAACCGGAGCCCCAACGGACCACCTGGCAACCGTTGGAAAACAACAGGAGACCATTGTTGTCGAATGGACGAAATAGTGGTCAGAGTCCGGCCCAAGAAATTAGGGATCATGCCCAATCTCTCCTTACCCGCCTCGAGGACCACCAGCGGCAGGTCGACTTGCACGTGGTCAGGGTCAGACAATACCTGGCGAACGTGGAAGACGATATCGCGGCCGGTAGGATTGCGGATTCCTACAATTATATGCCGCCGCCCAGCTCCAAACCTGTCCGAAACACAAAGCGACCGGTCTTTGTGTATTATGGATACCCGTTCACCCAGCCGGCCACGGACGAAAATGTTGAGGGGCAGCATCAAAACCCCGAATTCCGTTAGCAAATCAAATATGGAAAGTTTGTAGTGACCCTAATGAGACTAAACTTCAATTTTAATCAATAATTAGTTGTTTTTTGTTTTTGAATCTTGTTGTATAGTTTCATGTCGTAACGATTTGTATGAACAGTTAAATAATTTACGATTTGCGGATCAAAGTTAATGTCATTGTTTTGCAGAGATGGGATCACTGGAAACTCTGCAAAAGGAACTAGAATATTCTCGTAAACTCAACAAGGATTTCTACACCCAACTGATCCAAATGTCAAAGGAGGCTCAAGAGACTAAAGCCTCGTGGATGGAACCGAAGAAAGCAAAGCTACTGTATCAAAGGCCCAAAAGGGATGGGCGGACGAAAAACAGTTAAATCAGAGCCTGCGGACACAGATACGGGGAATGGAGGTCGCATTGTCGGCCTGCCAGGAAGGGGCAGCAGTAACTTACCCCCTTGTCTTTGCCCCTGCCCAACTGGCCTACCGAGAGTCGGTGGCCACGGATCCGAAGGCTACCCCAAAGAAAAACAGTTACCGACCTGGACGAAAGGAGCGGGCTAAACGTCGAGCCACTCGATTATTAAATAATGCATAATCAACTTATAAAATGTGTTGTTTACTTGATAAAATATATATGTATTGTTATTTAAATGATATTTGAGGGATTCGATAAGTGTCGACTCACAGAGGTAGTACGAGGACATTTTACAGCCTGAATGAGAAACTTGCGCGAGAACTATGAATACAAATGATGTCATTAACGATATAAGGGGACACAAATCAAAAGCGAGCACAGGTCTTCTATCGACAGCTCGTTGAACCCAGAGATCGTTCGGGCAATTACAGCATTAGTAATAGCGCTCACTTTTTGCGGACGATCTACCCACTCGAACACAGTTCCAACGTTGCATAGCAACGGGTGCCGAGTGGTAGCAAAGGCAAAGAAATATTTATATGGCGTTACCGGGGTAACCACCTAATTCAACCCAACATCAACACCCAGTAACCCACCATTATGTTCGATGCGTCAATAGTTCAAGTGATTGGAAGGCCTGGTTTTAGGTATTCTAGTGTTTGTATTTTTAATAGTGACTCTTTAGCTCGATCAAAAGATTGTAAAGATTGGTCCATTTTACTACGTCATACTTTTTTCGATTTGACAGGTTTGTCGTTGGTCCTAAAATTTCCGAAATCTTAAGTATGAATTTATGATAGTAATTTATTGGACCTAGGAAGCTTCTGAGCTGGGTCATTGTTTTTGTTAGTTCAAAGTTTTTATGTAATTTACCCTTTCCTGAAAAGGTTGAATTCCATCTCTTGCAATGATATATTTTAGAAAACGGGCTTTGTTTTGAAAGAACGAACATTTTGTAGTTCAGTAGTAGGTTGTTTGGAATGTAATGCCTGAAAAACCATTCAAAGACAGGTATTTCGTCTATACGAAATGTGATTTGTTTGGTTCTAGCAATATGTACTGGTGAACCGTTTGCTGCACTTAGTTGAATTTTAGTGTGTTTCTCAGAGCTAAAACTAATCGGCAGTAAAGAAACATTTGAACCAGTAACAATGAGATATTTCAAGCAGTTTGTAGTTGAAAAGGAATTGACAAAAGGAGAGGAATTGGAAAGTAAAAATAAAGAAGAGAGAGAGGAAATTTTATTGACATCAACTGCAGTCACTTAAAGCAAAGGCAGTAAACATTCTTTGGTCGTTCCTTTTCAAACTGCCTATGATTGTTGGTTGAATAATTCCAACTTTCAAGACATTTTCTTGATTGATTTAAATAAATTTTATTTCATAAAAACAGACTCCGTAGAGTCTGTGTGTCCTTTTAAGGGGACTAGCCCGACCATTAAGTAGGTCAGACTCAATCAGGTTTTCTTTTGGGTTTTATATTGTTTTCTCCTCATCTGTCCGATTGATATAATCAGGCAAGTACGGTTCGGTTTCCATCTCTAGTTCCTTTCTCAGCTCAGGTCCAGCTCCATCGCCATCTCAGTATTGTTTATAATGTGCTTCATTTTAATTGTCTTGGAATAGTGTTGCTTGTATAAATTTGGGATCATATAATCAAATTTGGATTGGGTAGATTAAGGTAATATTTATATAGTATTTCGGGAACATTTATGGTTTGGTTGCCAGTTCAACAGGATATTGCAGTATTGTTTATAATGTGCTTCATTTTAATTGTACTTATGTTATGATTGCCAGTTCAACAGGATTTGATATTAGGCAGTATTTCTTCAGTATTTCTTCAGCATTTCTTCAGCATTCCTTCAGCATTTCTTCAACATTCCTTCAGCATTCCTTCAGCATTCCTTCAGCTTTAGCTAAGATGTTATCTAAGGAAACGTATATTTGAGTAAGGGCTTTATTTGATTTTTCGTTGTTATCTTGGTAAGCATCATTAATCAGTGTAGGATCAGATATTCGGTGTTTTTGATATCTTTTGAATTGGAGTTCTGAGTGGTGTGTTGTGGATTCGTCATAGTATTCTGTGAATCGTCTTTGTATAAAATCTTGGGCTGAAGAGGAATTATCATTTTCCTCACTATCGTTATTATCACTATCATCATCTTCACTGTCGTCAAACTGAAATGGAGGGTCATCTGTATAATAGCTAATCATTTGCGTATATCCGTAATCTCGTACTAGGGGATGTTTTCTAATGTATGGTTCATGTAGAAATATGTTGTGGTTTGGATCGTGTTTAACGTAGTGTTTGTAAGTAAATTTGGAAGCTGATTTTTTGTATGCTATATTAAGAAAGTTATGAAAGTTACTAGTTAAGGAGGGAATATAATTATGATTGTAAAGATTGCTTTCTATTTTGTAGTGAGTTGGTACAAAGTTGTTATCAAATAGATATGGTTTGTAAAGAATGTATTTTGTGCAGGGATTTGTTGAGTTAATACTAAGGTTAGTGATGTTAGTTTTATACAGCGAGTTGATAGAAGAATCAGATGCATCAGCAAAGTAATTAGTCAGGTTTGTAAGGTCGATTCGAGAAGAATTGCAGGAAGAGTAGAAAATATCATCAAGGCAGTTATATGGACGTTTGGTTAAATCTGTTTTAGGGGTGGAGCTTATAGGTTTATTTTTTGATTGGTGTGTTGTAGGTGTCAGTATAGGTTTAAGAATATTCAAGCTGATGGGCATTGAAGTGGTACACATATGGAAAGTGATAGGTGAAACAGAATCAGTGGTGAAAGTAGGATTATCGTTATAGGATGTAATAAGAGATGAGTAAGTTATCGGTAGTTGGAAATTTTAAGAGTCATCAGGAGCATGAAGGTTTTTGGTGTTATTAATAAGTGACTGTGGTTTATTAATAGAGGTGGAAGTTTTACTAACAGCAGCTGGTTTGGTTTGTCGAAAATTTTTTCATGCTTGTTTTTTGGAACTAAACTGGTTAAATTTGAATATTTAAACAACATTCTTTTGATTTTAAGTTTTATAATAAAATAAAAGTCATTTAAAAATAAATTAATATCACGTTTAAAATTCTTTTTAATATTTATAAAATAATTTTCAGTATTTAAAAAATAATTGTTAGTCAAATTTCCTATTTTATATAATAGAGGTATGTCATATTTAAAGTTTTTGTTAGTTTTTTGGTATTTTTTGTTGAGTAATTTTTTTAATTTTAAGTAAAATATGTAGAAATAGTCAATTAAAAATTTTATAAAACGTTTTTCATTTTTTATTTCGAGTTTAATGTTAAGCAAATAAATGTTAAGATTATTAAAAAAATTGTCAGTACAATTATTTAGTGATATAAAGATATTTTCAGAGTTTTTAAAATTTTTAATTAATGCGTTTCTATAAAAAGTATGCTGTGCATGTTGTGTTTCTATTGTTTGTGCATGTTTTGTTATATACTCATAATCATTTTTTGAGATGTTTTGTATTGTTTTTGTGTAAGGTTTTTTATTACTATTTAAAAGGTTTTTTGTAATATTAAAATATTTTTTATTAAAGAAGAAATTTAAGTATTTATGATTTATCAATCTTTCATAAGTTACCGCATCCGTAATAGCATCCTGATAAGTTTTTAGTGCATAATTAATTTTCGATTGAAAGTCTTCATAATGGAGGGGTTTTGTAAGAAGTAATTGCATAGTTTCAGTGATATTGATATCAAAAGTACAAGTGTTGCAAATTTCATTCCAGTATCGGGTAGCATCTGTTATTGTAACTTCTGTTGTTCCGTTCAGGAAAACAAACATCCTGTAGTGTAATTCAATTATATGGGGATCATAATTATTTTTATCTGCTAATATGCAAAGTTCAGATAGACTGGATTCAAATATGGTATCGGTTGGAGGCAGGATATTGTGTGATACATCAAAACAGGTATTCATATTGGTATTGGCTAAAATAGGTGTAAATAATTGTTTCAAAATAAATAACTTTTCAGGCCCGGATTTCTGCTCGGTGCTATCGAATGTCGATGTGTAAAATTTTTTCATGCTTGTTTTCTGTAACGAACATGTTATATGCACATGTCAAGTATTTTGCATGTATGTAGTTTATGTCTCCATTCACAATCGATATTGCAAACTTTGGTGTCGTTTTGTAGTTTTTGTGAAAACAGCAAATACGTTAATTTCGACGAATGGAGTTGTTTCACGAATGATTCTTACCGTGTCTATCTAGTTGTAAGTTATTTAATTTCTGGGATAGTTTTTCGATGGCATTTACGATTAGGTTTCTGTTGTATTATCTACTCCTTTGGAAATCGCGTTGACTATTGTGTTGCTAGTTAGAGTTATGTCCTCGATTCAGTCGGCTACGTCTACAAATTCATTTTTTTGGCGGATGATAATGATACCAGTGTTGGGCTAGAACAGAGTTTTGTTTAAATGAGTCGGTAATAGCACGCAAACATAACACGCAGATTTAAAATCAGACCCATAAAACATCAATTAACCACTTTAAAATACGAGAAAGAAATAATTAAAATATAAAATCAAAAACATAAAAATAAATTAAAATAATAACAAGATGCAACAAGATCCGCACGAAATAAACACAGAAATAACATGAAAACACGAAAACTTGACTAAAAATTGACATTTTAATTAAAGAATCAAGAGTTTGTAAGTTGGAACTAAAATTAAATAATTTGAATTGGAAACAAGTCAATTAAAAGTTAAAAATTAAAATTGTCAAATTAAATCATGAAAATAATAAAGTTAGAGTTAGAATTGTGGGGTTTCCACACATAATAAATTTTTCTTCCCCCGAATGGCTACCCGTTGCTACGCAACGTTGGAACTGTAACCATTGGGTTTTGAGGTCGCCAAAGGTGAGCTCTATGAATGAACTGCTCTGGCCCGACCTCAAAGCGGGTTCAACGCACTCCGATAGAAGGCCTGTGTGCGCTTTGCTTAATCTCGTCCCCTTTACGTACTTCGGCTTGGTCTTGTCGTATATAATCACTTCCGTTTAATTATATTTACACCGTCTAGGTCTTGAACTTATAAATCATGATTTAGATCAACAATATTTTTAATACAAATTTATTTGAAGATCACCAAAGAAAAACTGTTCTAATCCGCTGGTTGAGCGGCTCGACTTCTTGCGCGCTCGTTTCGACCAGGTCGGTGTCGAGGCGGTTTGCTCGCAGGTTTGGAGATCGATGTAGCCTCCTTGTAAGCCAATTAGGCTGGAGCAAAAACAAGCGGGTAAGTCACTGCATTACCCTCCTGGCATGCAGATAGAGCCACTTATAGCCCGCGAATTTGGGTCTTCTGGCTTTGATTCAACTGCTTTTCCTCGGCCCACCCTCGCTGGCCGGCAGTCATCTTTTGATAGAGAACCTTCAGCTTTTTCGGTTCTACCCAGCTGGATTTTATACGCTGGATTTCAGTTGTCAGTTGAATAATTTGCTGGTTCAATTCTCGATTTAATCTTTGGGCTTTGACCAACTCTCCTTGAAGAATTTTGTCGGGTTCCATATCTACAACACGGAATACAACATTAAATTAATCTTTCGTCGTGAAACTTCACTTATCCAATTCCTAATCTTAATTTTTAAACAAAAGCTGTTCTTAATCATACTACAACTCCATTTATCCATTATTATAGAAACAAAACAAGAAAGTTAAAACAAGATCCGATTTTTATTTAGCAAATTATACCGATATTAATTATGCCTTCCACGGCTTTGACCTCCGAAACGTTTTGGAATCTCGTGAGCGTACTAGTGCTCTTGATCACTGTGGGGACGTCTAACCTCGTCTCCCATCTCCCTGGTCAACACTCTTCGTGGAATCACCACGTTCATGGCCTCTGATTCTTCGTCCAAGTTCGGATCGTTGAGGTTGTAGGACAAATTGTACGGAGGGGCGTACCCATCCGTACTAGGGATAGCTCCTGTTGCGATGGCCTTATTGATCTCAGCCAAGTGTCTCCTGGCTCGGCCCACTTGTCGATTGGTTTGGCTCTGGTGTTCCTCCAGGCGCGCCAATAAAAATTCCGCTTGCCCGCGAATCTCTCTAGCTGGATTCCGACCAGGCTCTCTTTTTATAGCCACAAAGGTAAGTCTATTTCTCCGTCATCTCTCTGTATTTCTCACCGGTCATACTGAGAACCTTGCGTCCCATAGGACCTGTCGACATCTGGTGGCCGATCGTACAGGAAATCGCACCGTGACGCGGGACGCGTCTATCCAAGAGTGGTCTGCAAATTTTTAATCATTAAGTTATTATTTAAAAATTGGCATCGGTATGCTGTTCACTGTCATTATAATAATAATAACTTTTAACATATAAATAGAAATGGATTTTATTGGTGGTGGAATGACTATAAGGGGTAAACTGGTCTGATTATTGGGTTCTTCGATGGTTATTGGTAGGGCTACTACAGTGAGCATCGCCTCGAGGTTAATTTGTTTCTTATCTGACTTATTTTAGGAGAATTCTTTTGTGTCGGGATTAGCAACGACTTACACACTTACTCGACTTGACTGGATAATTCGTGGTCATTGGAATTACGACTTGGATTTTGTGCTAATTCGCCTTAATCTACGAACTTCATTTGGGTGCCTCGACACTGCTGCGTCTATTCATTTTTCACAAGCATTGAAGAAAACTCTATCATCTGGGTTTTGGAGATTTCATATGAGTTGTGTTATTGTCGTTGGGTTATCATCGTGTTTGCTAAATTTTGGTTGCGGCATTATCTAAGAGTTTCGTGAGTACGCTATCGTTTTTCAACTGCGTTAGAAGTTGATATTCGTCAGAATCACAATTAGACGGTTACGAATATTCGCTTCCAGAAATAGGATATAGACTCACTCAAAGAGACATACAATATAATTCATGACCTTACTAGTGAATGGTATGCTGAGCAGTGGTTTATAATGACTTTCCAGGGACATATAGCTAAGAATATAGGGGGCAATAGACAGTCAGCATACCTTACCAAGCATAGTGCACTGAATGACCAACAGTTTTACTTTTTGATCAAAGCCCGAAATAATATGCTGAGCTTAAACTATAATACCCATAGAGTTAAAGAAAACGCAAATACTTTATGTAGGCTTTGTAATAAGGAACCTGAGACCCAAGCACATATATTTAATCATTGTACCCAGACCTTTAATGCTTGGAGAAACAAGCACAACAACGTGATGGAAAAAGCCAGCGAGTATCTTATCTCTAAAGGATTCCAAGAAGATGTCGAAAAACCACCACCCGGCGTTGAAACAAGACTACGGCCTGACCTAATTATAAAATCCAAACGAAATAACCTGATTCACATCCTAGACATTAAGGTTCCATATGACCACCTTATTAACTTTGAAAACGCCAGAGACGAAAACTATAAAAAATATAAGGACCTTTCCCTTGAAATAGGCAAAGTTAATAATTGCCACACAACAGTAACCGCACTAGTAGTTGGAACACTAGGATCATGGGATGGTGAGAACGATAGAATACTAACTGAAATAGGACTTAATAAGACAGAGGTCAAAAAACTGGCAAAAATATGTATGACCACTGCAGTCATATCCAGTTATAGAATATACATGAATCATGTAACCAATAGGATAAACAATATAGGTACACAATAATGATGCCTCAAGCACTAAGTGCTTAGAAGCACAAAAACCTATTTAGCGAAATATCATTTATAACTTTTCCTTTAGAAATTATAATAATATTGGTAATAATAATAATAATAATAATAATAATAATAATAATGTTGGGCCAGTACAAGATTTTGTTTAAATGGATTGGAAACAGCACGCAAACACAACATGCAAAATTTAAAATCGGACCCATGAACATCAATTAACCACCTAAAAATGCGAGAAAACACATAATTTAACATATAAAATAGAAAACATAAAATTAAATTAAAATATTAACAAACGCACCAAGATATGCACGAATTGACATAGAAATAACACGATAACAAAAGATTTGACCGAAAAAGTGACAATTTACGAAAAATTAAAAGAGTTCATGAATAAATCGAACAAAAAATAAAATAATTTTAATCAGAAATGATTGAAATTAAAAATTAATGAGTAAATTGTAAAAGAAATCGAAAAATAATAATAAATTAGAAATAAATTAGATACATAATGGCAAGGTCAAATTTTGTTTTAACGCATAAAAATTAACACGCAAGGTTAGGGTCACAGAACAGGTATAAATACCAATCCATTTTCACAAAGTAAAAACCGGTTTTATAACCATACTTGTGTTGGGCCAGAACACATACGGCCTTGGAAAATGTTTAAATGGATCGGTAACACACACGCAAACATAACATGCAAATTCAAAATAAACCTATTAAAACACCAATTAAACCCTATCAAATATGAGAAAAAAGAGAATTACATATAAAATAAATAAACATAAAAATAAATTAAAATAATAACAAAATGCAACAAGATCCGCACGATACAAACACAAACATAACATGAAAAACCCAACAAATTCGACCGAAATCTGATAAATTAATAGAAGTTCATGAAAATGAAATTTAAACCAAAGAATTTGAATTAGAAATAAGTCGATAAAAATTCTAAATAAAAAATTATTAAAATAAATTAAAAAATAATAAAAATAAAGAATAGAATACACTAGAAAATAACAAGGTCGAATTTTGTTTTACTACATCAAAATTAACACGCGAGGTTAAGGACAGAAAATAGGTATATATACCGATGCATTTTCACATAAAATTTAACCAATTTTGAAAAATAAAATCTTAGTTATTTTTAAAACCATTTTCAAACCGATTTTGAGTTATTTTGAATTTTTAGGTGAGAAGTAGTTTTATTTAGAACTCTCTCTCCACGTCACATCCTCGCAACCTCGGTAGAGCTCTGCTTGGATGTCGGCGTGGGGGGAGATGTATTTTTATGCTCTTATGAATGATTTTGGTCAAGTAATTTTGTATTTTGTTCTTTAATATGTTAATAAATATTTATAATATTCAAATCGAATTTGTTTTATAATTAATTTATTTGTCGAAATTTTTCGGGCCCACAGCCAAGACACATCGCAAGACAGCAAAATCAACACACAATTCAGATTCGTGTAAGTGCGTGGAATATCGCCGATGATCTGTGCCCGTGAAGACCCGGCGTGCGGAACGCAGGGGTCGGAACGTCAACATTATTCCGTATAGAAGAAAGGAGAAATAAGGAAGCGGTCTCTGACTACTTCCTCGTTTCTCCTTTTCTTTAAATTCGACCTAAAATATCTCACACACGGCTCAAAATCATCACACCGAGTAGTCCAGTGGGCACTCACTAAATGTAATATGAACACAAAATGCGCCTAAGATCAATTAAGGGAAGGTGACGGGTAATTAAATAAAAATGAAATCGTTGTTATCCGCTATAAATTCATGTTGCTAATTTATGTCATCCATTATAAATTTATATTATCGATTATAAATCAGTATCGTAAATTCATATTATTAATTATAAACTCATATTATTAATTATAAATTCATATTATTAATTATAAATTCATATTATGGATGATAAATCAGTATTATCAATTCATATTAATAATTATAAACCCTTATTATAAGTCCATATTATCAATTATCAACTCATATTATTAATCATAACTATAAATTCACGTCATTAATTTTAAATTTATTATTAATTATCAATTATTAGCTATAGATTTGTATTAGTAGTTAGGAAATCATGCGCTCAATTATACAATTTGTATGTTAATTACACAGTCATATTATCATTTATGAAGTCACATTATTATTTAAAAATTCCTATGGCTAATCGAACATCCGTATTATTAACTATAATTATAAATTGGTGTTATTATTTACAACATCAGGTTATTAATTAAAAGATTTTTTGCTTAATGATCAAAAATTACGAAGTTAACCCAAAAATCGCCCGCGACAATTAAAAAACTTAGGGTAGTCAAGTCATAATAATTCCGAATAAAACTTAAAGACTCTAATATCAATGAGCAATAACATTCGATTAACATTCCCAAGGTCCCTAAGATAAGATTAGAATAAATCAATGAGAATTTACATAAAAAAGGCGAGAGTAAAATCCAAATCACCCAGAATCTTCAAAATCACGTTGACAAAGACCAACCTCAATATAATCCACAACTCCATTGAATATCGAAAAAATAAAAATCATAAATTCAAAATAAAATATAAGATCATTTCAATAACAAGTTAAAGTTCTAAATCCAAAGATGGGATTCGAATTGCGACATCCAACTGAGTAACATCTCGCCGTCCCGAAGAGAATGAGATTTCCAATCTGCCCGTAACTACTCTAAATTATGACTAAATTTAATTGGAATAAATCAAAATTAACCAACATTAAAAATCCCGATACTGTCAATTGACAAGCATTTTTCCCTGAGGAAAGTTTCATTAAATAAACGAATCCAATCTCCCAGAAAAATAACTAACTCGTTAACAGAGAAACCGCCAAGACGGTTAATGTCCTTGCCTAGCCAGCTTGTGTCCCATGTTTCAACCATAACTACCATATTTTCCCAAAAAACTCCAACACCGATCCAGCGAGATTAGATCTGAAAAATGAATAGGCTATAGTGCTAATCAACATAAACCGGAAACGTCACGAATAATAAACTACAAATTGTTACCTTATTAAACCCACAGAGAAACACGACCAAATGAAGTAATTATTAACCCAAAATCGCCGATCACTCTCCAATCCGGATGTGGTAGTGCCAATTGAACTTGGACGTTGACACATCCGTTCGGTTCACAAAATCTGAGACATCACTATTGATTTGTTTACTTGTACGTCCGAATTATGCAAATGAAAATCGAGGAATTTTGAATCCAATTAAATGATGTTAACATTCATTCTGAATGGCGAATATCGCATAATTAAATGCCGTTATATTAAAGCGTTACAAAAAGTACAGACACCCACAATCATTAGAATATAAACTCTCACCGATATCATTGGATCAGTATTACATTAGAAAATGCATCGACAACGAATTCATCGAAAAAGGAATGCTTATACCAGCCCACCTGGTGACAGATCGGTATCCGATTCTGACCCACAGCTCATTGGTAACGATTTTTTCTTTTCTTTTCATTTTTTAATGTATAAGTAACTATGATTTTTCAATATTAAATGAGGAGTTTGTAAAATTAAATATTTTTAATTTTCTCATAACGATATCGCAGTATTTTATAAACGGTTTGGTACTAAAACTTACCGTCGAATTTTTATTTATTATTAAATTTTATACTTGAATTCTAAGATAATAATTCTTTATGGTTAGATTATTAGGTTTTACAATCATTATATTGTAATTATGTAGCATAATTTTTAGATTTTAGCTTTCACCATTTATAGATTGTGGTGGGTTACAGGGTTTCATCGTTTGTTTGAACTAATCGGCGGTTGCCCTCGTAACGCCATACAAAATGATACTAATCGCCACTTGGCACCCGTTGCTAGGCAACGTTGGTAATGTGTTCAAGTGGTGGATTGCCCGCAAAAATTGAGTACCATGTGCTAGTACTGTAGTTGCTCGGACAACCCTCGGGTTCACGAGCTGTCGATAGAAGACCTGTGCTCGCTTAGCTCTGTCCCTGTGGAAGTATATTCATGAGCGAATGTGGAGAGATGACTTAAAGTTGCGACGCGGGTACTCATAATAATATCTACGTGTAAGGACCTTTTAAGAAGTACTGTAACCGTAAGCACAACTATTTTATTTAAATATACAGAGATGTGAATTATCAACAGTTAATGAGACGGTTTTGATTGCTGAGCAGCTCGGCGTCGAGCACGTTCTTTGCGTCCCGGCCGACGATTTATTGGTTGAGTTGAGGACTGCTCTACTGGTTGAGGGTCTTTCTGTATCCTCTGTGTCGGGCATTTGGATGTCAGTCCTTTCGATCGGCATATTCTAAAACGCATCAAAATCAAATATTGGCGTATATAATGAGAAAACAGTTTCATTTCGATAATCTTTCGGGTTGGGTACCCGACTCACTACTACCAGGTTACTATTATCATGCAGATTGGGTCACTTTGTGGGTCTGGTTCCTTAAGGTGCACTCCTTTATCGGGGAACTATATGATTAATCGTATGGATGTGGTAACCTGATGGTTAACCTATTTGATATACGCGTCTTAACATAGAAGTTTTTCATGTAGGCGGATACTCGTACGTTGACTTAAGGGAATTTGGACATTGATTTAAAGTTTGTTTACTAACTTTAATTACAGTTGCTCGCATTTTAAGATTTAGGCCGGAAGTTGATCCGAGATAACTTGATCGCGTGTAGGTGTATCCTGGTGGGCGAATGATTTCCGGCGGATTTTACCATTACACTTAAGCGGTTGACTAAAGGTGAATTACATTGTTTACATCCGGTGATTGTATTATTCGTGTCGTATTTTTAGAATTACTGGTCAAATGTTCGCCTACACCTGATTATCGCAATTTCCGGTAAGTTATTTCGTTGACTAGTTTAAATGTACTTTATTAGTAACTTTTAGGAAAACTTCTACGCTTGCCGAGGTTTCTAAGTAGATGCGATACCCTTTTATTGGAATAATTTCGCTATGTGGAATTTTGTTTGTTCAATACAAATTTTCGCTTGTCTTAAACTTTGGTGTTTTCGATTATATTAATTTAACTTACGTAAATATTCATTCGCTTTACCGCGAATTAATTTGCTATAAATCCTGAATTTACGATAATTGAAGGAACCTATTTGATGGATATATCGATTATTCTAATTCTAGTTAAGAGATTATATTATCAGTAATTAATATCGACATCTGTTATTCCAATTTCTAATAGTCTTCCCTAAGGCTATTTGGATCAACTATTACTACAAAGTTATTTTAATGCTAATCGTTTTAAATCCGTGATTCCAGTTTGAATTTAACTTACATTTATACGGTTATTCAATTCATCTCTAATCTTAATCTATGAGTTACTTTAATCCACTAATCATAGTTCATTAAGGAACTTATTGTGTTTATCCTTATTCAATATTTTACTTTACCAAAATTAGATTATTTGGGGTTTTCCTTAATAGTTATTTGCACTAATTTGATCATTTTTGCTGTTATCAATAAATTGTTACAATTTAATAGACGATATATTTATTTGTATTCGTTTTATTTTTAATCAATGATTTAATCTAAATACTTGATTTGCTCAATCACTTCTTCAATTTTATCAAAATGAATTAACGGTGAATTATGTGGGGTGACATTAAATTTTAATCAACAATTAAGTTAAGGGATTTCATACTGATATTCGAAAGTCGTTTTACCTTTAATTGATACGTTTCTTTATTTGAAATCAATGAATTCGATTCTTAACTGCTTTCATTTTTATCGGGGTTGATTTGGATTAGATCAACACATTACCCGTTCTTACCCAAAAATCAGATTACTTTCATTGAAATGAATTATAATAATTTAACTGATGAAATTATTTGCTAATACCCTAATCAACAATTTACGAGCATTTAAATTATCTTTACCCAATATTTACTTTAATTCTTAGCCATAAAACACTTTACTTTTATAATCAATGGTTACTTTAAATTTTATCAATAATTTCAATTTAATCGAATTCAATGATTCCCAATAAATTTTATTTATTTCAAAATGTTACCCCAAAATAGTTATAACAACGATTTCAGTTAGTTTAACCCAAGTACCCTTTCCCTTTAGTAGGCCTTAGACGCATATTGTGTTCATATTATATTTATTGAGTGCCCACTGGACTACTCGGTGTGATGATTTTAAGCCGTATGTAATATAATTTTAGGTCGATTTTACAGAATTGAGAAACGAGGAAGCAGCCAGAGACTTCTTCCTTATTTCTCGCTTCAGCTATAGGGATAATATTGACGTTACGACCGCTGCGTTGCGCACGCTGAGTCTTCACGGGTACATATCATTGGCGATTTTCCACGCACTTACATGCTTCTGTACTATGTAGATTTTAATTACTTGCGTTGGGTGTCGGCTGTGGGCCGGAAAAATTTCGACATTAAAATTTATAAAAGCATATAAAATAAGTTAAATATATGTAGAATAATTTAAATATATTAATAATATTTATTAATTAGGACAAAATAACAGAATTACCCTTCATGACCATTCCAAAATCTTCATACAAAACATAAAGTATCATAATAGAAAACATAAATGCCTCTCTCCCCACACCGCCGTCAAGCAGAGCTCTACAGAGATGCTATGAACGTGGTGTGGAAAGAGGGCTCCAACATAAATATTTCTCACCTAGAATAATAAAACAAATTCTCGAAATGGTTTTCAAATAGTTCTAAACTGGTTTACAAATGGTTTTAAAAACGATTCACAATTTTCAAACAATGGTTAAAGTCCAAAATTGGTTTGAAAATGGTTAATTTTCAAAAATGGTTAAGTTAAATGTGAAAATGGACCAGTATATATACCTATTTGTGTGACGTGTGAAATTTGATGCAGTAAAACAAAATTCGACCTTGTTCTTTTCTAGCAAATTCTATTATTTATTTTTATTATTTTTCGATTTATTTTTATAATTTTTTATTTAGAATTTTTATTGAATTATTGCTAATTCAAATTTTTCGATTTAACTTTCACTTTAATGAACTTTAATTGATTTTTCTAATTTTGTCGAATTTGTTGTGTTTTCTTGTTATATTTGTATAGGTATCGTGCGAATCTTGGTGCATTTTGTTAATATTTTAATTTATTTTTATGTTTATTATTTTATATTTAATTCTTTTATTTCTCAGATTTTATCGGGTTTACTTGATGTTTCAGTGGGTTTATTTAAATTGCGTGTTATTTTTGCGTGTGTGTTTCTGATCCATTTAAACATTTTCCAAGGCCGTTTACGTTCTGGCCCAACAATTGGAAATCACTAAATATATGGAATCTTTATTTAGGGTATATCAAAACAATTTTAATTTTTTTTAACAGTATAAATAAATACGTTAGAAACGCGTGTTAAATTGCATCGTAAGCGGACTCGTTTTCTCTAGATCATCGATTTAGCGTAGGAATAGTGATGTTTTCTCTATTAGACATTCGTCGGCCAACACAATAAAATGATCGTGAATCGGGGATTCGATTTTGCCATACTCTGGCGAGTTTGTACTATAAATTACAAAGGAGGGAGTTTGAAGATGGAAAATGCTACTAACGGAAGTTATCGGCTACTAACCTAAAGCTGGTCAGCATAAAGGGGATAACCATCACAAACGACGTTAAATGAAGAATATTTTTTTTTCTTTTGCATTTTTTCGAATGTCTAGTAATTTGTATAAACTTGAAAGCTCAAATGCCAAATTCAGGACCCCGCATCCATTGATTTGGATACTCCCACCACTAGATCTGCCAAGTCAGAAAAACCCCGAGATATCCGCACGTAGACCGATATTTTTAGTTGTTTTCCAACTATTAGTATTTAACTGTTGATTTTTTTGAAAGGAATTGGTGTTAACTATAATCTCAATAAGGAAGTTCAGATCCAGATCTTATTCCTATGCAACTTGCCGATCGATGGAGAGAAGCGTGGAAGCGATTCCGACAATCCAGATGTCTCGAGTCTTCCCCACTCGAATCCCAACAGATCAGTGGCCGATCAGAAGATCCTAACCGAAATTCCGAAGCACCGGAACTGCTCTGGGAGGAGTGGAATCCAGCTGCAGAAATCCATGAACACGCTCGTCGCCTACTCGATGATCTTCTCAACCATCAACGACAGGTGGACCTACAGGTGGTCCGAGCCCGTCAATGTTTGGCAAACATTGAAGATGACATCGAAACCGGCTGGATTGCTACTACCTATCACCACCCACGGTCACGCAGACTTATGCACGGAGGCACCTGTGGAGAGACGGTCGTAAACAGGAAGGACTCTCAGATGGCCGGGTCTAACCGGGTTCGAAATACTAAGCGGCCAGTGATGATTTTCTCGAACTGCTCCCCGGAGGAGTGGATAGCGAAGGGATTCACTGACACTTGATACTGATATCCTGAATTAACCTTAGTTTATATTTTCTTTGTTATTAAAATAAATAGTTAGTTCGGTTAGAAATTAATTTCGTTTTGTTTGATGCTATAACAATTTGTCGAGGAAGTTTTGTTTAATTCCGATATATTTATTAGCTCCATGGTAATAGTTACCTTTTTGATGTTATTAATTCTAGAAATGGATTCTCTACAAATCTTACGAACGGAAATGGTCGTGGCACGACAAAATAACAAGACTCTGTATGATCAGATTATCCAGCTGACTCGAGAAGTACACCAAACCCTAGCCACTTGGATAGATCCAGCAAAAATAAAACCCCTATATCAGAGACTCACAGCTGCTCAAAAGGGATGGGCAGAGGAAAAGCAAATAAATCAAAGCTTGCGAACGCAGATACGAGGACTGGAGGTTGCCCTGTCGGCCAGTCAGGAAGGAGCGGCCGTTACTTACCCGCTCGTGTTCGCACCAGCTCAGTTAGCATATCGGGAGTCGGCAGCTACTCCAACCTCGGTCTCGAACCCAGTAGCAACAGTAAATACCAACTCTCGCCCAGGACGCAAGGAAAGAGACAGGCGCCGTGCCGCTCGATTATTAACTCAACCCAAACAAAATTCAACGGCGTTGTAACTCGCGAATAATATATGTTTTGTTGTCTGATTGTATTAACTCATGTGTAAGATAGTCCAGAGATCATGATAGAATTCCCGTTATTTATTAAATTCCAATGCTAAATGCACGACTGAAGGGACCAATTACGAAAAAATTGAGCATGTGTCTTCTAACGACGGCTCGTTGGACCCAAGGGTTGTCCGAGCAATTACAGTATTAGCAATAGCACTCACTTTTTGCGGACAATCCACCCGCTCGAGCACATTTCCAACGTTGCCTAGCAACGGGTGTCGAGTTGTAGTCAAAGTAATATTTATATGGCGTTACCGGGGTAATAACAAAGATAAAACAATTGTCAGGCCCAGTAACCCACCACTTGTGTGCTTTTCACTCAGTGAATAGATTACTTTTCGCCAGAGCAATTTTATTCAAGGAGCAACTCTCGATAATTGTTTTCATACTACGAAATCAAGTAACTTAATGTAAGCTCTACTTGCTCGTATGTATGAGGACCTCTTGAATGAACTATGATGAAATTGTTTCAACAAATATATGGATTATGAAAACGAATCTTCAGTTTTGTGTCGAGATTTTTCTGGCCCACAGCCACACATCACACAAGAAAGTAAAATCATAACACAACTAGTCACACTGTGTAAGTGCGGTTTCTCCGCCTATAGTGTGTGCCCGTGAGAGCTCTGTCGTGCGTAACGACGGATCTCGAACGTAAATATTCTATCCATTATAGGGGCGGTGGGAAGATTGAGAACTAGTCTTTTGGCTGGCTCTCTTCCACCCATCTCCCATAAAATCGACCTAAATATGAAATTACAAATCGGATAAAATAATAACACCGAGTAGTCCAGTGGGCACTCAAAAAATCTAATATAAACACAAAAGCCTTAGGACTAAATTCAGGCTCGGGTAGTGGGAATTTGAAACCGATGCGATGCAAATAAAATTCAATAACTAAATTATGATTAATTTGATTTAAATTAATTAAATCCATAACTTAAGCTCGACGCGACGTAAAGAAATTAATCTGAATAAAATGAGGAAAGATAATTAAGTTCATGATAATCAAATTCCTGACTAAAATATTAATGCAATGAGAAGTAATAATTTTCCATAAAATAATAGTTGACTGATTAATCGAGATAAAATCATAGTTAAACTACTCTTGTAAGGCGATGAACTTAAATTAAATTGTGCTCAATGATTGAATTATCCTTTAACTCATCCGAATTAATAAAATTCACGAACAAGAAAGCAGAAAACCAGCGTACAGAAATTGAATCTTACCAAATGATGAACGACTAAATGATAGACGATGGGTATAAGTAGTAAATCCCCAGAGAATAGTAGCGATGTGGGATAGATTGAACTGACGTCTTGGAAATGGTTAGTAATTAGACTGACAAATAGGAAACTAAATGGATAATTGAATTGCATTCTTTAACCCATTAAGGATTAGAGATGTGATTGATCGAACGCAGGATAATTCAATGATTGAATGAGTTAATTGACGCAACTAAACTATCGGGAATAATGAAAAGACTACAAAATGATAATAATAAATCGAACCCGGCGTATATATATTAACTAATTTATGAAAAGATTAAATAATAATCATCATGATACAAGTAATCGTCCAAAGACAGTCAATAATAATCGAGCACCATAATAGGGATAAGCGTCTAAACTGCAATAAATTAACACAAATCCACCTGATAACGCAGTTCACGACTAATGACACTAGAATTGATCGTCACGAACCGACTAGCAAAATAGCCTATACCAATGAATAGAGGTCAGATATTATGCACTGACGAGGCGCGATAAAATACATTACAAAACTATAAAAAGATAAAACAAGTTACTTAAATTAGCGGGAATGATTAAATAACAGCAAGCAACATAGTGCATAAAAATCCAAACGTTGAAAGTCATTGCATCACCAGTAGATTCTTCGTGAAAATAGGCACATCAAGTCATCCGGTATAATGGTTTTCTCGATAAGCAGGCATAGTCGGATGATCCGTCGGGAATATCATTCCGAAAACACCGGAGCTCGATCCGAATAGAGTAGATTCCGAAATAGTTGATCGTAATTGAGAGAAATTCGTCCAGCGTCGAAATAGTAGAAGAATCCATTTCACGAATTGAATGTAAAGTTAATACGTTAATCCACCTTGAAAATCCACGACGAGCTAATATGATTAAAATGTTGATATCGGTAAAAAACACGTGAACCGATCATCCATCAAATTATTGACCGAGTAAGCAGAAGATGAATTGTGACTTGTGAACTCTGGCCAAAATTCAGACTGCAAGTATTAAATAAATAACAAAGAAACACAAATTGCTTACTCACCAGTGGATTAAGACAGGATCATAATTGAAATATGAAATCATCGACGAGCTGAACCAAATTAATTAAATATCAATAATAAAGTGTAAATAAATAACAGATATTTTTATGAAATTTTTGACTTGAACACGTCACCATAAACCCTGGCCCTTATCTATAAAAGTACTGACAGAATCTTAAGTACCATCTTAAATATTTAAAATGAATTCTCGATCGATGAACGCCGAACATGGTTACAAACGGACGAGGAATGCTAGCCTAGTACGCCCCTCAAATGATGACACCTACATGTCAGGTGGGGAAGGTCAGCGAGGTAATCTTCGTGATTTCGTATTTATTAATTTCACCCTAAAATCAACCCCGGTAGAACCATGTAACTAGCATACTTCATTCTCATAACGTGGATTACTTTTGTACATGAACAGTTTTATTGATATAAGTTCACAATTAACTATTTACCTATTCAGATCGTAGAGACCCATATGGCAGTTGGAATGATGGCTCCCGAGTGACGCTCCAGATTCCGAGCGCTTCCGCCGCTCGATACCGCCAAATGCTGTGGGATAATGGATATCTTTTATCCACTTATGGAGATTCCAGTTGGCCGCGAAGATCAGAATATCAAGCCGAGGAAATCGAGCTGCCGAGCATCGCGATCAAGCGCGAGCCGGGCGAAAATCCAGCGCGAGAAGCCCGCCAGCGAGCCGAATTCACGGCCATGAAGATGGAGGAGTTAGAGAGAAAATACCACCGGAAGGCAATTCTAGCCAGACAACGGCTAGCTCAAGTGAACCGGGACATAGTAAGTGGAGCTATCCCGAGTACTGACGGATTCCCGCCAGAATATCGAGTTTCATTCGAGTTAGACGATCCGAGGTTGAGGCAGATGACGGCACCGACTAAACTGGTGCTACCGGAAAAACTCATTCAGTCTACACTCCGGAATCGACTTGGATTCCGCCAAACGGGCGATCACACGTATGCTAGTAGACACCCCCAGTGGAATTCCAACAGCAAAGATCGAAGAAACGAACGTCTTAATAACCACCAATGAACCGGACAAATGTGTCGACTTAGTTTTTGATAGCAATAAATGTTTATGTTTCACGTATTATTCAGTCATTAGTCGTATAAATTAAATGTCTATGTTTTACGTAGTATGAATATAAGTTTCTGATTTTCCTTCTCAATAAAAAACATGTAGAAGGAGGGCTAACCCAAACTAATCGAGACGCCTGAAAATAGTCGTTAAGGTACCATGAAAATCATCGAGGGAGAGGACCGGGCGAATTAAATTAACGTTGTAGATGATCGATCATTCAAATATTTTAATTTTAGAAATGGAAGCCACGAGAATAATACGCCGAGAATTAAAGGAACTTAGACGGGAAAATCAACAGCTGCACAGACAACTTTTGCAACAAGGTCGAGAATTGCAACAAGTGAAAGCCACTTGGGCAGAACCAGCGAAGATGAAAGTATTATACCAGCGCCTCACTGCAACCCAACAGGGCTGGAAAGAGGAAAGAGTGTTAAACCAGGCGCAGCGAACACAAATCAAAGGATTGGAGGTCGCCCTGTCGGCATGCCAGGAGGGAAGTGCAGTGACTTACCCTCTGGTATTTGCTCCGGCACAATTGGCCTATCGCGACCAAGAAAAAGCCCAATCAACTAACAAGAAACCCCGATCGCACGCTCGACCAGGTCGAACTGAACGGTTGCGACGACGCGCCCAAGGAGTAGCCAAATGAAATAACAAGCCCATGCTGGATGATAATTTAATTCATTTGATATTAAATAAAACCGTTTTAGTTTATTATGTTATCATTTGTAAGAAATATAGGAAAGAGATATAATAGAGAGAGTAATAAAAGGACCTGAAATAGAAGACGGACATAGGCCTTCTAACGGCAGTCCGTTGAACCCGACATAGGACTATCCCTTAGCAGTTCTGATATCGGAACTCATCTTTGGACGTCCTGTGACCAGTGGTTACAGCACCAACGTTGCCTAGCAACGGGTAACCATTGGCTGGAGCAAAACTATTTTATATGTTTGGGGTGAAGGTCATCCACACCACTAACCCCACAATAATAATATAGAAAGGATGATACTTCGCTAATAGGTAAAAAAAAATAAAATAATGTACCTACATGTACCTAGTGGCATATTATGCTTATTAGTGCATCCCCACAGATGTATGAAAACTAAAAATGTTATTTGGGGTATGGCATACTTCCAAATACATTAATTATTAAAAAACAGTAAAACAAGATAAGCTTAGGTTATTAATAACACTGATGTCATTAATAACTTAGAGATATGAACATTGCTGATAAGTATGATCAAAGTGAGGTTAGGAGCATTGGGTGCTCACTAGCTTGCACTCTCTTACCCAATAATAACACAAATAATTGGTACGAGACAATATAGATCCCAATAGACCACTAGCACTTAGATGCCACTGCCTATTACTAGAAGACAATGGGTTGATATCTAGCCAATATCATCACATCAGCAGACATAACCAATCAAAAGTATGTCTGTGAAGCATCTCTAAATGATGCTCAAACCTTGGCTCTGAACTGACATGGTCTGGAGGAGGGGATTGCTGGGAGTGCTGTCTACTTGGCAGAGTATTGTGATGGCTACTGATGATCCCTACGGGGAACTCGGTATAAATCTCTAAAAGTAGAAATCTAAAAACCAGTTGAAACTTTCACGTTTCAACTTATCCTTATGGATTATACCTACTCTTTGGAGAGGTTGGTAAAACCAAGCTTGGTGTCATATAAAATCGACAAATTCAAGATTTTTATAGTAAAATTTTTATTTGAGGCATAATAAAATTATATGATTCGGTAAGAGATTCTATTGGTTGTCCCAGCATTGAGAGGTCGTGGCTGGCGCTGAAAATAGTGCACGATTTGGTCGATCTTGTTTTCCGGATTGTTTCTCGCATGAATTTAGAAAAAAATCAAATAAGTGTTAACTGCGATACGAAACTTACCATCGTGTGGTGAGACTGGCTCCCTTCCCATTGCGAGATCTTCTCTTCGGGAATTGTGGGTCGCTCTATTTCGCTGCCGTTCGTGGCGTGGATCCATAATTTGAATGGGTTATTGGTAAAAATGAACGAACTTTCATCACGCACTGGTTTTATACCAACTACTAATGAAGTACCACGTAATCGAGATTTGTGAATAACTGCCAATAAATTCCATTCTGTGCGATTATTTCAACGATTTCCGTCACATTTGATTCATGTTATTATGACACGTGTCGCTATTGATCTTTTTCTCATTTCTCTAGTTGGCATTTACACAAATTACTTCTGTGGGCCGAAAAAAAATTTCGACAAAAATTTTCTGAATTAATCGTTTATTGACATATGTTGGGCCAGAACATGGACGGCCTTGAAAATGTTTAAATGAATCGGTAACACACATGCAAATATAACATTAAATTTAAACTCAAATCTATTAAAACACCAATTAACCCTATCAAAATGCGAGAAAGAAAATATAAAAAAAAAAGAAAATATAAAATTATAAACACAAAAGTAAATTAAAATAATATGACCCAAAAAAAGCTATGACCCAAAAACTAATTTGAATGACCACACGAAAGAATTTCTACCTTTCGTCAGTGGGGATCTGGAATTGTTATTTTCTTTGAGGCTCAACTAAAAGGGAAAATGATGCTTAAAGTAATTTGATATTACCTCTTAATGCCTTTACGAAGCTAGCCGCAGAAATAATAAATGCCTAACTGTTAGTAATCACGATTTCAGTTTGTTTTACTCGATAAATGACGAATAGTATAAAGAATCATATAACTTTACGATTATCATTTTACCCCTGCCGATCTAATCGTCAACTGGTGACCCTTAAAAAAGTGTTGATGCAAGCAATAGATGTGTTAGAATGTTAATACCTGAATAAATACAAAAGTAGCCTTTTACGCTCGAGGGTTTAATAGATATACCAGATTGCAAACCAACGTTAATGAATCACAGTTTATAATAAAGATATCAACCCAGAAATAGGAACTACAGTTTCCCTCTAAGTCTACTAGACTACTGATAACTATAAATAAATTACTCGTTGATGGGCGGACAATTCTCCTGCGAAGTATCGGTAGGAGATATGGTTATCTCGACTCCAAGGGTTCAATGAACGAGTGGTGAGAGCAGTTAAACTAATTTGAATAGATATACCAAGATTTATTAGGTTAAAGTATACTTCGACGGATAAATAACTTCGAGTAATTTTTGTTGGTGAATGAATTGCAAATATATTTTATTATCGTTGAATAACTTTTAATTATATTTCAATAATATTTTGCTTGTATTGTCTCCAAGAGAATTATTAGAACAAATAAATAAATTATAAATGAATTTTAAAATCTTTAGATAACTTTTAATTATATTTCAATGATATTTTGTTTGCACTGTCTCCAAAAGAATTATTAGAACAAATAAATAAATTATAAATGAATTTAAAATCTTTAGATAACTTTTAATTATATTTCTGATAACCAACGAATTGCCAATATGTTTTTTTTTGAATTTTTAGATAACCCTCCCTCATATTTCAGATAATATTTTGTTTGTGGGTTCTCAAAAAGGGAACTATGAAAATTAAATAAATAATAGACATGTCTTTAGAATTTTAGATAATTATAATTATATTTCAGTCAATATTTCATGGGGAACTATAAAACTAAATAAATAAATTGCCAACACTAGTAAAATTTTAGATAATGACCCGAAGTTATCCAAGAGAGAGTAGCCAAACGAGTAAAGGGGTCAAAAATATAATTTTGTTGGATGACAATTCCTCCCGATCGAATAAAGTCATACACTTGTTTAAGAAAAATCTCAAATTGAGTGACTGGAAATTTTATTCATAACTTTAAGAACCTAGCCGTAAGGTTATCCAGATGATTTTCTGTCGGTAGGGTTCATTCCATCATGACTATTCCCCCTCTACCTTCATTAGTAAGAGAAGTCGCACGCTATGACAGGAATAAATCGCTCCAACCCACGCGTATAGATCCCCATATTAGGTTTCCTTCTTTGCATAGGGAAGGTAATTCATAGAAACCATAAGCCGACCTACTCATGGGACCCTACCCTAAATCGAATTCTTCAGGCCCATCCCACGACCACCAACTCTACCGCTTAAGCATAAACAACGATGTTTTACCCGTTAATATACCATTTATCATTACAGAGGACTCGTGGATTGACGCGTCCCGGGTCACACTTCGCTTCCCGGCACATTCAGCTGCACGGTGTCGGCAGGCGATGTGGGACGCGGGATTCTCAATCTCACCGGTTAAGGAATTCCGTGGAGAGAATCAATGAACTGAAGAGGACTTGGATCTGCCTTACGTGGCGATTAAGCAGGAACCCGGCCGAAACCCAGCGCGGGAAATAAGAGGCCAGGCGGAGCACCTCCTCGCCCGCCTGTAGGAACACCAAAAACAAACGGTGCGGCAGATCCAAAAGGCGCAACAGTACTTGGATGATATCAATCGAGATTTGCGGCCGGATTGATCCCGAGTACGGACAGGTACGCCCCGTCGTACCATACGTCGTTAAATCTGAACGACCCCCGAGTAAATCTGCCGATGGACACCCACAATGTAGCAGTCCCACACAATTCACAGACCAGAAGAAGTGGACGTATGTTCGAAAAACTGAACGTCCATCGCAAGCATCCATATGCTCGAGAACCCTCGCGAACCAACTATGATTGGTATTAGCGAACAATTAAGCCTGTGTTATAATTATTTCATTTGTGCATTTAAATAGATATTTAGTTAGCTTATTTCTTATTGTAGTGTTATGAATAAATGAATTAACAAAGAACGAACAGTCTAAATTATAAATCTGACGCTATAAGACATCAGTCCCGTTGTAAATCTAAGTACCTCCTTCTACTGGCGAAATTAATTTTCCTTTATTGTAGAGATGAATTCCCACAATATCCTACAGCACGAATTAGCCAAGACCTAGCTGACCATCAAAGATCTCCACCGATAAATCATAAAACTCACAGCCGAGGTTCAGCGAACAAAAAGCACTTGGATGGAACCGAACAAGGCCAAGCATCTGTACCAGAAGCTAACAATCATGCAGAAGGGTTGGGCTGATGAAAAACAGATCAACCAAAGCTTGAAAACACAAATCAAGGGCTTAGAGGTAGCGCTGTCTGCGTGTCAAGAAAGAGCAGCAGTGACCTACCCCTTAGTTTTTGCCCCGGCCAAATTAGATTATCGTGAGGCCAATTCTACTACGAAATCTGCAGCCAAGCCGACTAAACACCGCCCCGGAAGAGCTGAACGGGCATGGTTAGTTGGTGTTTTATGGGTCCGATTTTAAATCTGCATGTTGTATTTGCGTGTGTATTACCGATTCATTTAAACAATTCTCAAGGCCGTTTGTGTTCTGGCCCAACAAACCAATGATATACAACTTTTCGTCCTTCAACTGCTTACCCGCTGCTGGGCAACGTTGGTAATGTAACCAATGGTTCTGAGACCGCCAAAGTCGAGCTATATTTCTAAAACTTTTAAGACCGGGCCTCCAGTTAGTTTCAACGAGCTGCCGTTAGAAGGCGTGTGCTCAACTTATACTTCTCGGTCCTTAACTTTCGAATGATGCCGTTTCTACGTCTATCCCTGTTTAAGGAGACTCTATCGTTTATTGCATTAAAATTGAAGACAATAATTATCAAATGGTTAGACAACATTATTGAAGAAAAACTTTAAAAATCAGTTATTGGTCAAAAAATTCGTTTGGATCACTCGTTCTTTCTCCAAATTTCTCTTTGGTTTGTTTGTTGCTTTAAGACGTCGCCGTTGACGCTCTGAACTTCCAGGACGCGAATGGGGTCGGTTGGTCTTAGTCGCCTGGGTGAATTCTTCCCGGTCCCGGTAGGCCAGTTGAGCTGAGGTAAAAACTAGGGGATAGGTAACTGGTCTTTCTTCCTGGCTGGAATTTAACCCTAGCTCCAAACCACGAATTTGAGTGCGTATGGTTTGCACTATCAGTGGTTCTTCTCGCCAGCTGCGTTGAGCTGCGTTCATCTTTTGGTATAACTTCTTCACTCGTCCAGGTTTGATCCAGGTTGATTTGATTTTTTGACATTCCTTACTTATTTGTAATAACAGATTGTGTAGATTCACATTATTTCTCCGTAGTTGGGTTTTTCTTTACTGAGGACGTGGATGGCGTTCATATCTGAAGAAAAATGATTGTAAAAGTAATGCTATATTACGATAATGTTGACCTAGTCATTTTTTATTTTTATAAGTTATCCTTTAATGTGAGAGTATCGACATCGGAATTCGAAAATGATTAGTTTATGGGTTTATTTTCCTTTTGTAAGCATGATTTATATTTCTTAATTTGTTTCTTTCTTTTTATTCACCTGGATTATACTTTATGTCAATGATTTAAGTCGTAAACGAGTCGATTGAACTAAACTAAATTTTAATAATCATCAAAAAAAATGTTCATTGAGATTTGTGGATCATCATTAATATGGTCTTCCCGATCTTCTATCTCAGAGGGATCTCATGAAGGGGTTCTGCTCATCTCTCACTGGGTAGTGGCAATAGTATGATTGCTCATCTCTCCGGTCGACTATCAGGTGTCGAACCGATCCGTTGAATAATCGTACATGTAGGATTATGTTGGTGGACGCCCGCATACGAGTCAGTGCTGGGTCATTCAGTTCAAATGACACACCGTAGTCTGGCGCGTACCTGTCAGTACTCGGTATTTCTCCTGATGCGATGACCGCATTTATCCGTTCCAGATAACATCGGGTCATTCGAAACTTCGACTGAAATTTCCTCACAAGTTCTTCTAGGCGGTATAGGGAGAACTCTGGGCTCTGGCGTGCTTCTGAACGGGGTTTTGGCCAGGTTCACGCTTGATGGCGAGGCTGGGTATTTTAATTTCGTCCCATCTGGAATTCTCTCTGATTGGCCAACTATCGTCTCCTAGCGTGGCCAAACTGTAACCCGCATCCCACAACGATTGCCAATATTGAGTGGCCATTTCAGGGCCACTTGAATAGTCAACCTGTCCTCGTCAAGATTCGGTTGCTCGCGGTTGATCATTTGCTAGAAGAAAATATACCTATATCATTTGCTTCGTAAATCTGCATCATTAGGCATATTTTATTTAATGTAATTAATTTTCAGACGCTTTAGTGCTTTTTTCCTCGGGGATCACTGTTGCGTCGTCGTACTGTTTGTTGGGAGGTCGTGGAGTACTTGTATCAGCTGACCGTTCTGCGCCTTTTGCCCGTCCTCCAGCGTTCGTCATAGAAGCGGTTAATTTCATTCGTTTTACTCTAGTTGGAGTCATATTTGAAGAAATGAGAATTGGCTGTTCTCACTCTATTTATATTTGCTAGATGAGTCAGCTTATATTTATTCTGAAAAAATCAATCTAATTCAAATTAGTTGTCAGAAAATTTGACACTGAACATCTTTTTTATCTCGTTCTAAACGATACGGATTGGCTGACATTTAATGCCTTTTGGGTGAGAGAAATTGATAATTCACTGACATTTGCCATTTCATCACTACTGCCGATAGATTACTATCGACTTAATTTGGTAGAAATTATCTGTTTGTTCTATTAGTCAATTGTTGTAATTGGCTACGCGTCCACATGAACCTTATAAAAGCAATAATTTGGATAATTTTTGGAATGTTAAATGTGACCTATATTCAATCGTAAACTGGAAACTCTTTGAAGGTAATTATGGAACGTCATCTTATTGTTGGGCCAGAACGTAAACGGCCTTCAAAATGTTTAAATGGATCAGAAACACACACGCAGATACAACACGCAATTTAAAATAAACCTGAAAAACACCAAGTAAACCCGATAAAATCTGAGAAATAAAAGAATTAAATATAAAATTAAAAAAAACATAAAAATAAAATAAAATATTAACAAAATGCATCAAGATCCGCACGATACCTACACAAATACAACAAGAAAACACGACAAATTCGACGAAATTAGAAAAATCAATTAAAGTTCATTAAAGTGGAATTTAAATGGAAAAATTGAATTAGCAATAATTCAATAAAAATTTTAAATAAAAAATTATAAAAATAAATCAAGAAATATAAAAACTAAAAAATAGAATTTGCTAGAAAAGAACAAGGTCGAATTTTGTTTTACTGCATCAAATATTACACGTCACACAATTAGGTATAAATACTGATCCATTTGCACAAAAAAAAAAAACCAATTTTCAACCTTAAAAACCGTTTTGAAACCTTAGAACCATTTTTCAAAGAAAAACCTTAAAAATTTTAAACCCATTTTTGAAACTCAAAGACTTCGAATCTATTTTAAATTTTTAGGTGAGAATCGTTTATATTGGAACCCTCTTTCCACTTCACGACCTTGCATCTCAATGGAGCTCTGCTCGGCGTGGATGTGGGGGGAGAGGTATTTATGTTATTTTATGCCTTATTTTATGGTTGATGATTTTGGAATGGTTAATGGGTAACTTATTTGTTTCATGATTAATAAAATTTATTAATATGTATTTATATGTT
This sequence comes from Schmidtea mediterranea, assembly GCA_022537955.1. Lineage (NCBI taxonomy): Eukaryota > Metazoa > Platyhelminthes > Tricladida > Dugesiidae > Schmidtea > Schmidtea mediterranea. The sequence continues at coordinate 45,444,545 of CM039681.1, forward strand.
TTCATAAATTATAAAATTTAATTATCGAAATTTTTCCGGCCCACAGCCGACACATCACGCAAGTTAGTAAAATCAACATAGTGCAGATGCATGTAAGTGCGTGGAAGATCGCCAATGATATGCACCCGTGAAGACTCAGCGTGCGCAACGCAGCGGTCGGATCGTAAATATCTATCCCTATAGCTGAAGCGAGAAATAAGGAAGAAGTCTCTGGCTGCTTCCTCGTTTCTCAATTCTATAAAATCGACCTAAATTTATTTAACAAACGGCTTAAAATCACCACACCGAGTAGTCCAGTGGGCACTCAATAACTATAATATAAACATACTATGCCTTAAGATCAATTAAAGGAAAAGGGTACGGGGACAACGTAAATTGAAATTGCTGATATAACCCCTTCCGTGTCAATGCCATGAAATTTAATAAAATTATGATTAATATGAAGCAAAATAAAGTTATGATTAATAGGAAATGAAAGAAATTAAATAAAGTTATGATTGGTATGAAATAAAATGAAATCATGAAAAATGAATTTAATAAAATTACGATTGATAGGAAGAGAAATGAATTTAGTAAAGTTATGATTAATTAGAGATTAAATGAATTCGATAAAATTACCCTTAGTAGGAAATAAAGTGAATTTGAATAGAATGAATTTACTAAAATTAGGATTAGTAACAAACAAGATCTCAATGGTACAGTGATTTGATAGAATATACGAGATATAAAAGAAAATCTTAATTGGAACAAAAATATTGGTAAAGTTAATAAAGAATAAAATCTTGTTTGTAAGGAAAAAATTTAATAAAACTTTCGATTAATGAAAATAAAATCTTGTTGATAAAGTAGGTGAAGTTTATGTTTGAGACGAAAATAAAATTTTATTTGTTAACTCTGCTACAATTGACAATCATAGGGAATAAAATCGTACCTACTAGGATATAGGATTAACCACAATCCGAGATCATATCAGTGAGGTAAGCAAAGATTGTAATCCATAATAAATTCAAATCCATTAGTACAGTGTAATAAATGAAAACAATCAATTCGAGAATTGTAGGATTAACAATAAAATTTGGAACATTTTAGATATCATTTGGCAAGTAGGATTATGTATAGTTGTGCAAAGATTAGAAATTAACCAACAGATCAGAATCATGTTTTAGCCAAATTAATTGCGAAATTAGACAGGGATTTTCCATAAAATCCAAATTAATCCGACCTAGCACGACTTATGAATTGAACCGTCAGGAGATCAAAATCTGAAAATAGCAAAAATCCATGTTCACCACGAAAAGTCGCCTCGATGAGATGTACTATTAACAACACCAACGCTCCCCAAAGTTCAATGATATTGGAAAAGGTCCATTCGAGGAATGTTAATAAAATCCAAGATAGAGGTAGCCAATATTACGACGAGAACGAATAACAAATATGTCCATAATCAAACTAATTTTGAAATATGATAATTAAAAATTCCGAGACGATCGGATCAATCGAATTTGTCGAACTAATTAACAAGCACAACAATAAATAATTTGATCTTCATCGACGAGACTAATTTAAATACCAATCTACTTTGATTTTTCTTTTTTAAAAATTAAGTCGATTTTGTCAATTTGGTTAATTACGGATTAAATCGAATTAAATCGAAAAATTGTAAATTCTTAAAACTTTAAATTAGAAATAAATTGTAATAGTGTATAAATTTCAAGCTTTAAAATTAATGTTTTTTTAAATACCTTACTTGACGGCCATCACAAAAATGAGGTACCTCATGAATTTCACAGAACGTTTGACTCACCTTCACCCTAAACTATTTTATAGGTGCACGTACATATTGCAGACGGATCGAGCCTAGAAAAACCCCAATGATAGTCACTAGATAGACCAAATTTCGGGCCTAAACTCTCTTAACTAATATAGCCAAGACCCTATTCCCCACACTGTTAACTTTCATGATTTAAATTTCAATCATTACAGAGCATGTCCAACAATCAGATTACCACTCAGAAGAAACGCTCGGAAGTGAGATTACGAACCACCGACGCAATAGAAAGACCCCGGTCACAGTGGCCATATTCTATCCCTCGGAAAGCACGGGATCCGAGTAGTGACCCTCTCGAACCAATGAGGCAAGAATACCCAGCCGCTGAAATTTTTGCAAATGCGCAGGACCTCCTCACCCATTGGGAGCGGGTGCAGGAGCAGGTGGACTTACAAGTAGTTAAGGCAAGGATGTACCTTGCAAACGTGCTGGATGACATCCTTGCCGGGCGGATCGCCGTCGCCCATCCACCGCGTCCGATCCGAGATACTAGACGCCCTTATACGGTAGAAGCTCTCAAAAGGAGTCTCAAACGATTCTGCCCGGATGAATGAACTGACAAAACGTTATAGTGATTAAAAACAATAATTATAATTAGCATCGCGTGTATTTCTTTTTTTTCTTACATAACTGAGAATGAGTGTTGAGTTGTTTAAAAGAGTTAAAATATTTAGGCTGACTATAAATTGACGAGTAAAAATCCATTTAATTTCAGCAATGGCTTCTCTACGGATCCTGCAGACGGAGTTAGATCGCGCGAGGCAGGCGAATGCCGAATTACTTAGTCAAGTCCTGCAACTAACCCGTGAAATGCAGCAGATCAAAGCGACGTGTTTAGATCCTAAACGAACCAAAGTCCTATATCAACGACTTACCGCAGCTCAAAAGGGCTGGGCCGAGGAACGCCAGCTCAATCGGAGTTTGCGAACGCAGGTACGGGGGTTAGAAGTCGCACTAGCTGTATGCCGAGAGGGTGAAGCGGTCACCTACCCGCTCATCTTCGCCCCAACTCAAATGCCACAGACAGTAATCAAGACAGCAGAGCAACCCATCGTCACCAACAATCGCCGACCGGGACGTAAGGAGCGTGCCCGACGTCGAGCAACCCAACTCCAAGATACCAAACCATAGATATGCATCATGTGATTTGATTTAATAGAGTAGTTTAGCTTTAGTTGAGTCGTTTTCTTTTGAAATCGCATACCCGAACGGTCATAAGCAACCCTATTACGTCTCAGTTTTCCGCAGGCAATTAAGCACTAATCGTGAACAATTATTATGAGGGACAGAGCGAAGCGAGCATAGGTCTTCTATCGACAGCTCGTGAACCCGAGGTTTGTCCGAGCAATTACAGTACTAGCCAATGGTATTCAATTTTTGCGGGCAATCCACCACTTGAACACATTTCCAACGTTGCTTAGCAACGGGTGCCAAGTGGAGTAGTATCATTTTGTATGGCGTTACTAGGGTCGCCAGAAAGATAAGCAAGACTTGAAACCCTGTAACCCACCATTATTCTATTTGGTGACCTTATTTTCTCAGTATTTCTCGTATATCCGACAGGGGATTTCATGATTTTTATTTAGCTACTTGGCAAATGTATTTGGAGGGTCTCTGACTGTAGGTGAGTTTTTATTTAGTACTTGGTTAACTTGGGTTTATCTTACAACGTTTTCAAAACATATCTTATTGTAGCTGTGCATGTTTTGTTCGGTGAGAGTAAGACATTTAGGTCAATGGTTAATCTGGAAATTTACATGGGTCTAATTTATCCTCGCTTAGAAACTATTCATGTGAGATGGCGAAGATGTATGGGGGAATTATTCTACCATTTTTCTTCTGAGTAAATTACCACGGTCTAAATATTCATGGAAACTATTATTCGATCAGATCTCGGATTCGGAATGCACTTTCTTTATTTGAAAATAATGAACTGGTCCTCCTGTTTCATATTTGATTTCTGATGTGATTTTATATTTTTATTATGGTTTTCTGCTTAATTATGGTTAGTTTTCGGCATGGGTTTTGTACTTATTTGTAAATCGATTGGGGTTCTCGCTAGCTGGAATTACAGGGTCAACTTCATCAATGCTACTAAATCAGGTTATTTAATGGAATCCTCGTATAGTTCTTGACCAATGTTGATCTTATCTGATTATTTTAGGTACAATTGTAATCCTTATTTTGTTACGGGGACCTCTATTGATTTTAAATTATCCTTATGGAATTAGGTTTGGTGTTTAACATTAGTTATTGTTGATACTAGCTATCCTTAAGAATTAAGTTTGATCGTTACTTTAATTTATTTTTTAATACTAGTTATCTTACTGAATAAAGTCTGGTCGTTACTATAGTTTCTACTAGCTAATCACTTTAGGTTTGGTCGGTACTATAATTTACATTAGATATTAATTACCCTTATTTAGTTTGATCATTAGCTATCCCCATCATTGGTTAAATTTGGTGTTTCAAATTCGTTGCATGGATTGACCTTAACGTTAGTTATCCTTATCTAATTTATATTTAATACTAGCTATTCCTATTGAATAAAATCACATTTGGTTGTTCAACTGTTTTACATTTAATATTAGCTATCTTTATTATTAATTATAATTCGTTGGATAGATTTTGCACCCTTCCCGATAACTCGTTTACCCGATTTTGGTCCTAGGATTGAATTATGTTCATATTAGGATTTTTGAGTGTCCACTAAGCTACTTGGTGTTGATGATTTTTACCCGGTGTTTAAAATATGATTTTGGGTCGATTTTTTGGACGAAGGAAGAAAGTGGAGTAGCCAAAAGACTACCCTTCGTTGCTCACGACTAAACCTTCACGGGCACAGATCATAGGCTGAGAAACCGCTCTTACACAATCTGATAGTGTGTCTGATTTTATTGACTAGCGATATGTGTTGGCTGTGGGCCTGAAAATTTCGACAAAATTAAAATGAAACTTCGTTCGTTTAAAACATATAATTGACGATTATGACATAACCAATACATTAGCATTCACATACATCATATTGCAGGTGTTCGGCCAGAACACGAACGGCCTTGGAAATGTTTAAATGAATCAGTAATACACACGCAAATACAACATGCAGTTTTAAAATCGAACCTATTAAAACACCAACTAACCCTGCCAATATACGGGAAAGAGAACAGTTAAATATAAAATTACAAAACATAAAAGTAAATTAAAATAATAACAAAGTGCAACAAGATCTGCACGAAATAAACATAAACATAACATGAGAACATTAAAATTTGGCCGAAATTTGATAATTTTCCAAAAAATGCGAAAATCCATGAAAATGGAATAAAAAGCAAATAATTTGAATTGGAAATAATTCAATTTTAAAATTAAAAAGAAAATTGTCAAATTAAATTACAAAAATAATAAAATTAAGAATAGAATATTCTAGAAAATAACAAGGTCAAATTTTGTTTTACTAAATCAAAAATAACACGCAAGGTTAGGGTCGTACAATAGGTATATAAACTGATTCATTTTCACATATTTTTAATCGGTTTTTAACCTGAATTAGTATTCACAAAAACTTGAAAATCATCTTAATCGTTTTAGCCAGTTTTAATCAGTTTTACTTGGAGCAACTCTATTTGATGTGAGTGAAGAAATGTTCAATGACTTTCTCCATGTCGCACCCAGATAACCTCGTGAGAGCTCTGTCTGAGGTGTTTTTATGCGATGATGAATGCAGTTACAAATGTATTATGATGGCGATTATATGAAATAAATATTTTGATCTAACAACTCTTGTCGAATTTTTTCCGGCCCACAGCCACTCACACACCGCAAGTTAATAATATATACACACAATTCAGGCTGTGTAAGAGCAGTTTATCTGCCAATAACCTGTGCCCGTGAAGGTTCCGGCGTGAATAACGCAGGGCTCAAACGTCAAATCATAACCGTTATAGGGGAAATTGGGTGGAGGGGAAGTAGTCTTTTGGCTGTTCCTCCACCGCCCATTTTCCTATAATTTCGACCTAAAATTTAGTTTCACACATCGGCAAAAATCTTAAACATTGAGTAGCTCGGTGAGCACTCTTAAAATCATAATATAAACACAATTCTCCTAAGATCACTTAGAGGGAAAGAAGTGTGGATATATTCGGAAATCATTGTTATGTGAAAGATATTCTAACTCGATAAACTAATTGCGTTAAAATTCATTAATTAATTATGATTAAAATTATTAGGTCAAAACGGACAAAAAATTATCAATCGAAATACCTAGTAAAGATTAGTATGTTCTCATAATAATAACTTCGAAAATTTTCAACGAGAAAACTTAATCAACGTCAGTAAAATTGCCCACGAACCAGTTAATAAAATATTAAATTAGCAGCTTCACTAGTAATTATTTTCACAATAAATTAATCTTTCAGTCGAGTAAATCAATCCATTCAAAGATTCCAAAATCATTTATAGAAAGGTTCATTAAATAAAACGACAAAATAATAAATTAAAACGGTAATTGATGACTAACGAGGCGAATATAGAAGCCACTTTAAAATTATAATTTCAAATAATAATACCGCCGAAAATCCAGGAGGAAATATCAGCCTGAATAAATAATTTATTTTTGCCCTATTAATGAGAACGTATAATGTTAATTTACCCGGAATTGAATTTGCTATAGTCACTTCATTAAACGGTTCAACGGATTTAAAAACTACTAGAAATGCAGAAGTACTATTATAGAATTATTACTTGACTCCCCTCAGAATAAATAAAAGATAATGGAATAACACAACCTAAAAACTTGCGTCAAAATTAAACAAAAGTCTTGTTGATAGTCCCATATGTTGTACGTAGGCATAACCATGATCATCACATAAATAATTAATCGATTTCACATAAAATCAAAACAATGCACGATAGAATAGGATTGCAGATCGTGGGAAATATCACCAATTAATAGGCCATTAAAAACCACGAATACTTGCATTAATCACATAAATCCAAGATGAAACCCATTGAGGAAGAGGATAGATATATACATAAGATATAATAATATTATTCAAAGTCAAACATAATTCTCGACCAATATCCAAAATACGAGGAGGAGTAGGAGATTAACATCCGTGGAAGATAGCAGAGGTAGATACGCTCACCAGGCCCACAACCCATCCCGTTGGTTTCTGAAAAATAATTAGGATTATAATAAAACAATAAGACAAAAATCTCTAACCAAAATTTGTCTCTAATGAAAATCATAATTTTTGACAATTAACAGTAAGTCGGCAACAGATGGTTTCTTGAACCAGAGCAAGAGACAATTAAAATCAATATGATTATAATTACATGATCAACGTGGCAAAGCGCAGCCAGTTTCTGACAAGCGGAGAAGAAAATGACGACGTGGCAATCGACACCTGTCGTAGGTTGATCGGCACGTAATAACGGCGAGTTGCACAGCAATAAAGTAAAGTGGGGCACATACAGACAGACAGTGGTTAGGAAAAAATAGACGGCATGCACATTCAACAGAGTAAAGTATAAATGATACGATTAGACGACCAATGCACATTTTTCTGTCATAAATAGCATGAACCGTGATCAGCAAAACGAACTGCGATCCAGAGGCCACCACTCGCGATACCCGAACGCGGACGAAATTATGCTAGAGCAAAGAACCGATGCTCAAGGAAGTATGAATTTATGTTAATAGACTAATTTTAATTTATAAAATATTCATGCACCAATTCGCCTAATCCGAGAGAGAAAATATTATCTAAACCTGCCAACGAAAAATAACCTATACAACCAGATGGACCAAAAATTGTTTATTACAATTGTTATTGAATAAATGCAAGCGTCGAAATCGCATTACGATATTGTTCTATGCAGTCAAATGAAAGCCACCTAAACCTTCCTTTTAAACTCTCGCCAGCCCCGGAATTCACTTGCAAAACATGCTAACTGTTTTCTTCACGCTCGAGCAAGTATCTAGCCAAACAACCAGGGCAAAAGCTATAAAGTTAGTATCACGTCTAACAACCAGTAGGTGAATGCACTATATGCTTAAGTGTAAGCGAAGAGCGTCGAGATTCAGTTTTAGGTCTGGAGAATCCCGTAGAACAATAAAAATTTTTCTGCTGAACCTGCCGCCAAAAACATTAAGTTCCACCAACGAAATCGAATAGTTAATTTATGAATCGCGATTCGGACATTTGTGACGAATGAAGGTCACGAGATGAAATCAGGAACTACCCCAACGAATTACGAGCTAGAAGGCATACGAGTCTCCCCGTCATAAATACCTCTTAGACTATTGACTTGATAAACCCCATTAAGAAAACTTAATTCACCTATAGGTTGATGCATGGTCTAATAACTCGACTTGAACGATTTATTTATTAATCTAATTAATTCTTTTCTTTCTAATAAATTTCAACCCGATCAGTTCACTATAAATGCTACAAACAAATTATCTGTTTTACATGTTAATACCATTTGAACGATTCAGTTTATTAAGCGATTTGATAAATTCGTATTCACAGGTTTTTGGATAGACGAATCTCGTATCACGATGAGATTCCCATCCCACTCCGCCGCAAAATGTATGGAGGACGCCGAACGGCCATATATCGCCATCAAACGGGAGCCCGGGCGAAACCCGGCTCGCTAACTTCGAGGACAGGCAGAAGACATCCTAGCTCGACTCGAAGCTCACCAAAGGAAAACCAACAGAGAAGTAAATCGGGCTCGCCAACATCTCAATCAAATAAACAAGGACAAAGGCTGATTTGATCCCGAGCACGGATGGATATGCCATTTCGTATGGCATCTCATTCGAGCTCGATGATCCGCGTGTGAATCAGCCAATCCCGCCAATGACGGTATCGGTGCCGAAGAAGATTGTTTCGGAAGCAAAGCGAACGAGAAATGGAGCCCAAAGACCGGAGTGGGATCATACCTATACCCACTGGTCGTCAAGACAGGACGCAAGAGACGGGCCCTCCACTTCCCACCATATTTGATTGAAAATAATATTGATTCACACTGTAGTTGATCTAAATATATTAACAATAGTTTCATTGACTTCATACATTTACAATTAATATAAAAATATTCACCCTAATAAAACTTCTTTTACGACTCTAGACTAATACCCCTTAAGACTTAATGATTATTTTCATATTCATTATAATTCATCTTCATTATGTGAACTGAAGCCTTCATGATTTATATTTTTCCCCCTTTGCAGAGATGGACCCTGGCATAATCCTGAATAAGGCTCTGAAAGACGCACGAAAGGAAAATACGGACCTTCATCGACAGATGTTAGAGATGACCCGAGAAGTCCATCGTATCAAATCGACGTGGATAGAACCGGCAAAAGCAAAGGTTCTATATCAACGAGTGACCGCCGCCCAACGTGGATGGGCTGAGGAGAAAAGATTGACACAAGCCCTGAAAACGCAGATTCGCAGACTAGAGGTGACGTTAGCAGCCTGTCAAGAAGGCCAAGATGTCACGTACCCCCAAGTCTTCGCGCCAGCTCAACTGGCATATCGGGATTCGACTAACACAACCAAGCCGGCAGCAAAACCACCGCAACGTCGTCCTGGAAAATTCGAACGGGCGAAGCGACGAGCAATGAGATCATCTGGACAGTCAAACTGAGGAATATTATATTTAATAAATGTTTTGTTAAATTGTCTGTAGGTTTATTAAATTTATTAATTATGACTAAACAAGTTATGCAAGATAACCAACATTAAATCAGAGAGAGAGAGAGAGAAACGACTGACCATATTGATAAGCGAAGGGACCAGCAATGAAAAATCGCACATATACCTTCTATCGGTGGTGCGTTGAACCCACTATAGGATCGGGCCTTAGCAGTTCCTATATAGCGCTCACCTTTGGCGATCCTATAACCGGTGGTTACATTACCAACGTTGCTTGGCAACGGGTAACCATTGGGAGCAAGATGATGATTTTCATATGGGGTCAAGGACATTGACAACAACCAAATAACCCCACACAAGAAATACGCTCAAGTAGGGACTTACTTGTAGTTTACTTGAGGACATGTCTTGTAAATCGATATTCCAAAATTTCGTCGAAAGTTCTCGCTGAATAGTTCTCAATGCAAAAATATTTTCCAAAACAAAAGCGTTTTTTAACTTTTTGTCAAAAAAAGTGATTAAATTCTGTAAAATTGAATCGGCATATATACTGTTGGGCCAGAACACGAACGGCCTTGTAAATGTTTAAATCAATCGGTAACACACATGCAAATATAACATGCAGATTTAAAATCGAACCTATTAAAACACCAATTAACCCAATCAAAATGCGAGAAAGAAAACAATTAAATATAAAATTATAAACACCAAAATAAATTAAAATGATAACAAAGTGCAACAAGATCCGCACGAGATAAACATAAACATAACACGAAAACCCAACAATTTGACCGAATTTGACAATTTATATAAAAATGCGAAATTTCATAAAAACGAAATGAAAATCAAATAATTTGAATTAGAAATAATTCATTTAAAATTCAAAAGAAAAATTGTCAAATAAAATCTCAAAATAATAAAATTAAAGATTAGAATATACCAGAAAATTCCAAGGTCAAATTTTGTTTTACTAAATCAAAAAGAACACTCAAGGTTAGGGTCGTACAATAGGTATATATACCGATTCATTTTTACACAATTTTTATCGTTTTAACCAGTTTTAAATCAGTTTTTCAAACTTGAAATCGTTTTTAGAATCGTTGAGTCTTGTTCGAAACTCTCTCCACGTCGCATTCTCGCAACCTCGATTGAGCTCTGCTTGGGTGTTGACGTGGGGAGAGCGGTGTGTGATTTCTATGAATATAATTATCGGTAATTTATATTTTAATAAACTATTCTAAATAGAAACAAAACTTTGTCTTATTTGTCGAAATGTTTCCGGCCCACAGCCGAAACACACTACAAGATATTAAAATCCGACACACTATTCGTAATCGTGTAAGTGTATGGAATATCGCCAATGATTCGTGCCCGTGAAGGCTCCGGCGTGAGGAACGCAGGAGCTGGAACATCAATATCATTCCGAATAAGGGAAGATGGGGAAGAGGAAATAGTCTTTTGGCTGTTTCCTTGTCTCCCAATTTCCATAAACTCGACCTAAATTATATTCACATACGGCTAAAAATCATCACACGAGTAGTCCAGTGGGCACTCATTAATTATAATATGAACACATTGCGCCTAAGATCAATTCAAGGAAAGGTAACAGGGAAATAGAAAAATGTTATAAGCTTAAAATATGTATTGTGACAAAAATTAAATGAAATATAGTTTAAATTTAAAAATGTCGTTTCACACCAAACCCAATAAGAAATTGTTATAAACCCTCACAGTTATAAACTTCTAATATCCCGTTGAGAGTCAATAAAATTGGTTGAGTAAAGAATAAAATAATACAGTTGCTATAAACCTCTAACATCACGTTGAGAATAAAAGTAGATTTCCTGAGTAAAAATGAATTAATATCGTTATTATAGAGTCCTAACGTCACACTGAGAGTCGATAACACGACGCGAGAAAAGTAAATTAATGTAGTTACGATACCCTTTTAATATTATATTGATAGTCAATAATGTTACCTCAATAAACGTAAATTAATGCGATTATTCTAAACGTCTAATGCCGTGTTGAGAGTCAGTAAAAATTACTTGACCGAAAAAGGTAAAATCGTACAGATATTATAATACAATGGGTTGAAGCTAATAAATATTTCTTGAATCAAATACGGTAGTTATTGTGACTTCAAAGATAAAATTTTAGGAAGGAAAGGTAAAGGGAAGTTAATTTCTACGGACTCTCAATATTGTGTTATGACAAGCTGCAGTAAAAATAATATGATTTAGATTCAACAAAAACTATGCTATAAAATCCACAAAATTTTTGTAATAATAATGAATGACTGAGGTGAACTTTAAAACTCTCCGAGGTAACGTATGCATTTGTTTTATTATCTTTTTAAAAATCTTCCAAATAAATATTAGTATCGTAAAATTCTTACTATAGCATGAGGTAACAAATAAACTCAACCCATGTTTATGACCACCACAAACGCCTCACTACACAAATCCAATAACAAACCAAAATTTTATTTAGCTAAATGAAATAAAATAAATCCCCTATCAACAATTCTACCGAGAATAAATTTCATATCCCAGGATATACCTAAAGAGGGTGGCTAGAAAGGGAATGAACTGAATCCCGTTGCGATCACGTTGGAAGGGATCTCAATTGGTTTTCATAAATTATAAAGAAATTTCACATACAAAGAAATCCAAATAATACCGTAAAACAACATCATATCCATACTTACGATTACCATTTTTCCGGCGAAAACAATCTGTTAACCAAGGCGAACGAACTTGAAATCAAAAAGAAATAGGTTCATAAATCTAGTGCCGAAGACAAATTGAAACAACTATTAAATACCCCGACGTGACATATAACTTTAAGAAATCGATAAGCCCCACATAGGACAATACGCAAACACATTAAAGACACACACCAAATGCATTGACACACGCACAGGCAGGCAGAGGAGTGAAGTCGAGACACCAGTCGGAGTGACATTAATCAAATTCACACACCCTAATAACACACCGTTCATATAAATGTCGTAATCACTCCGACATGCATCATTATTTCAACCAAATCTACAAAATTTATCACCGCTCAAGCCAATCTGGCCGAAAGTCCTCTGCAAGTTCCCCAGAAGGAGTTACCGCTCCGGGATCCGACTCGGGCATCCAAAACTGTTTTTGATTAATAATTGTTTTACATATGAAATAGAAATAGGTAAAAGGTTAACAGCTATCCAAAGAAACCAGAAAATATTTTTATTTATTAACCTTTTGATTTTGATGTTTAACAAAATAAATGTAATTTTGACGAATTATTTATCCGTGTTTAATTGACAATCAACGCCAATTTTTGAAAGGGATCGATATAATAGTTAAACGCAAAATAATCAATGAAAGAGTGAAAGGTTCCCCATGATGAATTTTATTTTATAATAATATGAGAATTGGAATAGTATGAAATTTATAATATTATATATATTTAGATATAATTTAACGTTTTAAATAAATTTCTGTAATTATATTGTTATAGTATTTCTAACTGAATATTTTCTCTCGTTTCAAATTTGAAGGTTCTAGCACATAAATATCAAAGATTTATTAGGAGAGTTTGCGACTGTTTCAAGTTGGGATGAATAAACGTTTTTTGATAATATGATATGCCATTTCCAATTAGGTTAATAATATTATGATTTGACGACAACTAAAATATTGAATTTGTTTTATCAACTATACAGTGGTGTAAAAATTAACATGAGTCCAATCAAATTGTCGGAAGTTGATTTGGATGATTCTGGTGACCAAAGGCTCCTTGTCCTAAGTTGATCTAGTAGATATTACACACCATGTCACATTAATGATTAAGTACTGATATTCTTATCCGGGAAATAGTAGGAAACTTATAACGATCTTCAGGTATTGAACGTTTTCTTTTTATAAATAAACAAACGCTAGACAGTCTGTAAAGCAGTGAAACCAACATCAAAGTATGTTCCGTGGTGAAATGATAATATTCCTTCAGTTTTCAAACTTTGGTTTTAATTAGTTTTTGTCAAGTTAGAATACGTAGTGTTAAATTGAAACCGCTTACAATTATCTAGACATGCCTTTAGGAATCACAGTAATGTTAGAGTATATATTTTTATTTATGTGGAAAGAAATTGAAAGGATATTCGATTGTTTGGAGTTTCTACTTATTTGTTTTAATTTTAATTAATAATGATCTTAGGGATCCGAATGCAAGATGCCGTATCGTTTCAAGATTTTTAAATTGTTGAGTATAAAGAATTACTTAATAAACGAGAATTATAGAAGATTTTTCATACCAAATTATAGGTGATCTAAATATTATTTTTAACTCTAAATAAAGCTCGCCGAACACCTTTTAGTACATTACAGCTTCTGAGAAATGAGAGTTGATAGCGTTACACAACATCCTCGCCGTGGAGAGTGACAATCCCCTAGTCGAGACGACTACACCACCGGACGGAACGACATTGATGAAAAATGACTAAAAGCACCCATCGCCTCTTGTACATCAACCCGTCATCACGCTCCGCAGAAAATGCAAAAAATTAAAATTCTGAGAATGACCCATGAAACACCTAAATACGCTAAACGACGCGCAACTAAGTAGCTACAGAACAGTTGGATGACCCCGAAAATTTGGATGATTAATGTTTAATGGAGTTTATTTAGATGAATCGAGAGGCGACAGGACATGTGGGATGCGGGCTTTATCGTATCCCAAGAGGGAGATTCTAAATCCGGCACTCTGCGGCAAATGAAGGATGACGAGCTACCGTTCGTATCGGTAAAACGAGAATCGAGCCGAAATCCGGCCCGGGAAATTCGCGAACATCCTAGGTTCCTCCTCGCTCATCTCGAAGAACATCAGCGCCAGACCGACCTTTAAATAGCCAGGGCCAGGCTATATCTTGCTAATGTTGATGAAGACATAGCAGCCGGCAGGATCGCCTGCACGGACGATTACACCCCGCCACACAACTCCTTCAACCTAGACGACGGACGATTGAATATCAGAGCGGAGCCCCTGAGTGCAGTTCTTCCGCAACGAGGCCTCTATAGGAAAATACGAAGGGCCGACGAAACTGCTGAGAAAAATCAGGAGCATCACTATGCTCGGACAAGTGTGAGGTATAATCCTTTTCGGCATCAAAGAAGGACTGAGAATGACAATCTTCGACGTTAAGACATAATAGAACCTACTTTTAGTTTAATACAATGATTGTCTTAGTCAGTTTTTCTGTGCTTGTTCAACTCATACTTTCAATAAAATCACACTCGGCGAACAAAAATCACTAGTGATTATAACCCATTAATTATACTGAATCAGAGTAATATTACATAGTAAATTTACTTTGCAGATATGGAGCCAGCAAGGACACTACAACGTGAATTGGACTACTCACAAAGAGCTAATGAAAATCTCCGGGTTCAGCTACTGCAGCTATCCAATGAAATGCAACGAATCCGAGTCACGTGGATAGAACTCGTCAAGGTGAAAACACTTTATCAAAGGCTGACAGCTGCGCAAAAGGGCTGGTTAGAAGAAAATCAGTTAAATAAAAGCCTGAGGACCCAGATAAAGGGGCTAGAGGTGGCAGTGTCAGCCTGCCAGGAAGAAGCGGCAGTAACATGTCCCTTCGTCTTTGCTCCTGCTCAATTGGTGTACAGAGAGGCAACGGCAGGCCCAAAGACCAAGCCGAAGTCTAGCGGCTACCGGCCCGGGCGTAAAGAGCGAGCTAAGCACCGAGCCGCTTGAACATCAAATAGTACGTAATTGACATTCCGAAATGTGTTACTTCGTTTATGAAATATACGTTTGTTGTTGTTTAAACGTCAGTTGCTTAAACGTTTTTTAGAGGATCTGATAAGTGTGTTGGGCCAGAACACAAACGGCCTTGGAAAATGTTTAAATGGAAACATGGAAACATAACATGCAAATTTAAAATAAACCTATTAAAACATCAATTAAACCTAACAAAATATGAGAAAAATATAATTACATATAAAATAAATAAACATAAAAATAAATTAAAATAATAACAAAATGCAACAAGATCCGCACTATACAAACACAAACATAACATGAAAACCCAACAAATTCGACCGAAATTGGATAAATTAATAAAAGTTGATGAAAATGAAATTCAAATCAAAATTTGAATTAGAAATAATTCAATAAAAAATTCTAAATAAAAAATTACCAAAATAAATTAAAAAATAATAAAAATAAAGATTAGAATACACTAGAAAATAACAAGGTCGAATTTTGTTTTACTAAATCAAAATTAACACGCGAGGTTAGGGACAGAAAATAGGTATAAATACCGATACATTTTCACATAAAATTTAACCAAAAAACCATTTTTGAAACCGTTTTTTAAATCAAAGTCATTTTTGCGTTTTGTTTACAAATCTATTTAAATTTTTAGGTGAGCAGTAGTTTTATTTGGAACTCTCTCTCCACGTCCCATCCTCGCAACCTCGGTAGAGCTCTGCTTGGATGTTGGCGTGGAGGGAGATGTATTTTTATGAAATTTTTTATTGGATTGATTTGGTCAAGTAATTTTGTACTTTGTTTTTAATATATTAACACGTTGACGGACAATTGCGGCTATAGCCGTCAAAGCGAAGTTCACAATGTGGCATGACTGCTATAGCCGTCCAAAACGAAACGGTCGTTTTTAGATACTACGGCTATAGCAGCACAAATGTGCACTTACTGGCGTATACGTAGAAGCATAGTGTCGTGTTTTGAAAACATCTTTTTAGGTTGAAGTTCATATTTCACCTGTTATACGAGTTGCAGATTCAGTATGCACGTGGTTGTGAAGGGAGTCACAAAAACATATAGTGTCAATTTTCGAACTTCGCTTGTTCCTACTGTCCGTCAACGTGTTAATAAATATTTATGATGTTAAAATCGAATTTGTTTTCATGAAATTAATTAGTTTATTTGTCGAAATTTTTCCGGCCCACAGCCAAGACGCATCGCAAGTCAGTAAAATCAACATACAATTCAGATTCGTGTAAGTGCGTGGAATATCGCCGATGATCTGTGCCCGTGAAGACCCGGCGTGCGGAACGCAGGGGTCGGAACGTCAACATTATTCCGTATAGAAGAAAGGAGAAATAAGGAAAGGGTCTTTTGGCTACTTCCTCGTTTCTCGGTTTCTGTAAATTCGACCTAAATTATTCTACACACGGCTCAAAACTATCACACCGAGTAGTCCAGTGGGCACTCACTAAATGTAATATGAACACAAAATGCGCCTAAGGTCAATTAAGGGAAGGTGACGAGTAATTAAATAAAAGAACGAAATCGTTGCTATTCATTATAAATTCATGTTATCAATTGTAACTTCATATTATTAATTATAAATTCATATTATTATCGATTATAAATCCATATTATAAATTCATGTTATTTATTATCAATTCATATTATTAATCATAACTATAAATTCACGTCATTAATTATAAATTTATTATTAATTATCAATCCATATTATTAGCTATAAATTCGTTTTATTAATTATAAAATCATGCGATTAATTATAAATTCGTATTATCAATTACAAATCCATATTAATGCTTATAGAGTCACATTATTATTTACAAACTCAGTGTTAAACGGAAATTCGTATTATTAACCATAATTATAAATTTATGTTATTATTTATAAACGCAGGGTATTAATTAGAACTTCAGGTTATTAATCAAAATTTCAGCTTAATGATTGTAAATTACGAAGTGTTAATATCGAATAGGTTAACCCTAAACCCGCCCACGACAATCAAGAACTTACGGCAGCCAAGTCATAATAATTTCGATAAATTTAAAGACCTTAGTATCAATGATGAATTAAACTAACAAATGACCAATAATATTCATAATGTAGGATTAGAATTCACATAAAAAGGCGAGAGAAAAATCCAAACATCACCCAGAGTCTTCAAAATCACATTGTCAAAGACCAACCCCAACATAATTCATGACTTCATCAAACATCGAGCAAATAAGAATTATAAATTCAAACTAAAATATCAGATTATAGAAAGCAATCCAATAGCGTGTTAAAAGTTTCAAATCCAAAGTTATGAGACTCGAATTTCAACACCCAACTAAATAACATCTCGCCCGTCCCAAATAGGATGAGATTTCAAACCTGCCCATAATCACTCTAAATCATGACTTAATTTAACATTGAATAAAATCGAAATTACCTAACATTAAAATCCCGATAATACCCAGTAATAAGTAATTCCCCTGAACAAAATTCCATTAATAAACCAAGGCCAATCTCCCAGAAAAATAACTAACCCGTTAATAGGGAAACCGCCAAGACGGCCAATACTATTGCCCAGCCAACTTATGTCCACCCCCTCAACCGTAACCACCACATTTTCCCAAGAATTCCAGTACCGGATCAAGTAAGATTAGACCTAAAAATGAATGAAATATAATGTTAATCGAGAATAACAAACAGGAAACTTCATGGAGAATAAACTGCGAATCGTTACCTTAATAAATCAATAGATAATCACAATCCAATCAGGTAAACATCGATCAACAGTCACCGATCGCACCACAATCCAAACATGGCAGTACCAGCTAAAGTTGGACATTGACACACCGGTCAGGTTCACAATCGATTCGTTTATTTACGTTTCCGACTATATAAATGTGTAATCGAGAAATTACGAAACCAATCAAAATGGTATAAAAATTCCCTGCCGAATGAAGAATATCGCACACCTTCTTAAATAAATGCAATTATATTAAAGTGCTACACAAAACCCACCACCATTTGGATATAAAATCTCAACCGGTATCATTGGATTAGTACTACGTTAGAAGATGAATCCACAACGAGTTTCTCGAAAAAGAAATGCTTCGACCAGCTCATCTGGCGAAAGATCGGAATCCGATTCCGACCCCCAGATCAGTGGTAATGATTTTCTTATTTTTCATTTTTGTAATGCATAAGTAGCTATGATTTTCAGTACTATTTATGGGGTTCGTAGATTTAAATGTTTTTTGTTATACATCATAACGATATCGCGGTATTTTATAAACGGTTTGGTATTAAAACTTACCGTCAAAATTTTATTCATTATTATCTTTAAGATACTTGAAATTTAGGATAACTTTTCCATCATATTTGGATTATCGTGACTTATATTCATTTTTGAAAGTATGTAACATAATTTTAGGACTTTAGCTTTTATCATTTATGGATTTCAAGTCACCGAATATATGGAACATTTATTTAGGGTACATTAAAACGATTTTTATTTTTTGTTTAAAATAAAATAAATAAATACGTTAGAAGCGCACGTTAAATTTCATTATAAATTGACTTGTTTCTCTGGATCATCGATGTAGCGTAAGAATGGTGATGTTTTTCTATTGGACATTTGTCGATCAACATAATGAAATAAATGTAACTCAGGAGTTCGATTTTGTCATACACTGGCGAGTTTGTATTATATATTACAAAAAGGGGAGTTTGAAGATGGAAAATGTTACTTACGGAAGTTATCGACTATTAACCTAAAACTGGTCAGCATAAATGGGATCACCATCACGAACAACACTAAATGAAGAACATTTTTCTTTAACATTTCTCTAATAAATATCTAGAGATTTGTATAAACTTGAAAGCCTAAATACCAAATTCGGAACCCCGCATCAATTGATTTTAATACGCCCACAACTAGATATGCCAAATCAGGTAAAATCCCGAGAGATCCGCACGTATATTGACATTCCCAGTTGTTTCTCCGCTATTAGCAGTTAATTGTTTAATTTTCGAAATGAATTTGTGTTAATTATGACCTCATTAAGGAAGTTCAGATCCGGATCTTATTCCTATCCAACTTGCCGACCGATGAAGAGAAGCGTGGAAGCAGTTCCGACAATCCAAATGTCTCGAGTCTTCCCCGCTCGAATCCCAACAGGTCAACGGCCAATCGGAAGATTTTAACCGGAATTCTGAAGCATCAGAACAGCTCTGGGAGGAGTGGAATCCTGCTCAAGAAATACATGAGCACGCTTGTCACCTCTTTGATGGCCTTCTCAACCATCAAAGACAGGTGGTCCGAGCCCGTCAATGTTTGGCGAACATTGAAGACGATATCGAAACTGGCCGGTATCTGCCGCCTATCGCTACACACGGTCACGTAGACCCATGCACGAAGGTACCAGTGAGGAGACGGGTGAAAACAGGAAGGACTCTCAGATGGCCGGGACTAACCGGGTTTGCAATACTAGACGGCCAGTAATGATTTTTTCGAACTGCTCCCCAGAGGAGTGGGTAGCGAGAGGATTCACTGACACCTGATGTTGACATCCTAAATTCACCTTGTTTTATTGATATTTTCTTTGTTATTAAAAATAAATAATTAGTTCGGTTAGAAATTAATTTCGTTCTGTTTGATGCTATAATAATTTGTCGAGGAAGTTTTTGTTTAATCCCGTTATACTTATTAGTTCTATGGTAATAGTTACCCATTTGATGTTATTAATTCCAGAAATGGATTCTCTGCAAATATTACGAACGGAACTGGCCCTGGCACGGCAAAATAACAAGACCTTGTATGATCAGATTATCCAGCTGACTCGAGAAGTACACCAAACCCGAGCTACTTGGATAGATCCAGCAAAAATAAAACCCCTACACCAGAGACTCACAGCTGCTCAAAAGGGATGGGCAGAGGAAAAGCAAATAAATCAAAGCTTGCGAACGCAAATACGAGGACTGGAGGTTGCCCTGTCAGCCAGTCAGGAAGGAGCGGCCGTTACTTACCCTCTCGTGTTCGCACCAGCTCAGTTAGCTTATCGGGAGTTGGCAGCTACTCTAACCACGGTCTCAAACCCAGCGGCAACAGTAAATACTAACTCTCGCCCAGGACGCAAGGAAAGAGCCAGGCGCCGTGCCGCTCGATTGTTAACTCAACACAAACAAAATTCAAAGGCGTTGTAACTCGTGAATAATACATGTTTTGTTGTCTGATTGTATTAACCTATGTGTATGGTAGTCCAGAAGTCATTGTAGAATTCATGATAGTTATTAAACTCCAATGCTAAACGCATGACATGAAGGGACCAATTATAAAAAATCGAGCATGTGTCTTCTAACGACGGCTCGTTGGACCCGAGGGTTGTCCGAGCAATTACAGTACTAGCAATAGTGCTCACTTTTTGCGGACAATCCACCCGCTCGAGCACATTTCCAACGTTGCCTAGCAACGGGTGTCGAGTTGTAGTCAAAGTAATATTTATATGGCGTTACCGGGGTAACAACAAAAAGATAAACAAATGTCAAAACCCAGTAACCCACCAAGTGTTAGGACGCACGAAGTGGTATGAGAACATTGGAATACGTGAATGAGAAGTTTACATGGAGATTATGGAAACAAATGACGAAATTAACGGTATAAAGGGACCAAAAAACGAAACCGAGCACAGGCCTTCTATCGGCAGCTCATTGAACCCAGAGATCGTTCTGTCAATTATAGCCTTAGCAATAGCGCTCACTTTTTGCGGAAGATCTACCCACTCGAACACAGTTCCAACGTTGCTTAGTAACGGGTGCCGAGTGGTAAGCGAAACACATTTATATGGGGTTGTCTGGGTAACAACCATATAGTTTTAAACATCAACTCCCAGAAACCCACCAATACCTATTTTGTGATCCTAACCTTGCGTGTTCTTTTTGATGCATTAAAACAAAATTTGATCTTGATTTTACTCGTAATATCTAATTCTAATTTTTTAATTGAATATATCTAACCAGAAATATTTTATTTTTACCCAGTTTTATTCGTTAAAAAGCTGGTTTTAAAAATTAATCTATTTTCGGTCAAATTCTTATGTCCTCGAGTTGTTTCTATGTTAATTTTGTGCGGTTCTTGGTACATTTGTATATATTTTTATTTACTTTTGTTTTTCGATTTTATATTTCTCTCATATTTTAGGGTGTTTTACTTGGTGTTAATACGTCTGATTTTTAAATCTGCATTGCTGTATTTGCGTGTTATTTCCGTTTCACTTAAACAAATACAGTATTGGCCCAACAGCTGTATAAAGGTTTGCTTGCATTATTCAATTTATTATTGGTATTACTATTTTTATTACTATACTGAAAATTTCCCATAAGTATACTTAAATTGCAATCCAATATTTGTTCAATTAATCCTCAAATTTGTAAGCAACACAATTTCGTTAGTGATTACTCTGAATTATTTGCAAATTATATATTTAACACAGAAATCTACCACAAAAATGTCAAAAACTCAACGCTATGTAGAAAGACATAATTCTATTAGAGTACGATATCAATATGGTTAGTAAATCTATAATTTAACTCAACATTATGGAATAAGTTCACATTAATTAAAGCTAATGAATTCTTTTTGGTCGATTTGCATGAAATTCCCAAATTTTGCGTCGAATTCATGATAAATGATACATTCTCTTAACGAGTCAGGAAGACAATTTCTACATCGGAGAACGGAATTTTTATTTGGGCCATCTATTATCAATGGTTTGACAACTTTACCACGATATAGAAATGTTTCGTTGCTCGTTTTAATTTGACAACGTGTTCTTCTCTCAATAGCTAACAGCGTTCTATATCTTGCGAATTTCATAATTTTTGTCCATCCTTCTTTCGAATCGTGTGGCATTAACATTATCAATCGCGTTTGTCCACTGAATTCTGGAATACAAAATCCTAATTCCTGATTGGTGATTATTTTTGATTTCGTAAAATTCATAGCTCGATTATTTTGAAAGTCGTCAATTATTTTTTCAGGGCGACATAATTTTGGTGGTACCAACAGATCTGCTGGATCTTGGGAAAGCATCCTGTTATCCAGTCGGACAACATTTGTTTGATTGTCACAAAGATCACCGCTAAATATGGAGCATTGGTCAGGATTTTGCTGAATATTATATGTCGACTCATTATATGACAAAGTTGAAGAGGAGAAAACTTTCTGTTTATTCGATAAATCGTACGTGGAATTATTTTCCGATATCGTTTCTGTAAAGTTAATTTGCTCAATGGATTTACTATCAAATGTAAATGTTCTGTCGATTTTTATGCAGTTAGATTGCTCATTGTTATCTGAATTAATAATATTATTTATGCTACATAAATGTTTTCTAGTTAAAATTTCTGACAGTGATTTCTCATTTAAATCATTTAATAAACAATTTCCCATATTAAATATTTATTGATTTGGAAATTTTAAACAAAGTTCCATTAATGAAATTTTAGAATCAGATTTAAATGTTTGGATTTTAAAGAAAAAACTGAAAATAAAACTGTCGTAAATTACTATAAATCGAATTTGTTGTTGTAAAATTTATGCACATAGGAAAATTTACCTTGAATAAGTCAACATCATTGATAAAGTACACGTGAAGCATGTATTGCATGTTATGAGGAAACATGTCTACCGATCGATGATCGAATCAGTTATGAATGTGTGCATCAACTGTATCATTAGCAGCGATCAACGGAATTCATATAAATATCTGGAAACC
Organism: Schmidtea mediterranea; assembly: GCA_022537955.1. Classification (NCBI taxonomy): domain Eukaryota; kingdom Metazoa; phylum Platyhelminthes; order Tricladida; family Dugesiidae; genus Schmidtea; species Schmidtea mediterranea. The sequence goes on from CM039681.1 coordinate 45,467,599, forward strand.
AAATGGAATCTAATAAGAAACGAAATTTCCTTTTAAAATGTCGAATTCAATTGATATCTCTTCTATTGATGATGAGGATTTGTTGGCTGAAATGGTGAGTTGATTCCGTAAATTTTATTCATCCTAATTCCGGCTATTCAGATAGCTAAAACCAGTGATATTAATTTACGAAAAGAAATCCGTGCCAGACAAAAAGAATTGAGAGAAAATGCTGCTGGTATGTCAACGTGAATAATTGATGATAATAATTGTTGTAATAATTTCTATTGTTTTTATCAAATATTCATTAGCCCAAGTTGCTGAGCGTCAGAAACAACGAGAAAATCTCGGTACCAATCTCGATAGTGTTAAAACTCGAAATATGCAAGCCGATGAAGAGAAAATGAAAAAAATGAAAGGCTATCAAGAACAGGCGAAAATCACCATCGGAGCGGCGAGTTCGTCTGATCCTGTTAAGGCTCAAAAAGAAAGAGCCGAACTAGAAAAAGCTGCCCAATTACGACAATACGATGAAATGGTAAATGAAATTAAATTCATTCGAATAAAATGTTAAATCAATTATTAATAATTAGGCGAAATCCGGAGGAGCGGCATCCTACCAAGGGGGATTGGAGTCGGTTAACCAGCTCGAATTAAAACACAAACAACTGGAAAAAGAAAGATTAATGAAACAATTCGATGATATGCAGAAAAATTATTCAAAACTCGGTTGATAATAATACTACTAATAATATTAGGCATATTATGAATTATAAAAATTATATATTATGACCGTATATATCATGATATGCTGCATGGGGATTGGTGTATAATTTCATATTTTATTTATTTATTTATTGATTTTTTATGTCATGTAATTGATTTGATCGATTTATTTGAATGTCTGAGTGAGTTATTGAGATGAATTATTTTTCTATTTCAACGAATTAATCGGGAGTCTTGTTGTCAAATTTTAGCGCCGTCAAAACCAACTGTCCAAACTCCGAAAAAAGCCATGAATGTTTTCAAAGAAATGGACAAAACGTCAAGTCCGACAACTGCCAAACCAAAGTAAAAATTTTTAAAAATTATTTAACACAGATCAGGTGCTTTGGAATTGGTTTTCGTAGACAAATTTATTTTTATTATCAACTCCCTCATTGGATTATGCGCTGCTTTATTACTGTCATTATTATTATTATTATTACCGCTAATGCTATTATTTTTTGATGGATTTAGCATGCTATTTTTTTACCTAAAAATTTTTGTTTTGAATTTGTTGATGAAAATAAAGTGATGTTTGCTTTGAGTTGTTGTCTTTACTGATTCCAATACACCTGATGTGATTTTTAATTATTTATTAATTTTATAATAATTTATTATAAATATTAAGTATTTTTACTATCAGCAATGAAATAGCTTATTTATCAAAGTTTTAGACCAATCAAATTGGGCTGTAAATAATTTTATAAGTTTTTGATGTCATATTATATATAAATTATCATTATTTATGACCATGCGTACCTGTTAATTAGCATAATAATAATTTGGGTTTATCAATTTTCTGACAAGGCAAAATTAGTTGAAAATTTTTGTTGAAGAGATTAGAGTTACAGTGAATAATGAAGCAGTGAATTAACAAACCCATATTTTTAAATAAATTGCTACTAACTATTAAATTTAATTTTGACACATGTTTCAACTTAAAAACAACTACAATATAAGAAAAAATTAATACAATTTTATTATAGAACATACAGACTTACCTGCGCAGTGATGAAATTTGTTCGAATGAATAACAACAAGTGAGAAAGCCAAAAAAGATAAATTTTACAAAAATACAATGCATTTCAATATGTAGAATTGTTCAAATGAATAACAATTTTATACATTACTAAATAGAACCACTGATACATAAATTTTCATTATTTTCAGTTAATCTAATTTTAATCAAGTTTGAAGTACACGCCAACTTGTATTATAAGAGTTGTTATTCATTTGAAACAGGTGTCAATCAACAAGTGTTGATTCTTAATAAATTTTTTATAATTATTATTTAATTTTATCACTCGTAAAATATTACAAATTTCCATAATAATTCTAATATTTATAACATAGTTCATATAAATTGATTCCAATTAATTTTTTATTTATAGTTTTTTTAATTATTTTTTAAAATTAATATCGGAAATCAATTAAAAGTACTTGACAGTAATCAAAATGCCAGGAAAACACAATCAAGGTTAATTAATACTTATTAATATAAATATGAAAAAAACTTTTCATTATAAAAAGCAAATGAGTGGGAATATTTGACTACAAAATACGTTTGGAAAACACTTGTAGTTTCATTTGCCCTTGGGACTTAAATATGACATAAAACGGAAAATTTATTTTATCCATTATACGTTTCTCTTTTTAGTTTTTGTCACGCAAACAATCTTTTATTATCAAAAATGCTAAATAAACTCTTAAATAAGATTTTAATAAAATGTAGATTGCTTAAAAATGAATATTTGATAAGATTTGTTATATCTTTATCCAACTCTACAGAGGGGTTGCAAATTTTGGCTAGAAAAAAATATCGGAATTCGCTTGAATTTTGAAATATTTTTATACCTTTTAGGTTAACAATAATAATATCAAAGAACATTTTATTTATATGATATTTAATAAAGGACAAAAAATTAAAAATTAAAATTATTAAACAAAAAATTGTGATTGTTTATCAAATAAGGTTAATAAATCAAAGCCGCTACCTAATTAAAAAAATATTTATAATTAATTTTTCACTGATTTGTAAAATAGAAATAAAATACATTGAAATTTTGGTATTTTGTAGAATTTATTGGCTTATGATAAAAGAATTTTTTTTGAAAGATATATGAATTATTGTAATTTATAATATTTTATTAGGACATTTTTTGTTTTTTACCTCTGATTTATTTTTATTTATTTATGGTATTCACGAATTTTCGGCACAGCCTTTTGTTTACAAGTATGAACAGAACATTAATATATACAGAAACGAAAACACATTTAGACGGAAAACATGAAAAAATCCACATATACAAATAATTATATTAATAAGTCCAAATATCCTTAACCAGTTCAGTGATGTGACCTTTTACATATTTTACTAATGCTCACATTTCAACCGACAATGTTTATAATAAAACGTGTTTGTGACCTACCAATGGTCTATATGAACCACAGCTTAGCAAGTCACACAAATATATTATTTTGGCTCTGAAAATAATGATAACAAGAATTCAAAAGTAATTTATAGAAATTGGGATTAAATTTAACAAAATAAAAATTGTAATGAGTATATTTGTAGAAAATTGTAAAAATTTCAATTAAAATTTTCATCTCCAGTTTCCGGGGGAATCGAGTCCAAGTCGGTGCTGATGGTCTAGCTAGATCGCCGAGTTCAATTAAACAGTTGCTGCTTGAATGGTGCATCCGACAAACAAAAGATTATCCAGTTTGAATTTTCATCAACTGATCGCTCGAATAAATAATTACTTAAGGGAGTAGAAATAAAGGATTTCTCCGGAAGTTGGGCAAATGGAATGGCATTTTGTGCTTTGATCCATCATTTCTTTCCTGAGGCGTTTGATTTCAATCAATTGAAACCCGGAGAAAGAAGTAAAAATTTGACATTGGCTTTTGAAACTGCTGAGTAGGGATTAAATTTTCTTATGATTTCATGGGAGTAATTATTATTATTATTTGTACGAATAGAAAATTGGCGGATATTTCCCCTTTACTCGATGTAAAAGACATGCTGATGATGAAAGACCGACCAGATTGGAAATGCGTATTCTGCTACATTCAATGTTTCTACAAACGATTCCGCGATGTAGAAATGTCCAAAAAATGATAAAACTCAAGAAACACGATTTTTTTTTATATTTCATATTCTATATCGCCATGTTTATGAAATACGGTTTTGCCTTACATGTAATTATTTTAAGAGTTCAAATAAAAATACTTTTAGAGAGTTCATTTAACTTTTATAGATCATCTAGGATTGTTGATGACCGAATTTGTTTACAAATTGTCGGATCAAAAGATGGATAAGTGTTATAAATTTGTTGTTGATACATGCGTGATGATTATATGTTTTCGCTTGATTATGTAATATGATTGGTTCAATAATATGCGCACAATACTAGTGTGTATAAATCTTCAGGATTTTTACCGAGTGCTTCCAAATACTGTAAAAACCCTGATAATGCCCTGCTAGTCTTTTAAAAAATACGATAATATAAATAAATATTCAAAAACAAAAAATTTGAAAAAATAAATATCAGATTAATAAATATTTATACGAATTTTAAATTATATTACTAAATTCTAAATAATCAACCATTAATAAATTTTTTAAATTTATTTTACATCTCAGTTTTCTTGATAAATTAAATAAATCTTTTTATTGATTAACAACTTAAATCAAAAATTTCTCATTTTGTATTTTGAAATCAATTAATAAATTTGAAATTATTTTAAAACTGAAGTATTTGAAATATTCTAAAGCAAAGGTACCCAACCAAAATTGGTTGGTGGGCCAAAAAAATTACTGATCTGAGCTGGGCCGCACATAAAAATAAAACAAAAAAATATTTTATTATTTTACAATTAATGTGACACTTCTTTTTGTATTTTACATAAAAATTTTTTAAATATCAACGGATAATTTAGTTGACGCACATCGTAGTTGATTGGTCATGTTTTCATCGAGCAACCTGCTGCAGTAATTTGTTTTTACCAGGTTTAATTTGGTTCGCAGCGATAAGTAGCTCCAAAAGCTTCTATAATGCACATTGCCAATCGTTTGAAATTTAGAAATTTATCTTCAAGGATATATTTTTGATACATATTTTAGTACATTTGTAGGCGCTGATTCCACCTTTACAATAAATGGAGCTAAGAATATTTTGAACATTTCCTCAAAATTTCGCATGTATGAGAATCTGATATTGAATTCTTTAAGTAATTTTGCGATTTCAGCAGAATATTTGAAGAAAATTTTATGGTCAATTTTATAGTCATTTAATAATGGGAAATGAATCAAATTCTTTTACCGTAATTGATTTTCATAAAGCTGAGAATTTTATATCTTGATAACAATCGGTAATCAACTTATTTTCACCTTGTACTTCTGATTTAGTTCATTTAGTTTCATTGTTATATCTGTTAGACAACATAAATCCAGATGACATTGATCATTTGAAAGTCCTCTTATATTATGGCCATTATTGTTCATTGAAGTTTCAATTTCTTTTCTTAATTTTCAAAATCGCAAGAATTTAGGTATAATAAAAGAGATCGTCGTATTCATATCCGAGTTCACTAAGATATTCGTAAAATTGACGATGCTTCAATGAATTGTTTTTAATTGAATTAATTACTTTGACAACAATTGCTATCACATGAGGTGCAAAAAACAATGGCAAATAAACATTTCAAAATCATTTGAGCTTTTTTCAAAAAGCTTTTATATGATCGAAAATTAATATAACATCACCAACATTTTCCCAACCATTGAAGGAGGCCCATCTGTTGCGATACTTACGAAATTTATCTAACGACTTTACGCGTAGTTTATGACAGCATCTCTAATATCTATTCCTGTAGTAGTACCTTTCAGACTCAGAAGTTCAAATAGTTCTTCAGTAATATTAATTTGACTGTTGACACCTCTAATAAAAATAGTAAGTTGAGCAGTATTATCTATTTCTGACGTTCAACCTAAAGCTAGTGAAAAATATACGAAGCTTTTTGTAATTATGTTTACGGACGCAATATCGGCCTTTATTCGAGTAAGTCGTCTTCTCTGCATGTTGGCTTGCCAGCGGATTTTCTCTCCATATACTCTAGATGTTGCAATGCGACTTCAGCCTGGTGACGGATCTCTCTAGCCGGATTTCGACCCGGTTCTCGTTTTATAGCAAGGCTTGGAATCTCCACCTCATCGTCCGGTCTCAGGTTTCGGTAAAGCCATTCCTTGCTTCTGTAGGTAGATAGCGTATAGCCGTGGTCCCAGAATGCTTGGCGATATTGTGCTGCAAACCGACCTGAAACCGTTAGAGTAGTTCAAGAATCGTCGGACCACTCGAGTTCGGTTTGGTTTGATTCTAGGTGAGGGAAGATGATTGGGACACATTCAGTTTAAAACATAAATTAATGAAATTCTCTTATAGTGATCAATAAGGTAGATATCCTGCAATTTTCAATTTAATTATCTGGTTGTGAATTTAGATAAAAATTTTATTTACTTTGCCCATGGTCTATCTGGTTATAGTCTGGGTCGGCTTCCACCAAGGATCGGTCAGATTTGGCTCGTTTTTTTTGTTGATTGTGTTGTCTGGCATTTGAAATATATTTGATAGTGTTGCAATGCAGTCGTGAATTTATACCTTTCACAAATTGATTGACTGTGGAGGTGTTTACTAAACACTGAATAATTCTTCTCGAAAATGTCCTTAGCTAGTATTTGTTGAATTTAAGTTTAATGAAATCTGATATCGGTTAATTGTGTAATTTCCGTCTGCACACAGGATGAAATGATCATTCCACTGTATGACTAAGACCGAGTGGGTGGTTAGTTATATTTGTTATTTACATTAGTGTTTCTGATTATCAATACTAACTATGTTTTGTTTATTGGGTAGGTATAATTATCGCGGTAAAACTTTTACTGCGTCGTTTCATGGTGATTTATGATTTAAATAATCTGGTTGAGCCATTCGCCTTCAGTTTCGGGGATTAGTAGCGATATCTAGAGTTTGAATAGCATTATCTATCCATTATTTAGGTAGGTGAATGTAATTGATGACCAGTAACTAATTTTGTTTTCTTTTAGATTCGTCTATTTGCCTTCCAGCCAGCACCAATGAACTAACCGAGCTTGGATTTTACTAGCAGTATCCAATCCGATAAAACATCGGTCCTCCACCTCATAATTCCTGATTTGTGTTAATAAATTTGATTCTCTTCAGCTTCTTCTAAACTACTTGCTATAATTCGAACGTTTTATTTCATCGGATTTTTGACGCTTAAAGTCTGGAGGATATAATTAATATAATTTCTAAAGACACTATATTGATGGAGTTTTGTCCCTACTATAGTTATCGGTTATCATGCGACAAAAATATTTTAAAGTTCAATTACCAGTATTCTATGATTTTGGTTCCTACTTGGATCGATTGATGGTATCTGTTTCCGACAACTATTAAAAATGTCTCATCTCCTTACACTCTTGGTGGGACTCTGAAGAATTGTATTGCTAAATCTATTTCGTTACTTTAGCTTAGTCTCGGATGATTGTTAAGGTTCGAGCTATCTAACATTTTCACGATATGATTTCAGGTTGTTTGGTCCTATTATTTATTTGAACTCATTTAATTAAATTTACCTTTAGATTTCCAATTTATTATTTAATCTTTTCAATAGCTTTGGTAATCATTTTATTTAATAAATTGATTTTTAAATTTATTATTTGATTGAAGTTTTATATAATCTTTTCAATAGCTTTGACAATCATTTGCTTAATATATTTATTTTAAATTAAGTTTATTTTTACCAGATCTCTGAAAATCTATCTAGTTTTCTTTAATTTAAAATTCATTATTAGGTTTTCTTACTAATAGATTGAATATACCTATTGGATATTTTATTGGATATTTTACTCGGGGTCGTCCTGATTAAGTCCTTAAATTTTTTTCTGGATTGAGTGGAGATATTAATTTGAAATGGTCCTTTCATGATTATACAGATTTATTTTACTTTTAAAAATATTAATAATTTTTGACCATTGCATCGATCTCGACAATCTCCCTTCCCTTTATCCAAGATTTGGCTTTAAAGAATATATATTTTGATGTTAGATTTTATGAGTGTCCACTGGGCTACTCAGTGTGATATATTAAGCCGATATGTGGTCTGAATTTTAAGTCTAATTTTCTGGAGATAGGTGAAAGGGAGCCAGCCAAAAGACTAGTCTCGCAAAGGTTAGGGTCGTACAATAGGTATATATACCGATTCATTTTCACATAATTTTAAGCAAAATCATTCTTGAAAAACTTAAATAAGTTTTTGCAAACTTGAAGCAGTTTGACCTGTAATCAGTTTTAGCCAGTAGTAATCAATATTTTCAATGTGAGTGAAGAAACGTTTAGAAAACTTTCTCCACGTCGCACCCAGACAACCTCATGTGAGCTCTGTTTGAGTTGTCGGCGTGGGGAAAGGTTTAAATGTGAAATATGTAATCAGATGAATGCCAATTATGATTAAACGATGTATCATGACAATTATATGAAATAAAAGCTTTAATAAAATGACTCATGTCGAAATTTTTCCGGCCCACAGCTGACACATCACCGCATGACAATAAAATCTACACACCCCAACCAAACTGTGTAAGTGCGGTGTAAGTCCGCCAATAGTTTGTGCCCGTGAAGGCTACGGCGTGAGAACGCAGTAGCTGGAACGTCAATATTATCCGTTATAGGGGGAATTGGGAAGTGGTGAGGTAGTCTTTTGGCTTCTCCTCTTCATCCCATTTCCTGAAAATTCGACCTAAAATGATAAATGACTGTCGGCTAAAATCATCACACCGAGTAGTCCAGTGGGCACTCCTAATATTCTAACATGAACATAAAATGATCTTAAGATCAAATAAAGTGGGAATGACGGGAACGGGTACTAAAAATCGTTGCTATGATCATTCATTTAATGAATAAACAATAACATCAGTAAAGTTAACAGTTAATATCCTAGAAATAATATGTAAAACTCTGATTAACGAATGAGCCCTAGTATCAGTAAATCGATACAGTAAGGATAAATTATCTAAAATAATGATAGCGTAAGTTTCCAACTTGTAAGTTAAATGAGCATTAAACTTAGTAAAAATTAACCCTTAATAACGACATAAAATCTGACCCTAAGCAGCACTAGACGAAATTTAATAGTTGCAGTATTTCCCCAAACTAGCGTAAGGATTCCAATAATAATGAACCAAACGATCTTAGTCCTCGAGGATATTATAGAGAGATTTGTAAACTCAACTTAATTTAGAAATGAATCAACCACAAATTAATTAAGATATAAACGAGAAATCTGGAGGATTTAGTGAAATAGAAATACGACAAATAATTATATTAAAGGTTGACAATACAGCTAAATAATAAAAATCCTGAACTTATCCGAAATGGAGAAAATATTAGATAACAATGTGACGAGAATTGATACCCACACATAAAATAGATCATGAACCCCAAGGATTTGAAATAAAAAGATTGATCCTGATGAGAATTAATATTGGTAGTAATATAAGCTAATTCAACAATAAAGGAACTCACTAAAGATCATCATTAAAACATTTTGACGAAATTTTAACTACTAACTCGGAATTTAAATAAATACCTTTAAAAAACTCTCGCTACGATAAAACGTGCGCTGAAAAATCATATAGGAAGCCGTCGCCTGTAACAAAATTCCTAAAATTGGTGTAATGTAACAGCAGATCCTAATAAATTAATTATTGCTTAATATCCGCCACGCTAAAATTATCCAATAAATAAATAAGATCAATGAATTTGGATAGTAATAAAATGAATTCAAACAAAGTGACTAACATCAGCATTTTTACCCACCACCTTGTGCATAAACGCGAACTCTTCGCTGACGAAGACACCGCTATTGATAGAAGACCACCTTCAGAGACCCTAAACCGTATCGCCGACGTTAGATATCTGCTAAGTGAACTGTCGATCTGCTTTGAGAAAATACCCCGAAAAAATGGATATTTGTTAAATGAAACACTTTCGGATAGAGAGCGGCAGTTTTCATCCCTGTCGAATCCACGAACCGCAGTAGTAATAAGCCCCCTACGAGGCCGAATGGATAAAAATGCCACCGACATAATATCAAAACTGCCGAAAATGAAAGCATTTTAAATAGGAGTTTAACTGCCACGTAAAAAATCTTCCCGAAGACAAGAAAATCACGGAGAAAATTCCAGTCAGGAAAATAAATAAATAATAACAACCACTAAATGACGAACACACAAAACGATATCTCCACGCACAGCATAGGAACACTATTGATGATTCAACCCAAAAAATCAATAGTTAGAAAATTGAATTACTAGGAATTTAGTTGTAGGGCAGAAAAATAAATTCAGTAAATGTCACACACTCTCCCGCATGACGTGGCATTAGTAGAGATATATAAATCCGAACACTACAACAAATGTCATTTATTTGCAATTATGAATTTCTCTAATGAACAGTCAAATCATGAACGACCCAATAACAATCGCGGAAACTCCAGCCACGGAGCTCGGAGAGAAGAAAGTAAACATTGATCGTTATTAAATTTGTTTTTAATGTTTATATGAGAACCGTATGACCAAGATAGTAATATTATGACGATCAACTGCCAGCTGCCCAATTGTGAACAATCCCTCCAACAGAACGACCACATTAGTCCTGATAAAGGGCGTTATCCATCCGATTAATAAATTTATTTGCTGTGTCTTTATGCCTTGTCTAAAACAAAATAAATATATGCATCAACTCATCTTGGATTCATATTCGTATAACGCAGGAGGTGCGAAATCATTTCGTTATTGAACATCAATGAAATTTTACGTAACTAATCTAATTCGAGATGAATACATTCACCGCCTAATTCGTACAGCTATCACGTACGCCATTACCACAACGACTTTTCACGGATGAGCCTCTTCAGTTCTTAAAGCCGAAATTCCATTAAGCCTCAAACAAACTTCATACAAGATCAATCTGGCTTAGTTCGCTTCTTGACAAAAAGAGTATAACGAATTGACAAAGTAGTGATATTCCAAAATGACAGCAGGATGAAAAGACAATTAGAACAAAAATTCCCAGGAAGAGTGGAAGTAATGTAATAGTGCCACACATAAAAATAGTGAAATCCGACCACCAACTAACACAACCGTGCCCAGAGAAAAAGAAGTTCCATCACACCAAGTTAGATGATTGACCTAGAAACAGCCCAACTATTCAGTGTTAATTAAGTCGAATGCCGTCGGAACACTCATCATCACCTATAACTACCTGTTCGGACCCTCCAACGCCACACACTGATTCCTCGATTTTTTCCCCATCCGCAAATAACGACTCTAAATAACCGCCCATTTAACATGATTAATTATTTACGAAGTATTTTAATAATTTCTACCCAACTTTTCAGACAACTCTTGGATTGATGCATATCGCGTCACGGTCCGATTTCCCGCACATTCTGCCGCCAGATGTCGCCAAGCCATGTTGGACGCGGGGTTCTCAATCTCGTCAGTAAGAGAATCTAGCGCAGGTGCTCAACGGGAACATGGAGAAATCGATCTGCCCTATATTGCTATAAAAAGGGAATCAGGCCGAAATCCCGCCCGAGAGATCGGAGGGCAAGCAGAATATACTGGCACGTTTAGAAGAACATCAAAGCCAGACCAACAAACAAGGGGTGCGAGCTCAGCGTTACCTTGTAGAAATAAACGAAGCAATAGCGACCGGAGTTATCCCGAGCATGGACGGGTACTCACCGCCGTATAATACATCCTACAATTTAGACGACCCACGTTCCTTGTTCCTTAGGATAAACGTAGGTGAAGGCAATTTATTTAAACCATTTGATACCTTAGTGATATTAAATATTATTGTTCAAAGATAGGATAAATTAGCGCAACCATACAGTAAATAAATTAACGTAACAAAAGTCCAAACCAGGGAAATTTAGAAGGCGAAAATCAAGACTCGCCCAAATTATTTAATTTTTTCTCGTAAACAAAATCAACTTACAGAATTCCGATTCCCAACACGAACTTCGAATCCCACTGACAAACTAATATATTAGGAAACACTCATGAACCTTCTGAATTAAACAGAAAACTCCCCATAATTTAAATAAGTATGAAATAAGAGAAAAGAAAAACCCCATATCGATTTACCATAATCATAATAGACAATCACCAGAATACGCTAAAAAATACCAAAATCGGCATAAGCAAGTAAATCCATAATCCAGAAAATCGTTAAATAATTCCATTTGTGAGACCACGGCATTCCCCAGTTGAGTCTGAGGGTTGAGTTGGCAAAGGGGGCATTGCGTTTTTAATGAATGGATAACTGAACACCCCGGCAAAATCTGCACAACGACGATCAGCTAAAAATTAACATATAAACCAAGTTAATCAGAACGAGCCAAAAACCTTACCGAATCTACCAAAACAAAAAAAACAGAATGTGTATATAGAGAACAGCAATATTGATCCGACGAGCCAACTACAACTAGCACGCCAATGTGTCGCACACAGAATATGACATTTTAAAAGGAAAGGAGAGGAATCGATAAATTGTTCCACGCACACACCCGGTAAAACCAATTAGTGTGACCAAAATACCACCTACACGTACAGGGCATGCCCACCCACAGCCGTTTTAATAAAACCACGCTAGTAACCCCGAACGATTAGAAACTTTTAGATAATATTGGAAACATGATTCCACAACAAGTTTTGAACAATGAGAATGCCTCGACTAGAACATCTAGCGAAGGAATGGCGTTAGATCCCGAGTAGTGGGATGTGTCACATCCAGCACATGTCACATCCAGCACAGTACCCCCTCCCCCTCCCCCCCGGCTGAGAGAAAATTTTTCTAAGTCCAAAAGTACAAAAAAATTTTAAGACAAAGACAATGACTCATTCAAGGTCATTTAAACAAAGACCATGACTCATTCAAGGTCATTGGATGACTCATCATATTTTATAATATTTTTAATTTTAAACAAAGACCATGACTCATTCAAGGTCATTGGATGACTCATCATATTTTATAATATTTTTATTTTAAACAAAGACCATGACTCATTCAAGGTCATTGGATGACTCATCATATTTTATAATATTTTTAATTTTAAACAAAGACCATGACTCATTCAAGGTCATTGGATGACTCATAATATTTTATAATATTTTTAATTTTAAACAAAGACCATGACTCATTCAAGGTCATTGAATGACTCATCATATTTTATAATATTTTTAATTTTAAACAAAGACCATGACTCATTCAAGGTCATTGGATGACTCGTCAAAATTTTAAAACAAAGACCATGACTCATTCAAGGTCATTGGATGACTCATCATATTTTATAATATTTTTAATTTTAAACAAAGACCATGACTCATTCAAGGTCATTGGATGACTCATAATATTTTATAATATTTTTAATTTTAAACAAAGACCATGACTCATTCAAGGTCATTGGATGACTCATCATATTTTATAATATTTTTAATTTTAAACAAAGACCATGACTCATTCAAGGTCATTGGATGACTCATCAAATTTTATAATATATATTTTTAATTTAATTTATATTTATTTAATATACTTTAATTATTTGTTTTAATCAAGTCAATAATATTATTTATTTATTTTTAAATTATATTATTATTAAATTTAATTGTTTGTTTTAATCAAGTCAATTATTTTATTTTTAAATTATATTATTATTATTAAATTGTTTGTTTTAATGAAGTGAATATTGTTTTAATCAAGTCAATAATATTATTTATTTTTATTTTATTTATTTTATATACTATAATTTTTGTTTTAATCAAGTCAATAATATTATTATTATATTGTCTGTTTTAATGAAGTGAATATTGTTTTAATCAAGTCAATAATATTATTTATTTATTTTTATTTTATTTTATATACTATAATTTTTTGTTTTAATCAAGTCAATAATATTATTTATTGATTTTTATTTTATTTATGTAATATACTTTAATTTTTTTTTGTTTAAATTAAGTCAATATTTTATTATTTATTTACTATTTTTAAATTATATTATTATTATTATTGTTATTGTTATTATTATTATTATTATTATTATTATTATTATTATTATTATTATTATTATTATTACTATAATTAATATTTTTATTATTATTATTAATATTATTATTAATATTTTATTATTATTATTATTATTATTATTATTATTAATATTATTATTATTATTATTATTTTTATTATTATACTTATAAATTTGTAAATTTTATTCTATTTTATTATTAATTTTATAAATATTATTATTATTATTATTTATATACTTATAAATTTGTAAATTTTATTCTATTTTATTATTAATTTTTATAAATACTATTATTATTATTATTATTATTATTATTATTAATAATATTTTTATTATTATTATTAATATTATTATTATTATTATTATTATTATTACTATAATTAATATTTTTATTATTATTATTAATATTATTATTAATATTTTATTATTATTATTAATATTATTAATAATATTGTTGTTATTATTATTATTATTATTATTATTATTATTACTATAATTAATATTTTTATTATTATTATTAATATTATTATTAATATTTTTATTATTATTATTAATATTATTATTAATATTGTTATTATTATTATTATTATTATTATTATTATTATTATTATTACTATAATTAATATTTTTATTATTATTATTAATATTATTATTAATATTTTATTATTATTATTAATATTATTATTAATATTGTTGTTATTATTATTATTATTATTATTATTATTATTATTATTATTATTATTATTATTATTATTATTATTATTATTATTATTATTATTATTATTATTATTATTATTATTATTATTATCAAGGTTATTGGATGACTCATCATAATTTTTCAAGGTCATTGAAAAGTAGGTCAAGGTCATTCAAAAGTAGGTCAAGGTCATTCAAAATTTCTCGAGGTCATATTATTTTTAAACAATTTATAATTTTAATTTACTACTTATTTTTATAAGTAGTATATATTTTGTAAATTTATTTTATTATTATTATTATTTTATTATTATTATTAATATTATTATTAATATTATTATTACTTTTTATTATTCTATTATTACTTATAAAAAAAAAATTTTTTTTAATACTTATAAAAACTTTAATTATTATTAATATTAATATTTTTATTAATTTTAGTATTATTATTATTTTTAATATACTTATTACTTATAAAATTTATTAAAATTTTTATTATTATTAATACTTTGAAAACTTTTTATAATATTATTATTATTATTATTTTTATTATTATTATTATTATTTTTAATAATATTATTATTATTATTAATGTATAAAACTTCTATTATAAGGAAATAATTTTATTATTATTAATATTATTATTAATATTTTTATTATTATTATTAATATTATTATTAATATTGTTGTTATTATTATTATTATTATTATAATTATTATTATTGTTTTTATTATTATTATTGTCAAGGTCATTGGATGAGTCTTAATTATTTTTTTTTCAAGGTCATTTTAAAGTATGTGAAGGTCATTTAAAATTTCACAAGGTCTTAGTATTTTTAAACATTTTTATATAAATTTACTACTTATTTTTATAAGTAATGTTTTAATGTTTTTTAATTTTAATTTTATTATTATTATAATTTTCTCAAAGTCATAATATTTTTAGTCATTTTTAAATATAAATTTACTACTTATTTTTATAAGTAATGTTTTAATATTTATTATTATTATTATTTTCAAGGTTATTGGATGAGTCATAATATTATTTCAAGGTCATTTAAAAGTAGGTCAATGTCATAGTATTTTTAAACATTTATAATTTTAATATACTACTTATTTTTTATAAGTAGTGTTTTAATGTTCTTTAATTTTTATTCTTTTAGTATTATTATTATTATTATTATTATTATTATTATTATTATTATTATTATTATTATTATCTTATAAGTAGTGTTTTAATGTTTTTTAATTTTAATTTTATTATTATTATTATTATTATTATTATTTTTATTATTATTTATTATTATTATTGTTATTTTATTATTATTAATAATATTACAAGTTTTTATTATTATTATTTTCATTATTATTTTTATAAATTTTCAACAAAGTATATAAATTAATATTGAATAGAAAAAGTTTGTTCAATTGTGGTTCATAGTATAGAGGGATAGAACAATTGTAAATGTTTGTAAAAAGTTAAAGAAAAATTCTATATTTTTAAGAAAATATGTGCAAATAAATATCAAAACTAATTATGGCTCAAATGTGTGTGTTAAACCATCGATATGTTACAGTGTTTATGGAAAAACTTTAATGAAAATATGTGTTATTTTTCAACAATTTATGAAATATTTATTTTATGGCTAATAATGTGTATGTGTTAAATCATAAAAATAGTTCAATATTTATGTAAAGTTTGAGATTGTTAAGAAAATGTATATAATTTATGATACACACGTGTTTTTGATTGAAATATGTGTGTTTGTTTTACCGATATAAGAAAAACTATGGACAATTTTTAAGAAAATACACGTAATTTATAATTATCATGGGATTAGAATTTGATTAAAGTTGTGAGAAAGTTGTTAAATTTGAGATAAAACTGATTAATTTGTAAATAATGTTATTACTTTGAAGAAATTTTAAAATAATACCTTCAGCAAATTGGTAAGAAAATA